>CP098291.1:6000000-6379692 GCA_023658535.1 Epichloe glyceriae | reverse complement strand
TAACCCTAACCCTAACCCTAACCCTAACCCTAACCCTAACCCTAACCCTAACCCTAACCCTAACCCTAACCCTAACCCTAACCCTAAGAAACTCCTAGACTAGCTCTAGCCTATTATATTACTCCTCCTCTAAAATAGGGATAGTATTCTCTATTACCTTAGCACGCCCCTTTACTAGAAAGGAGGTAGCTAGGAGCTGGTTTATCTCCGCTATTTAAGCGTCTAAGTATTATATTTAGAAAACTATCTTATTATATTAGCCCCTATTAGAACTAGACCTAGACTAATCTAGGCCTACTACTAAAGCGCTCCGCTTCTTACTTTAATTCTTAGCGTAAAGCTTTCTTATATAATTATAGTAATCATTAGGAACCTAAGATAAACACACATTAGATGTAACACAGACCTAGAATCACCCTATAGATAGACGCGTACCTTAGCACCACTAATAATAGTAGCTTAGATCTCCGTTAGCTATAAATATTTAGCTTAATGCCTTATAGTATTTAGCTAAGAGGCAGATTGGTAACAAAATAAACTTAGACATAGCGCAAAACATTACCTTATTATAACTATTATTACAAACCTAATAATTAAAGCAAGCATTAGTTATAGCACCTAACCATAGGTTAGTAAATTTACCACTAACACTTATCTAGCTTAGGGCCGCCTATACTAATAACATTATGGCATTAATAGCTAGGGTTTTTATTAATTAAGAGTAATAGTGTTAAAATAATGCTATTTTTAGCACTATTTTATAGGCCCACTAGTTGCCTAGTTGCGTTGTTGCGCGGCGTTGCTGCGCGCTACGTTGCGTGGTTGTGCAACGCATCTTGCGTTGCCACCTAAGCAAAGCTACGGCATGTATGACTAAGCCAACTAGGTTACCCTATAGGGAAGCCAAAATTGACTGTAACTAGGGAACTAGTAGTTATATAAAAGGCTGACGTATACTATTCAAATCCTTGAATTTTTCTGGATTTAATGGTATATTGTATATAAAGGGTTGCTTATTAAAGTGCTTAGTTGGGCCACATGGGCGTCTAGTTTGTATGGCCGTGAGTCGATTTTTTTACTTTTCCCATACAAATGAATTATGCGGAAAATAAAAAGTAGCTCACGAGACCCTATTGGCGACCTAGTTCTGCCGATATAGTCGGTAGGTCTATGAGGGGACTCAGTAGAATCCTCTCATTGCTCGCAGACCGTCCGTTAGCTAGAAATCAACTATATTCAACTATCTTGGCTCTTAAAGTGAATTATCTATCGTGGTTTAGTTATCTATAGGTCGCGGCGCCCTCTATTGCGCTAGCTATCTAGGAATTACTAGGAGGTCTTCCTATCCCTCTAGTACATTCCCTTCCCATTTTCAATAAATAGGAAACACATTAAAACTACTATAGCTTACCTAACTACTTAGAATTAGAAACAAAAAGCCTTAAAATAGGAGTAGAAGAATAACTTACATAAAGCTCCCTATCCAAAGCCTGCCTTAATTAAGCTAAAGTTAACTGTTTTTAGGGATATTGCTTAGAAAGGCTTAGTTCCTAGGCGAGTTAGAAGTAATAGAGTACCCCTAAGGGGCAGGACTTATAGGGGAAATAGATAATAACATAATAAATAATAGCAATAATAAGGATTATAAAGAAAACTATAATAATAGTTAGTAACCGCACTAAATCTAACCTAGAATTACACTAGTAAACAAAAAAAGGTGTTATAGACTTGAGCTCAAGGCTCGGGTCCTTCTCGGGTACGGAAGGGACGCGGAGGGTGCGCGGGAAGGGTGTAGAGAGTGTAGGAAGGACACATGTTATGTGCGGACATGCTTAGGACTTAGGGCTACTGCGCGCGCTATACGCACAGACCACGCACAGAGGGGTATATAGCTAGGCGCTATGCGATCTCTTATCTAGTTTTTTCCTTCCTCTCTAAGAATAATAATTGCACTTTAAACGCTTATTTATAGCTACCTTAAGGCTAGTTTATAATATTTATTATTCTTTACTATAAATACTAATAAGATAGTAGTGTTATAGGAGGTTATTAAGAGGTAGGCAGCCTAAATTACTAACCTTACTAATAGGTAAAATACAGCCCTTACGCAAAACCCTATTAAGCGGAAGCCGTTACTAATAGGCCTACTATTTAATGGCAATAGAGTATTATTCTTAGCCTAGAAAGGCCTTATAGGTTATAAGTTACTAATAGATTAGGAGTTTATTAGTACTATATAAGATTAATAGTGCTTTATCTACTAGAATCTCTTGCCTAAGGTATAGGCCTAAGTTACTCCTTACTTTAAAAAAGGGGCACCTAGTTTATTTTAACTTAAGGCACTTCCTTAAGTACTTAGGGGAAATATTTAATAACCCTTATTAATAGGAGATAGCTATTACTAAGCTTAATTAGCTAAGGTAATAATAGTATAAGCGTTTTAGCGACTTTTATATTTAGTTTAAGCAGAAGTTAGCTCTTATAGGCAGGTTAGATTAGGTAAACGCAGTAAAGTTATTTAAACTATGCACCGCACTTAACAAGTAAATAAGAGATTATAGTGTTAGCTAAGACATCCCCTAGGCTAACTACCTAGCGGCAGTGGCTTGCTTTTAGAGCATTATATTAGATATTAAGTCCTACTAGCTAGAGGAGAAGCATTAATTACGTAGGCAGTCTTAACCTACAGCCCTTATAGAGAGGTCCTATCTATAGGATAAGGACACTTTAATAACAGATATCTAATTAGTAGGTATAATAGGGATTTAAAAAGGTTCTAGTAAGGCCCTAGCCTAATATGTATAACTAAGCATAAGCAATAAAGGGGCGCAAAGCAGGCGAAAGTAAGTCTCTTAGGAAGTGCTAGACACCTACTATGAGGAGGGTAGGTGCTTATAATATAGTTCTAACAAGCATTAGGTTATAAAATGCCCCTTACGCTATGCCCTCCGCCTAAAGGAAATACTATTAGTTAACGCGTGTAACGTGAAAGATATTAACCCTAAGGACTTAAGTAATAAGTTAGGAAAAGAGAAGCCCCTTTATTAAGTTGTTTAAATAGAGAAGAGAATTAAGAGCTTAGAGAGGCTTTATAGTATATAGTTATTATTAAGGATAACTTCAAACAAATCTAGAATAATATAAATGCATTACCTTTCTTAGTCCCTGTGTTAATAAATAAGATAACCTTTTTAAATATATAAGTTAATATAGGATGTAACTACTATACTGCTATTAGTAAACGCTTAGTCTAGAAGCTATAACTAGAACGCATCCCCTACTAACTAAGAGGACGGTTTACACTGTAGTTAGTATAAAAAGAGGGGAAGGGAGAATTATAAGAAAAGCTTATTAATAACATATATTATCCGTTTTTGGATAGATATAGATAGATAGGAGACACTAATTATAGCGTATATAATTCCGGGATTAATAAGATAACTTATCCTAGGGACACTATAAATAGCCCGCTATAATATTAATTTAAACGTAAAGTGTTGCTAGCTTACTGTAGGGGTGGCTAATAACCTATAGATTTAGACCACGGCTAGTAAAGGGGTAGAGAAGCCTATAGTGTATATTATAGGATTATTATTTGTGGGAATAGTATAAAGGGCAAGGAAGTAGAAGGAGTATATATAGCTATACGCTATAAGCTTATAGGAGATTACGTTTATGCTACAAATTAACACTACGCTAAAACCTACAGAGCAAGAACTCTTAGTAGCCTTACTAGAGGAGTTACAGGACTTTAAGGATCTTTTTTAGGAGAGTAAGGCAAACACTCTCCTACTACACTAGGGCAAGTCTAACCACCACATTTGCCTTAAATAGGATACAGAGGGCAACAAACTGGACTTACCTTAGGCACTATTATATAATATGCCATATTAATACCTCCTAGAGATACGTAAGCAGGTAATAGACTTAATGGATAAGGGCTAGATTAGGGTAAGCTTATCTTTAGCAGTAGCACTAGTTTTACTAGTAAAGAAACCTAGGGGTAGCTAGAGGTTCTATGTAAACTATTACATGCTAAATAAGATTATAGAATAGGACCGCTACCCCTTACCTTTAGTGAAGGAGACACTATACTCCTTAGCTAAAGTAAAATAGTTTATAAAACTAAATATATAAGTAGCGTTCTATTATATTTATATCGCTAAGGGCTAGGAACACTAGACTACTTTCTAGACACAGTTTAGATTATTTAAGTGGTTAGTATACCCCTTTAGTTTAGCGGGCGCGCCTATAACCTTCTAGAGGTATATTAATAGAGCGCTTAGTGGTATTCTTAGGGATTACATTATAGCTTACCTTAATAATATCTTAATTTATTTAGGGGTTTATAGAAAGATTATATATAAAAAGTCTATAGGGTACTAGCTAGGCTATAATAGGCTAGGCTAAATCTAGACATTAAGAAATGCGTCTTTGCTACAAAAGAGGTAAAGTACCTTAGGTTTATTATTCACGTAGGAAAACAGATTTACCTAGATAACAAAAAGATTATAGTAATTAGAGATTAGGAGGCTCTAACACAGGTCTAAGGAGTGCGCGGGTTTCTAGGATTTGCTAACTTTTATCACGATTTTATACCGCAATTTTTAGATATTATAGGCCCCCTAATTAACCTAATAAAGAAGGGCGTGGTATTCCGCTAGATAAAGGCATGTAATAAGGCTTTTAAGACATTAAAGTTAGCTTTTATATTATACCTAATCCTTATATAATAGGACCCTAATAAGGATATAGTAGTAGAGGCGGATTGCTTAGGAATAGCATTAGGAGGTTACCTTTCCTAGACAAATAATAAAGGGTCTTATATCTAGTAGCGTATTACTTAGCTTATTTGTAACTAGCTTAAAGGAATTATACAATACATAACAAGGAGCTTCTAGCAATTATCTCGTGTCTTAAGGCGTGGTTAGTAAAGCTACAGAGTGTTAGCAGTCTATTTATAATACTTATAGACTATAAGAACTTAGAGTACTTCATAGCCCTAAGGGAGATATTAGAATAATAGGTATAATAGGCAAAGACTCTAGCACTTTTTAATTTTTACTTACGCTATAGGCTAGGGACTTAGGCAGGCTAGCTAAATATATTATTAAGGCGCTATTAGGAAGAGGCATAGTTAGCTAAACTAAAGGCATATATTATACAATTAGTAACAATGCCTACTTGGTTTAGCTTCGGTTAGGGTTAGCCACGCGTTAGTATTAGGCCTGTGTTAGTTTTAGAGGGCATTACTTTAGAGGATAACTTAGCTTTAGAGGGCAATATAATAGAGGGTAATTTAGCCTAAGTAACAAGCATCCTAGCTAGGGACTCCTTATTTGTAGATAAGCACCTCTAATCCCTATAGGATTAATCTATAGCCTATAATAAGACCTATAGACTACGGCTTAAGGCAGTAAGGGCTAGAGCTTAGAAGTTTCCTAACGCTACTAGCACATGAGAATAGATTGCGGATTGTTAGATTAGCGCAAAAGGGGCGCTTTAATTCCAGGGCCAGACTTAGGTACTAAAGTAAAAGCCTCTAACCACAACTTTAATCTAGCGGACTTATAACTTACCCTTACTAGGTTATCTAGGGCAAAACACTACCTTTAAGGCGCTTTAGAGGGACTTCTATTAGAATAGTATATTATAGGACGTGGCACGGTTTATATGCAATTACTACTACTATAGGGGACGAAAGAGTTAACAGTTATATTAGGGCTTGCTAAAGCTAATTCCCCACTAGATAAATATTAGTTATAGATCTTTATTGACTTTTATAATAGAGCTCCTTGCTAGAGACTAGGCTAACCTACAGTTCCTAATAGTTATTATAAATAGACTCTCTAAATTTATATAACTTAAGGCTATAATATTAATAGAGGCTAAGGCATATGCGAAACGGTTTAAGCACTATTAGTAGCGGTTCTATAGGTTCCTTACCTAGATTATTATGGATTATAGGTCAGATTAGTTAAGTAACTTTTAGATAGCGCTTTATAAGAAGGTTAGCACTAAGCAATTACTATTAACCTCTTACTACCCGTAGATAGATAGAGGTATAGAGAGAGCTAACTAGGAGGTTTAAGCGGTGTTACAGGTAATGTTATCCTTTTTATAATTTAAGGGGGCAGATTACTTACTAGCCTATTAACTAGCATTAAATAACAGGGATTCCTTAGTAACAGGAGTAAGTGTAAATATAGCTCTTTATAGCTTTAATATACCTATAATCTAAGCACCACTATTTATAGAAGCTTTAAGGACTTTAGTAAAAGGGTAAGTATAAGTATTCCTATAGCATTTAAAAGAGGGCACAGACCTAATATAAGCGGCTATAGCTTTTATCTAGTAATAGTAATAGGAAAACATAAATAGCAGTTAAAGACCTGTAAAATGGTTTTAGGTTAGGGACTACGTGTAACTAAGTCTTAAGAATATTAAAACAAATCGCCTATATAAGAAGCTAGACTAGGTTATAGCTAAGTATAAGGTGCTAGAGGTACTAATACTATTAACTATAAAGCTAGATGTTCCTAAGGGGCTGCACCTAGTCTTTTATATAGATTTAGTCTAGAGGGTAGTAGAGGACCTGTTACTAAGTTAAAAGCTAGCTAATAAAAGACTGCTGCTAGAGCTAATAATAACGGATGCGGATAATAATCTCGCGGAGTACTAGGTAGAGGAAATTCTTATAGCTAAGAATGCGCTAGGCTAGGGATTAAATCGCAACGTTTTAGTTAAATAGAAAGGTTATATATAGCTAACGTAAAAAACCCCTAGAAAATATGCAAAACACTAAGGCACTAGATAGGTTTAAGGCAAAATAAGGGGATATGCAAATAAGTAACAGTCTAAAACAGGTGTGAAAATAGGTGTGGTTTGATTTACCCTTAGAGGAGTAAGATAGCTAGAACATACATAGGAAAGCGAAGGGGAGGATAAGAAGTGGGGGGTATAAAAATTTTTTTCCTAAGGAGGGGGAGAGGGGGGTAAGAAGGGGGTATATTATAGACTTAAGCTTAAGGCTTAGGTCTATCTTAGGTATAGAAGGGATATAGAGGGTGCGCAAGAAGGGTGTAAAGAGTGTGCGGGAAGGACACGTGTTATGTGCGGACATGCTTAGGACTTAGGGCTGCTGCGTGCGCTATGCGCACAGACCACGCATAGAGGGGTATATAGCTAGGCGCTGTGCGATCTCTTGTCTAGTTCTTTCCTTCCTCTCTAAGAATAATAATCGCACTTTAAACGCTTGTTTGCAGCTGCCTAAAGGCCAGTTCATAACAAAAGGCATAAATAAACCTAAGAGAAAATAAATAATAAGGAAAGAAAAGAGGGCAGAATCCCACAGGGGAATTACTTCCTTTATATATATAAGGGGGGCAGAGTAATTTAGTATAGTAGCTTTAAAAGTAAAGTATAAGAAAAAGTAAAAAAGACATTATAAGGCAGGCATACACGCGGAACCGATCCTTAACTAGACTAGACCTAGCCTCACCTCCTCACACATAACTAAGAGCAGGTGCTTAGGGTTTATAACATATCTAGGTTAGAAGCGAACTAGACTTAGCTAAAAAGTGGGGCCATAGAAGAGTTAGCAAAAAGTGAAAAAACTATAAGGATCCTACTATAATAGAATTTACCTCCTATTAGAAAAAGAAAGGAGGCCTAAGATAAAGCCGCCCTAGGCCTATAAGCGCACTAGAAGGAGTAAATCCTTCCTCCTAAACTCAGATTTTCGGATTTTAGGGATAAGGCTAGTAAGAGCTAGCTATAACTTTTTCATAATAGGTAACTTTTTAAGCAGCATAGCCCTGCTATAAGGCTAGTGCTAACCTAAATATAGACGCGAGGGGTTTTTCTCCTTATTTATAGGTTTTCCTATTAACTAACTAGCTGGAGTACTAGTACTAGCAAATATATAGCTAGCTAGTGTACACAATATATATATATATATGTGTTTAAAAAAATAAGGATTTTATAAGCGCTTTTAGAAGCTTATAGGAGAGTAATAGTAGGAGAAGAAATTTACGTAAATTTACCTACGAATTAAGTGATTATATTAGGAATAATACTTAGGTAAATAGAAGATATTAAAGGAAACGTTTAAAAAGTTTATAAAAATAGTATAAGAGAAAATACTTATAGAGAACCTATTTACTAAGGAAAAGGAAAGTACTAGATATATATTAGTTACTATTACTTAAGAAATATATAAATCTAACGTAAACTAAGAGGTAGTAAATAAGAATAAGGAAGCAAATAACGTTTTAAATATATTAAAGTAATTACAAGAGAAGGATATAAAATAGTTAGTAAAAGATAATTTAGCTAGATATAAGTAATAAACACGTTTGATAAAGACTAAATCTAGGTAAAAGGACGCTAAATAGATAATAAGAAAGGCAAACCTAGCTACATTAATCTTACTTATACGTAAGAAAGCGCAACTAACTTAAGTAAGAATTCTAAACTTAAGGCATAGATAAAAATAGGAGTTAGAGAAGATTAGTTAGAGTCTGAGTATAATAAAGGTTAGATTAAATCTAACCTTAAAGAGGAGGAGGACTAAATGCTAGCTGAATTCCTTATTAGGCCGTTATAGGTCTATAAGAGAATAGAAGGCCTTAATTTTAACTTAATATTTGCGAGGTTTAGAAAACCTAGCTTAAGGGCAGATGCTTACAAACTAATACCTAAAATTAGCGTAGTAGTAAGGGAAAGGGCTATAGAGGAATTTAATGCTAAATATAAAGGAAAGGGTATTAAAGATGTTAATTTTAGCACATTCTAGCACACTTAAGTAAGTTAGCGTAAAAACGAGGTCTGGACTATAAACTATGTAATATAGGCTTATGCGTATGAATTTGCGCTTAAAGGAGCTACTATAGTAAATAATGGCTTAGAAGTGGACTTAAATAACGCGTATTTCACACTCTAGTAAAATGTGATTATATAGCTTATTACTATCTTTAAAGAGCAAAAGGTGGCTTTAAAAGCGAGAATAGTAGTAGTAAAGTAATTAGGAAACCTATTAAAAGAGTAATATTAAATCTAATAGAATGCGAAGCAATGTGGTAAGCTAAGAATTAGGCAAAAACAGCAGTGATAGCTTTCTATAACAGCGTAATAGTTAAACGTGGTTAATAGATAGCTATATATAATAGTACTATATTATTACTACTACGCGTAAAGCTATTAGCTTTACGATTCGCAGACAAATTCAGCGTGGTAAACGCTATGATCGTAGGAGCGCTAGCTAGTATTAGTTAAACTGATTTACTCTTAATTAGAATAGATAACATATAGCCTTAGAAATCAGTTAAAGTTAAACAAGATAAAGCTAGAAATAAGTAATACGCGTATAGTAAGCTAGATAATTTAGTAGACTAGATTAATTAGGTTAAAGCGAATATTAAGGAGATTAATAAAAAGGTTACTAAGGTAGTTATAATAGCAAATAAGGTAATAAAAACAAATAAAGATATAATAAAGATAGTATAGGATAAGGCTAAAAGGTTAAAATCTAAATTTATATAAGTAGTAATAATCCTAAAAGAGTAAAAAGAGAAAATTATAGGCCTTTAAAACAAAGGAGTATTAACTAATCTTAGCAAGAATTTTAAAAAGTTAGTGAAAAATAGCATTTATAAGACTAATTTTAACATTAAAATGGATTAGATTTATAATAATATTAAAGGAATACTTAAAATAAGAAGTCGTGATTATATAAAAATCCAAGAACTTGCCTAAAGATACGATAAGTTTACCGTAAAACTTTAGGTATTAAAAGGGGCAAAGGAAACTATTACAAAAACCCTAATAAAGACTAGGGCTACCACACCTCTAGCTAGCACTCCTCTAATAGAATCAACTCCTTACATGCAAATCTAGCACATAATAATAACTAACCTAATATTTGTAAAACTAAGTAAAGGTATAACTAACTTAAGATTTACAGATCTAAATAGAGGTATAACTAACTTAAGATTTACAGTGCCTAATACATATATAACTGACTTAAGATTTGCAAAACCTAATAGAGGTATAACTAACTTAAGATTTATAGATCTAAACAGAGGAAACAGGGGTATAAATGACTTAAGATTTATAGAACCTAATATAGGTATAACTAACTTAAGATCTATAGTAGAATATTAATATTAGAGGCTTTAATTTAATCTATATATAAAACTCTTTAAAACTCTAAAACCTAAACTTTATTTGTTATACTTAATAATACTATTCTAAGTTCCCTAACTACGCTAGTTTTTTTAGTCTCTTTACTATAGGAACTTAGTCTCTCTGTGAATTTATACTTTTGTTAGTAACTCTGCATATTTATATAAACTTAATTAGCAAAAAAACAAAAATCAAGTTATTTCCTTTATTTATTATCCTTACTATAATCCCTTTCCTTGTCACCATTACTATTCTAAACACTGCCCTCCCTGTTATTAATCTAGTTGTTATTATTAGGATCCTCTTCCTTACCCTTATTTCCCTTAATTTTAATATTTATATAGAGGGCCTCTAACTGCTCTCTCTGCCTTTTCACGCTTATTATTATAGGCATTTATTGCTAATATAATCTTCTTTTACTTATTAGATATTTGTTTTGCCACTAGGTCTATACCTTACTTAACTAGTGAGAAAAAGGTGTTATATAAGGCCTTAGGTAGTAGTATTAGCTACTGCTATATCTTATTGCTTTTAAACTTACTATTCCTAATTACTATATAAAGGTATACAATAATCTGTGTTATATTCTTATTAAAGAATTCCTGTTTATTATAATTATTATTATCTATAGCGAATATAAGCTTTAATAAGCAGGTTATCGCGTATCTAAGCCTACGCGTTACACTACTATTTAGCTTAAACTCTTTAGGTAATGTCTTCTTTAGTAATACCTAGGACATCCTATTAAATGTGTAGCTAAAGAATAGTTACTATAGCTTATAGAGTAACATCTCCTTAGCTATACTATAGATCTAGGATAGGACCTTAGTATTAGTTTATAGCTATATAGTTTACTTTAAAAGCATATTTGCCTCTTAGTAGTCTTAAAAGCTATTAATAACCTTAATTATATGCTAAATAACGCGGTGCTTCTAGCCTATTTAATATAGTCTAGCCTATACTTACCTTATAATCTAGGCATTTAAGTAGAAATTAATAAAGATACCTATATAACATACCTCCTAAAGATTAACCCTAGTGCTTATAATTAATATATTTGCTATAAACACATATTCCTTAGTCCTAATATCTAGGAATACTTTTAGAGCTACCTATTTTTTAGTTAGCTTATCTATGCTTTATATTATAAAGGCCTTGAGGCTACAAAACCTAACTAAGGCAAATATATACCTAGGAAAAGGACTGTTAGTAAGCTTAGAGTTAAGATATATAGATCTAAGGTAAGCTTAGCTTTAGCGTTAACACTTATATCTATATTGCTAGTAAATTATAGAAAATAAGCACCTTCTTCTTTCCCTTATAACATACTAGTAAAGAAGCTTAATAACGCGCCTAGCTATAGGGCTACTATATGCGAGATATCCTAGCTATTAATAGGATGTTTCTAGGTCTATAAAGGCAGGCTCTTAGTTAGTTATTATAAAGAACATGCTAAGGCTATAATACTAGTTATTTATAACTAGGTCTTTGTAGCTATTAGTGCTAAACGTGACCTTCTTATTACATGCCTTATCTTTTTTATTCACGCTGTTTTTCTTTGTTAGTTAGGAAATCTTAACCTCCTTATAGGACACTACACAAGCCACTCTAGCCACGGCGTTAGGGTTGTGGCTATTGCTATAATTATATTGTGGCGCAAGATGCTTAAGAACCTATAATCTTAGGTAACTAGGCTCCTCCTTAGTAAGAGCTATAGTTACGCTAAGGTAGCTTCTCCCTTCCCTAGATTCCTTACTAGTTATAACTATAGTATTACTTATAGTTTAGAAAGGTAGTAAGTTTATGGTTAACTCTATTTATTTGCTATATAACTTAACTAAGACGCCTATAGCTACTAGATATATAACTTCTTTGTAGTGTGTGGCTAGGATTGAGACCCTTGAGACCGATCTCGAGACCTTCGGTCTCTCGGCTGAACAGATCAATCTGGCCACATCGGATCCCTAGTCATAGGCCCTTGAGACCACCTTGCTAGTCTATCGGCTTCGTCGGATCGAAATCAGCTATATTTTCAGCTCTGTCAGATTGAAATTAGCTGTATCAGATCCCTAGTCATAGACCTCTCAAGACCTTGCTAGTCTATCGGCTTCGTTGGATTGAAATTGGCCACATTGATCCCTAGGATAGACCCTTCGGTCTATCGGGTCAATAGATCAATCCGGCTGCATTAGATCCCTAGGATAAAATATCCTAGATTTCCTCCCTTAGATAGAAAATCAACTCCCCTTTGTGGCCTTTGGCTTGGATTGTTCAAACCGAAAAGATGACTTGAGATTTGAAAAGATACCCTTCACAGCTTGGATCCTTAGCGATGGATCGAAAACCTTGCTTAGATTATTGCGATTAACTAAGAAGAACCCGAGATTTCCTTTACGACTTGGATCCTCGCGATGGATCGAAAACCTCGCAGGCCTCGATATCGGTATCGGGCTCATTTTGCTGACATCGTCAATATCATCAGCATCGTCATCGTCAAATTCGTTGTTTTTGGGTGGTGGTTTTCGCCCGACAAAGTAGTAAATAGTTTAAACTAGAAGGTTAATACTAGGAAGATTACATCTCCTCTTTGCTACCTAGCTTCTAAATAACTAAGTAACTTAAATAGAAAATGTAAAAGTTTCTCTTTATAGCTTCTATAATTGTCTTGCTAAAGGTAAACCTATAACTAATATTATAGGCCACTTAGATAATAAGGTTAGGGCATATTTGCTAGATTTAGATGTTCCTATTATAGAAGGATTAGAGCTGTGCCTTAATCTTACTATTTATATTAAATTTGTTATGTAGGATGCTTACCTAGGCGCTCTAGGCGGAGGTTAGGCTAGGTGTTAGAGATGTGGTTAATACTTCCCTTTATAAATAGATTATAGCCTTTGTCCATAGGATTTGCGCCTCTCTATAAGAGAGGTGGAGAAGGATAGTGTTAAAATAATGCTATTTATAGCACTATTTTATAGGCCCACTAGTTGCCTAGTTGCGTTGTTGCAACGTTGGTTACAAGGCGTTGCTTGCAGCGTTGCTTGCAGCTTTGGCTGTGACTTGCGTTCCTGCACACAACTAACCCACAGGCTTGTATGACTAAGCCGACTAGGTTACCCTATAGGGAAGCTAAAATCGACTGTAACTAGGGAACTAGTAGTCGTATAAAGGCTGACGTATACTATTCGAATCCTTAATTTATTCTGGATTTTATAGTATATTTTATTAATAGAGTTGTTTATTAAAGTGCTTAGTTAGGCCACACGGGCGTTTAGTTTGTATGGCCGTGAGTCGATTTTTTACTTTTCCTATATAAATGAATTATGCGGAAAATAAAAAGTAGCTCGCGAGACCCTATTAGCGACCTAGTTCTGCTAATATAGTTAGTAGGTCTATGAGGGGACTTAGTAGAATCCTCTCATTGCTCGTCAGATCGTCCGTATTGCTAGAAATCAACTACATTTAACTATCAAAGCTCTATATCTTGAAGAATCGTCGTATTATAGTGAATCTAGAAGCCGCCGCGTTAGAATCTATTAGAGAGGTCTTCCTATCCCTCTAGCTAGATTCCCTTCCATTTTCAATAGATAGAATTAGTAAGCTTAGCAGGGTTAATATGTGTTTGCTTAAAGATAAAGCAGGCAAAACTAATAATATCTCTATTACCTATAAGCACTAGGGTGCTAGATACTTATAACCTAAATTTCTTGTTAATTATAGCTAGGTATTAGTTATAGACTTTCTAGAAGTTATAGGTAATATGTGCTTTATTGTAAATAACTATAGTAAATTAATAGCTGCCTGCCGCCTCCTTTTTCCACTTAAATTTAATAAGATTGCTATTAGGTACTACGTTCTTATAACGCTTAATAGCTATTACCCCTAGTTCCTGATTTTAAGTTAGATATATTTTGTGGTATTTTTAAAGGCTATATCTAATTTTTCCTTACTATCTTTCCTATAACTCTTCTAGAATTTAGTTCTCTTAGTGGGAGTGACTAGGCTTTTAGAGGCTAGCCTCTTTCTTTTAGTGCTATGCTTAGATTTATCTCCTGTAGTAGGAGTGGGCGTAGTATAACTATTATTCTTAGTGTTATTAGTATTTATATTATTACTTCCCTTATCTTTGTCTTTGTCTTTGCTATCTTCCTCTTTATTAAAAATAATTAGGTTTTAATAGTCTTAATTAATCTATAATAAAATGTGTTATATAAAGTAAAAAATATTATGCGGCTAGTCTAATTAAAGTAAATTAGCTTAACTCTATGTTATAATCTGTAAATCTAAACCACGATTATAGACTAGGAATATAGTAAGGGGGTGGTTAAGATTTATAGATTTAAACTACGCTTATAGACTAGTAATGTAATAAGGGGGGATAGCTAAGATATGCAGATCCTAACTAGGTAGTTTCTTACCTAGATATTATATAGTTTAGCTATAAGTTTCTTTATAAAAGTATAGAACCTAGTCTGGCTAATATACTTAGCCCCTAACTCCTTTGTAATTAATTTTTGTTTATAAAATATAAGTAATCTAAACCCTAGGTTATTCTTTCTAGCCTCTTAGACAGTCTAAACTAGCACAGGCACTAGTATAATAACTAGGAAGGCATGTGCCGCTCCTTCTAGCCTATACTAGTCTCCTTAACACCCTGATTATAGGCCTCTATCCTGTGGGCGGTAATCTTAATTGCTGTAACTGTAACTATAGTTTTTCTAAGACCTATATCTAGACTAAGGCTAGCAGAAATCCCTAACTATAAAACTTTATTATATAGTCTAGGTTAGCTACTTAATAATGTTTTAGGGGCTAGACTCTAGCGTCTTTATATACGTAAAAGTCTAGTGTTAGCTCTAAGTCCTTTATAATTATATTAAAGTTAATAATTTCCTCTAGCTAGAAGTCTTAGATATGCGATTTAACTAGGAAGCTAGTCTTGTATATTATATCTAGTGCTTCTTACTTAGCAGGTGTCTTCCTTGCATTACGTTTAGCCTAGTTAGCCTTATCTTCTAGTTAGGCCTCCTCTCCGCTAGTTTATAGTGTTCTGTTTTTCTAATAGTAGTTATATATAATTTAAGATACTTATGCCTAAGGACTTTAGCAAACTTTGTTCTCTTTTGCTAAATATAAATGCTAACCTTATTATAGGTTTTAGCTATTTTATTATAGCTATATCTAATAACCTTTAGGATTTCTAGCTATTCCTCTAGGCTTAGCCTACAGTATGCTATAGGACTAGTGTGTAAGCCCTTTATAATGCCCTTATCATTAAGCGTAGAAGCGCTAGAATATATAGAACTAAGAATATTAGTAGAGGGGGTTAGGTTATTAGACTTCTCCTTAGGACACGGAGCCTTTGCGAGAAGTTATTAGCGCTCTAATTCCTATACCTAGGCACCTCTAGAAAAGGCCTTATTAGCCTTGTTGATTTTAGTGATTACAGGCTTCTAGTCTGGGTTATAGTAGCCTAGCTAACTAGTAAAACTCCCTAAGCCCCCCTCTTTTAGTGTTTATCTAACCCTTACTGTTTTTTTAAATGTATAACGGTGAGTTATATAGATAACCACGCTAAGCGTATAATAGAGATTCTCCTTGGAAAATAGGCTAATAAATAGTGGCTTACTATGTAAAGGAACCCTGTCTTCTAATAGTACTTTTATAGGATACTAATAGGTATAATTAGTCTTACCCTTCACTCTAAATAGCTGCCTATCCTTAATCTATTACACTATATTATTAGGGGCAAACATTAATAGCTATAATGCGTAAATAAGAATAGTTATATTAATATAAAACGTTATTATCTTTATATAATTATTTTAAGTAACCTAGTTAGTTACTAGGAGGAAGATTAGTAACTTAAGCTTACTATATATGGTTTTTAGCAGTAGTATAATAGTAGGGTCTTTAACTAGTTTTATAATAGTAAATAGCGCTGTAAAAACTTTATTACTCTTTAGTTTCCTAGTGATAATGCGTATTTAGTAAATAGCTGTAAATAACCCTTAAACTACCTTATTTAAAAGAGTATTCTTATACTTCTTAAAAGCATTCTATGCTTTTAAGTAGCTAGGGTTTAGGTAATTACTATTACCTTGTTATATTTCTTGCCTATAACCTTAAGCTATAGCTATATTATATAAGGAACTAAATAGACTATATTAGCAATTAAGCTTATAGTATACTAGGTAGGAATAAAGGCTAGTTAAGATTTACAGATCTGAATAGTAGCTTATAAAAGAGACTAGGTAGGAAGGAAGGCTAGTTAAGATTTGCAGATCTAAACAGTAGCTTATAGAAGAGACTAGGTAAGAAGAAGGGCTAGCTAAGATCTATAAATCTTAACCACAGCTCATAGAAGAGACTAGATAGGAAGGAGGGCAGGCTAAGATCTGTAGATCTTAACTTAGGTTATTACTTACTGATTTTATCTAAAAAATAATAAAAGTTACTTAGTGTTTTAAACTAATTATAAATAATTATCTTTGTAAGAGAGAACTCCTTATATATCTTAATATGTTCCTTAATCTAGATACTATGTTTATTACCTAATTTACTTTATTTTATATAGCTAATATTTTAGTGCTCTTATGTTCTTAGTAGTTTTAGCTTTATATGATTTTTAAATTATAAGAAGTTTACTAACTTAAGTTTTTCTAATATCTTATCCTTATTAGCTTATAACTTTAGGTTATTTATTTTAAATAGTAAAAGAGAGGCCTAGTTGTTTTTCTTAATTTCTATAACTAAGTAATTATTCTTCTATAAGAATAATATTATTTCGCTTATATTATTATAATCTTCCTCTAGCTAGGAGGTAGTATTAGTAATATTTATACTAGCGTTCTCTAGTGTATTTACCTATAACTTAACTTTATTATCTATAAAGGAGTTAAGTTTAGGATTATTTTGCAGGGAATATTTTATTAACCCTTAAGGGCGCCCTTTCCTGCGTTTTCTTTAACCCTCCCTTAGCTATAGTAGTGTAAGGGCTACGCAGATATTAGTTAGCAAGGTAGCTTAAGATTTGTAAATCTTAAACAGGAGTTTTATCTTACTATAATATAGTTATGTAAGCGTATATAATATTATTTGGGATAGCTTGGTTTTACAGGTAGGTTTAGGTTTGTAAATCTAGCGTAAAGAGCTACCTCTAATACCTAAGATATTAGGTGTATATTAGGTAATTAGGGACTAGAGGTGTTAGGAATTAGTTAGGGAGTGGTGTAAAGGTGGTTTAGATCTAGGGATCTAAAAATTTATATAATAGAATATATAAAGGAGAAGGTATAACCTAGTAAATTATAAAATTAGGAAATTAGTTTTATTCTCTAGTAGGCGGTAAGAGGTGCCTAGCGGCAGAAAACGCATATAAGAAGTGATTTTTAGATCTATATATCTTAAGTAAGGTTAGCAAGGCCTTAGGTTATGTAGTAAGGAAAAGAGTATATAAATATTAAGCAGATTTAGCAGGTGATAATAATGGAGGCTTAGTGGGGATAGTGGGGAAAGGTAATGTAAAATAAGCTATATCTAAGCTAGCGCTGCAGCTAATAAGCACCCTTACATAGCTATAGGAACACCGCGTTTATAAAGAGGAGTATAGGTGTTATAAGGCATATAAGCATAAATTAGTAGCTAGTTAGCTACGCCGCTTTTTCGTGTAATAATAGTTATTACTTCGTCTAGGTCTTTGTTATAAGAGATGTGGGGCGGTCGAATTAATGCACGCGATACGATTAGGCGTATTGCGCGCGCATCCTAATATGTAGCGAGGCCTCGTAAGTAACCTCACATAAGGCCCCCTTTTCCTATGGCCTCTCCTTCTAGCTAGATTCCTCCCCTTCTCTCTTGAATTAATCATGCCTTTTATTAATTATTGAATTCGTTAAATTAAAGACCTCTCATGCGTTGCACTAGTAAATCGCCCCTTAGTGAAATTAATAATAGGGGCTTAGGTAACTAAGATAAAATTTAGATTTATAGATCTAAACTAACCTTTTTAATACCTTTATATATAGTAATAGACAGTTACTAAGGCTATTTATAACCTTGTAAAGTAGGCTAATAATAATGCTTAAGAATTTCTTATGTGAGCTAAGCGCAATCTTACTGCTGCTAACGCTGTTAAACAGCTAACATTACCTAGCCTAGAATAGGCTCTTAATAAGGCCGTAGTCTCTGTTATTTATACAATTAAGCAGCAGATTATTAAGAATATCTGTGTTAGTTATAAGATTACACCTAGTTAGGGCATGCCTAAAGCTACTAGGGCTAATGATATTTCTAACTCTAGTATTACCGCAGGTGATCTAATATAGGAGGTGGCAGATAGCTAGGAGAGCGCTAACCTAGAGGATATTATTATTATTAAAAAGAAGGAAGCACCCTTTGTCTAAGTGTATAACTTCCTAATAAAGCTATAGATCTTTATTTCGCTCTAGGAAGAGATAAATAAAGTATAGCCTAAGTTCTAAGATAAGTTAATTATAGATATTGCCTACCTTTAGAAAGAGTTTTACTAGATTAATCACAACCTTTACACCGCCTTATAGGCCTATATAATGTATAGAATGTCTAAGTAAGGCAGCTTATGTGTTATTTATTAAGATAATAGTAAGGATATAAAGGTCTTTACTAACACTAAGGACAGGATCTTTAATATTACTATATTAGTGACTCCCTTAGATTACAAAATTATATAGTAGGGAAGCCATTATTAGCACTAGCATTAGCAGCACCGTTTACTAGGTGTAGATTAAGGATAGCAAGAAGGACTATATAGAGGATTTATACTTAGAATAGTATAGATTTGCTCTTCCTCCTATCTTATCCTATAATAGTAATACGCCTAGTAGTGTATTAAAAACCAGAGCTTGTGCATTTACTATTTATCCCAAATTCTTATAGTTAGTTACAGCAAATTTATTAACTTTATTTAGCTATCTTCTAGAAGAAGCTTTCTAAGGCTAGCTATAATTACGTTATAAATACTAAATCTCTTCTTAAGTAATGCTCCTTAAGATTAATATAGGTAGAGCTAGCAAAGATTTTACCTTTAGTTATAATAATATAGTTATAGTGTCTCTTAATAAATCCGGTTAGGTTACATTCTAGGGTATATAAGACCTTACTATAACTAATAAGGAAAATTTAGATTCTAACCCTAATCTTCTTTGCCCACTTACTTATTACTAGAAATTAAGGAGCTACTTATAACACTAGCTACTTACACCTAAAGGCAAAAAGGCTTAGCCTATATCTATTCTCTTACTTAATAAGTAATAGCTATACTAGAAGTAAGGCGCTCTTTACTATATAATTATTATTATAAAACAGAACTACACTCTCTAGCTTTAGGATCTTATACTTAGCAAACTAGTGTAAGAGTTTAATCTTCTATAAAGTAAAGAGTTAGATACTATTTGCCATATAATATGCTATCTAGCTAGTGGTATAATTATTATTAGTTATCTGACTTATAACTTAGTCTATTTTGCCTATCTTTCTACTCCTAAGTATAAGTTAAAAAAATATGTTATAGGCAGACTATATCTAATACCTTATTGCTTAGAACGCTACTATTCTATAGCTAGATAGCACTGCTATAATTAGTGGACTTAATTATAGACTTTTTATATAATAGTAAGGGTATAGGTAAGATTACTAAATTTAGGTCTATAGATTTAAACTAACCTTTTTTAAAAATATCTTTATATAGTAATTTTAGATCTATAGATCTAAACTAACCTTTTTTTTAAAAATATCTTTATATAGTAATTTCAGATTTATAGATCTAAACTAACCTTTTTTTTAAAACATCTTTTATAAGGCCTGCCTATAATACACGGACATACCTTGCAGGCACACTATACTATAGGGCTAGGTCTATGTAATACTAGTAAGCTACTGGCTATAAAGCAGTGACTTAGACCTATAACACACTTAGACCTAGCAAGCTTTAGTTAATATACTAAGTGCCCCTATATATTCTTACCTAGCTATTCCCTATCCTTATATTTATATATAGTAACTTTAGATTTGTAAATCTTAACTAACCTTTTTTAAAACTTTTATATATAGTAACTTAAACACTAGGTTTATTATTAACCTAGCTATAACTCCCACGTACTTCTATTACTCTTACTAGTGGAAATATTTAATAATTTAGTATCTATGTCTATGCCTAATTTTACTAGCTTACTTATAGGCTCCTTAGGCAATTCCTCTAGCTAAGGAAGGCTATTATAGCTATAATACCCTAATCCTACCTTTACTTATTATTATACTTCCTCTAATAAGTCTTAGTAACGTGTAACTTAGCGGTTAGGTACTAGGTAAGGTTAAAGCAGGGTTATATCTAGTTTACTACTTAGATATTATTATCTTTATGCTTAGTAGGGGTATTCTCTAGGCCTAGTTTATAGTAGAGGACGCGTAGTTAATAATATCTATTATACTTAACCACTATGCAGCTTTAATCCACTACTAGTCTAACACGCTAGTTAGTGAGAAAACTGCCTATAGATATAATATATAACTATAGCATTTACACTAGCTCTTTATAGGGGAGAAATATAGCTAGCTAGCTATTTTATACCCTACTATAAGGTATTATTAACTATAATCCTACCTTTACTATTACACTAAAGTTTCTATTAGCATTACTAGTCTAGGGTAGCTATCCCCCCTAAGCCTATCTATATTATCCTAGTGCGTTAATAGCCCTATAAGCTTAGGGTTAACGCTATTAAGCCCTTACACCTAGGTAAGTATAAGACTAACCCTCTTAGAGTAGTGTAAGAGCAATTAGGCTACTATTAGGAGATTAGCTATTAATATCTACTACTAGGTTAGATCTGGCATTAACTAGCGCTACTACTAAACCTATATAAGCATTATAAAGTGGTTATAGTTATTATAGTATTATATGCTTTAGGTAAGGTGTAAGGGGTTAGTAACGGGTTCTTTTACGTAAACTATAAGGGCCTAGAATTAGATAAGGAAGAAGGATAGTAAGGCCCTATTAATTAAGGTATAGGTATTAGCATATTCTTATGCAAATAAGCTATTATACTTAAGGGGCATTAGTAGGTTATATAGTGTGCTAACCTCCTTAGAGTGGTTAGAGTTAAATATAACTAGCGTGTAGTTACTAATTTATTTTATAAAATAATTAGTAAATAAGATAATGCTATAGTAGGAGTTTATGTAGTAGGAGTTATATAGTGTCTTAAAGAGCGTGTAAAACGCATTTAACTTTTATTTCTTATTATCTAAGTCTTTAAAGAGTATATATATATATATATATTGGATACGCTAGCTAGCTATATAATTGCTAGTACTAGTACTCCGGCTGGTTAGTCGACAGGAAAACCCATAAATGGGGAGAAAAACCCTCTCGCGTCTGTATTTGGGTCGGCACCGGCCCTGTATCGGGGCTGTGCCGCTCGAAAAGTTACCTATCGTGAAAAGTTGTGGCCAGCTCTCGCTAGCCTTATCCCTAAAATCCGAAAATCCGAAAATCCGAGTTTAGGAGGAAGGATTCGCTCCTTCCGGTGGGCTTGCGGGCCTGGGGCGGTTCTGTCTCAGGCCTCCTTGCTTTTTCTAGTAGGAGGTGAATTCTGTTGTGGTAGGATTCTCACAGTTTTTCTTTTTTTTTCCTATTGTGACGTCGGCCCCGACCCTCACGCGCCTCTAAGCCGCCTGTTTCCTAGAGTTCTCTTTCTTCGGCGTCTGATCTAGGTGTCCGCTTGTTGTTATGTGTCCTCTAGGGGCGGGTCAGTCTCGGTCCTATTCCGCTTAAGGCAAATGCCAGGTCCTATGCTAGCCTGTAGTAGTTAAGTCTCCTAGTTTATATAACCTATCTGGCAATGGTTCTCGCTCGCGTGGGATTGTCTAGGGCTAGCCTTGCCTCCCGTTCGTCTCCAGGCTACCTTTAGGGTCTTATATGGTTATAGTTACTGTAGCTTATAATAACGTAATACTGATCTTCCTCTCTATGGCCGTAGCTGCATATTAGCAATATTACCCTAGGCATGCCTCTATTAAAGAGGAATTTATTTAGCCCTATCTTCCTTATATATAGTTATACTATTGTTAAAGAGATATGTTTATCTAGGTTTATGTAAAACTTTTAGATCTCTTTTAGGTTAGGGTATAGTGGGCGGTCCTTGGTAGGTTCTCTAGCGTGCTAGCGGCGGCCTAGGCGTTCTCTATTATACTATAATTCCTATCTCTTACTTCACTTGTTATATAAGTTCGCGTCTAGCTCTTCTTCCCTTAGTTAGGTGTGTCTAACCCTTTTATAGCGTAGTACAGTCTTAACTAACTATAAGGCGGTTTAGATTATCTCCGCTATCCTATTATTAGCAATTCTCTCTTTAAACCTTTATTTAACTATATTAAGGTATAGGTTAAGTGGTGGCACTACTGTTTCTGCTTCTAGCTGTATAATAGGGGTGGCTTTAAACGCCCTTATAATAACCTAGAGGTAGGCTAATTATTCTATTATAAAGTTTTTTACTATCCCTCTAGGTTTCCCTCTAGCTTTAGTTAGGGTGTGGTATACGCTTACTCTATAGGCAATAATAGGTTAAACTACTTATATGTAAAGGAGTCTAGCATCCCTAAAGCTATATCCCTATACTAAGGCTAATAATGTGGTAAGGGCAAGCCTTTACTAGGCTAACTTTTCCCTTAAGGATATTCTTATAGATGCTCTAGTTAAGTTTTCTATTTACCTATACTCCTAAGAATTAGTAGGACTCTATAGGCGTTATCTCCTTATCCCTAAGTTAGACCCTAGTCTAGGGGGGTTATTAGGATTTGCTAAAGTATATAAGCTTAGTTTTTAAGGGGTTAAACTTTACTCCTACTTCCTTTGCCTATTTTTTACACACCTTCTAGGTAGCTTTAAGTCTTTTCTGTGTCTATAACGTGTTTTTTCTAAATGCTATAATATTAGTGTTATTTACGAATCCTATTACTACTATGCCTAGGATAGAGTAGAGGCATATGTATAACTTAGTAAAGTATAGTAAGAAGAGGATAGGGAAAGCAAGGGAGCCTTATAGGGTACTAGCCTTAATCTTAAATAGTTATGATAGGTCTCTATTAAAGCTAAGCTAGCTTGTTTTACCTATAAGGAAGCTCTGTATTACTATTACTAGCTATAGTGGTACTCCTATCTTAACTAGGAGGGCAATAAGGTAGGGGTGGCTAACTCCGTTAAAGGCTATAGAAATATCTATTTAAGCTAGTGAGGTAACGCTGCCTCTCCCTAGGCCTCTCGCACGCATTTTGTTAAGGCTCTTATTGCGGTTTCTATTAACCTGTTTCTCCTGTTACCTATTTGTAGTTCTAGAAGAAGGTTGTTTGCCTTAGCGTAGCTTGTAAGCTGCCTCGCTATCGCTGCCTCTATAATCTTACCTATTATATTAAGTAGTAAAATAGGTCTCTATATATTAGCTCTCCTTATCTCCTTTATTATCTTCCTAGGTTTCCTAATTACTATAACTCTAGTGGTTTAGAAGCGGGCCGGAAAGTACCTTACTTCTAGGGTAGCGTTAAGTAGTCTTATGATTATATCCTTCGCCAGGTTATTATAGGCTTTAATAAGGCCTGCTAGGAGTTCGTTATCTCCTAGGGCCTTCTAGCTAGCTATACCTAAGAGAATGTCTGTAATTTTCAGCTCTTATAAATTACTCTTAGGCTAGAAAAGAGGCGTTTTTAAGTTTAGGGAAGGAAAGGTTAGGGATATAGGAGAGGTCTGCTATTAGTTTAGGGAAAAATCTTTGTGTAAGGACTTCGGCTTTATTGGTATACGCTGTGGCTAGGTTAGGGTTATTTTTGGTTCTCTCTAGGTCTAGTATTCTTAGGAGCTTAGGGGGCCTAGCTCCTAAGTCTAGCCTATCTCTCTAGTCTCTAGACGCCTCTGTCCTTTTCCTATATATTAGCATTTTTTAGTGCTTCCCTCTATGCATTTCTCTTTTCCTCTCTAATAGTGCGTTCTTAGTTTGTCTCTGCCTCTTTATACGTGTTCTAATTTATGTTAGTCTTGCGTTATCTCTATGCCCTCTTCGCTTATCTGGCTTTAGCCACTACTTCTTTACTTTTCTAGACTACTATACCTCTGGCCTGGGAGGCCTTAGGGCCTCCTTAGTGCCACTCTCTTTACTATTTATTAGAGGTTTGTAATAAGCTATTCTATATACTAGTCTATCCCTTCTTAGTCGTGGGGGTTTGGAGTAAGTCTAGGCTAGAGTTATACTAACGCTTCTGCTTTTACGAATAGTCTATCTATCGCTCACTAGTTATATCTTATAATTAGTGGGGTACAGTCCTAACTGCTAGAGTTAATACTAATTAGCTGCGGAATATAGTTGGAGCCTGATATGTCTACTGCGCTGTTGTAGTGGACTTATAAGTCATGCGAAGCCTAGGCCAGATTGATTGTGCTGTCTCTGTCTCCGTTGTGCTATCTGGTGGGTTCCCCTTAGGGCGTTACTAATCCGAGTTACTACTAGCTAGTGAACTCTAGTAGCTCTTCCACTTTATTGCTAGTCCTGTTATATTTATCCTATAGTGGGTGTTTTTGGTTAAAATCACCTATAAAGACGCTTCTTCCCTAGGGCTCTTCCTTGTTAATTGTGCGAATAGGGGTGTTCTATTTATTGCTGTGTTTTTCTAAGTAGAGGGAGTAGATATTTATTCCTTGGATTTCTATAAGCGACTAGTTAGTGCCTCCGCGGGCTAACCACAAGCCTACTCTGTGTTTCTTGTTTATATATACTGTATTCTAACCCTTATAATATATAAGTTAGAATCTGGCGAGGCCTAGAGCTAGGGGCTATGCTTATCTTATGTGTTCCTATTCTTAGATCGCTATCACGTCTATATCAGTCTGGTAAAGGAGCGCGATGTGTATAAGGTTATTCTTCTTATTTATATTCTAGAAGAGAACGCGTATTATTATTATATAGGTCTAGGAGGGGGGGGGGTTTACTGCTGTCTTATACTAGCTCTATTCTAGCTCTGATTAGCTCCGCGTATTTTCTAATACTACTTACTCTAGGCTATCTAGCGTTCTGTTTTACAAGTGTTAGGCAGCCTCTTTTCTTCCTAGTAAGGCTAACTAGTTCTAGTCTCTCCTAGGGTAGGGCTAGGCTACTAGCTAGCAATTAAGTGGCAAAACAGGAAGGGCGCTCCTAATATCCTGCTTTTACTATATTTTATTTTTCCTTAAGGGTTAGGTAGGTCCTAGACCACGCTAGGTGTGCCCTAGAGTAGAGTATACACTTCTCTTATAGTTATCCCGTGGATATAGGGTAAGATTTCTTGCCCTCTTTATGACAGCTAGCTCCGCACCTACTGCACCTTAGGGCTGCTTTATAGAATTTCGCTATATAACCTATCTAGAAGCAGTTATAACACTGCCTTAGCTGCAGTGATTTGTTGTAGGGTTTAGTCTAGAATAGCTCCGCTTTATATACTGTCCTGTCTTTACATATCTTGTTAGTGTTATTTACCTTAGCTAGGCTAAGGATAAGGGTAGTTCTTAGTGCGTTTTCGCCTCTAGGTTGTCTTGCCGTTGCCCTAATTACATTTATCTTATTTACTTTTCCTATATCTACTATAAGGTTTTTTACTAAGGTATATTTTATAGGGAAGCCTTTAACTATAACGCTAAGGATTTAGTGGTGAAGGGTTGCTTCTAGTCTAAAGGCAGTAGTAATCTATTTTTTAGTTAGTCCTATATTAGGAGGCGTTTCCTTTAAATATAATAATTATATCTCCGCTAGGGAGTCTTCTAGCTGTAACTACTGTGGTCTAGCTAGTGGCTTTGTTTACCGCTATAACCGTGTCTTCTGCGCTTCTAGTCTAGAGCGGTTCCTAAATAGAGTTACCCTTAATAAGGACCTCTCTATCCTAGCGGCCTAGTATCTATAGGGGGGTTTGGGTTTAATTGTCTTTACATTAGCCTTATAGCAATGCTTGCCTAGGTAGGAGAAGTAGTGTTTTTATCTACCTCTTTAATGGCTTCTTTAATAACTTCTTTAAGGGCTTCTTTTATAGTATAGATATTACTATTATTATTTATCTCTGCTTTCTTAGCTTAGGCGTAGCTTGCTTTTAAGTCTGTAATAGCCTAGGTAGCGTTCTATACCTTGGATAATTTATTACTAGGGATAAGGCTAGCGATCTTTTCGTAGTATTTTCGTTCTTCTAGGTATTTAAATTAAATCCGATCTGCCTTTGGGTTATTATCGTATCTCTAGACGTTAAACTGTCCTCTGCCTGCGTTTAGGTGGTGGCAGCTCTATGCCAGCCCCTTTCTCCTTTATTAATTACTATTAGCATCTCCTCCTCCCGCCTGCCTCTAGCTCTATTGCAATGCGATATTGTAGGAAGTGGTAAAATAGGGTGAGGATTTTGATT
This sequence comes from Epichloe glyceriae, assembly GCA_023658535.1. NCBI lineage: Eukaryota > Fungi > Ascomycota > Sordariomycetes > Hypocreales > Clavicipitaceae > Epichloe > Epichloe glyceriae. The sequence continues at coordinate 6,353,061 of CP098291.1, read as the reverse complement.
ATCTTATTGGTTTGTATTTTAGAGGCGATTCCGGACCTGTAAGGCGGTGCGGAAAGACTCGCAAAGGTTTTGGGAGTGTAGTTTAAAGAGTATATAGTACACTAGCTAGGACTACCCTCCTTAATTAAGGGCTATTAGGTTAGTGCGCTTAGAGAGCTATCTAGGGAATATACCTTAGAGCCTAATCTCGTTACCGTGGTCTGTCTTACAAGATAATATTAATACTATAGCACTTACCTCTAAGGGTCTGCCACTAGGTCTACTAATAACTAATTTAAGTATATAGTTAAAGTTATTAAAGATAGGCGCTAGGTAGTGCTTAAAGTATATAGCATATACCTTATAGTATATAGTAGTAATATTAGCTAGTAGGATAATGCTTAGTACTAGGTTATCCTAGAAATATAGTAGTAGGAGATAAAGAGTAGGGGGGCCTCTTCTAGTGTACTTAGTAAAGGTAAGCGGTATTATAAGTGTCTTAGTGTTCTACGCTTAGTTAATAAGTAGCGTAGGTTTAGTAAGTGTGGCAGGGCAGTCCTAGGTATAAATACTACCTTATATTTTCTAGAACACTATTTCCTAGTACTTCTATAGCTTCTTAAGTAAGTAAAGGAGTATACTTATATTACCTTACTTATAATTAGGGTAATAACTAAGGCCTTAAGCCTAATAGCTATTTTCCTAAGCCTCCTAGTCCTAACCTACTGCCCTAATATAGTGTTTTTAATGTTATTAAGTTCCTAGTAAATAGTAGTAGTAGCGCGTGTGTAGTGCTAGATAAGGAAGCTAGTGTAAATAAAGCCTGTGGTAAAGGACTAGATACTACGCTACAAGAGCTAGCGGTTTACTAATAGGTTTTGCAGGATATAGTAGCTTAATAGTGTTATAAAGGAGAGGTGTAAATTTATCCAGTCTATCTACTAGTTATCTAGCTAGATGTAGCTATTGCATTATAGCTAGTCTAGCAGGCTAAGCCTATGATAGCGTGTTCTTACCCTCCTATTATTACTAGGGGCGCGCCTGCTATATATCGCGCTATATCTAGTGGTTATAGGGCAGGTTAGCCTCGCTTATTAGGCCTAGCTGTAGTAGTTGTAGGAATAGGGAGGCTATGTAGTGCTATATAATATAGTGCCCTAGGTCTTTGTCTTAGGGGTTAGGTAGGGTGCTAAGGTAAAAGATATTATTAAGGAGAGTAATAAGGCAGCTAGCGTTTATAAAGATAAAGGTGTTAATGCCTTATATAGGGAGGATCTAGTAGGGGTAGTGCTGCCTTACGTTACCTTACTTATTTACATAGGCGTGATTCTATATCCTGCTGCTAAGGGTAGTAGCCTTATGCCTAGCTAAGAAGCTGCCCTAGCTATAGAGCACGGCTATAATATTAAGGCAGAAGGTGATCTCCTTCCTAGCTATATAGCCCTAATAGCTTACCTTATTATTGTAAAGCGTCTGGATATAGCCTTGATTTACTACCTAGGCAGCCTTAATCTTTAAGCGTAGTAGCACGCTAGCGTTTATCACACTGCCTTAGTTATAGCCTGTGACATATATCTTCTAAACCACGCTATTAGGCAGGGTAAGCGTAGTAATCTCTATATTAGCATAGAGCTTGTAGTTACTGGATATAGTGCTAAAGAGCTTCTTATAAGAGTAGTAGCCCTTAGTATATATAACACTAGTCTTATAGTAAAACAGGTGCCCTAAATACTGATGTTAGGCACTACACCTAACCGCAACGCAGGCCTTACCTATGTACGTTACTGCGTTACAAAGGCTATAGGAGCGAAAGATAGTTAGGTCTGGCTTAATATCTAGGGAGGCATTGCACACTATCTTGTGGTACTGTTCCATACATGTCCGCTTCTATAGTAGCGTTACACTGCCTATAATGCTATTATCCTTACTATTATCCTTGCTATTGCTATTGCTATTGCTATTGCTATTGCTATTGCTATTGCTATTGCTATTGCTATTGCTATTGCTATTGCTATTGCTATTGCTATTACTATTACTCCTATTATTACGTGTATTAGTGTTAGTCTTGCTCTGTCTGCGCTAGGCGCTTATTAGGGTGCGTCTTATTCTTATTACTAAGTTACAGAAGCTAATGTTAACCTAGGTAAACTAGGGGTTAATATAGGCTAGCTAGAGGGAGCCTAGGATAGCGGCACTAAAGCTCTCTAGTACCTCCTACACTATATTAGCGATAAAGATATTCTTTGTGTTATATGCTTAGAATAGTAGCTTAGGATCCTTAAAGTAATTAACTATTTATCCTAAGGATATAGTAACCTTAAGGGAGCTATAGTGCTACTATATATTATCCTATATATTGCTAAGGTGCTAGGTAGGTATAGGGAAGCGCAAGTGAAGCTAGCCTAGCTTGTCGCCCCTCTTTAGCGTAGCTATATCTGCTAGACCCTTATATATTAAGCTAAATCGCTCCTGGTTTAACTGTGACTTAGCCTTTGCTATAGCAAATAAGGTGGGTATTTCCTGCGTGTAGAAGGGTAAAATATGCTAGCGGATAGCTGGTAGTAAGGCGCTGTCAGGGTCGTGGAGGCAATGGAGGCAATGGCATCATGTACAATAAGGTCTAGTGGCAGGTCGCACTGACCTAGCCGCGAGCTAGTCACGTGCACACTAGAGGGGGTATTTAGCGAGGGCCGCACATATGGAATGTGGGAGGCTAGAGATTAAAACCTTAAAGCACACACCCCTACCTTTTAGCTTAATAGCAGTAATACCTTAATTATACCTTTACTCTATTTATATAACTAGCCTATAAGCCTTAATAAGTTAATCTCTCTTATCCTATTAGGGTAATAGACTATTAGTAAGTTAAGAATATTAGTACTAAGAAGAATAAATACCTAATCTATAGCTACTAATAATCCTAGAGCAAATACGCTACGTAAAGACATACCTATAGATTAAAACCTAGGTATAAAGTAGGAGTCTTCTTATTTAACTACCCTTATAAATTCCTAAGAATTAGAAGTAATATTTAAGGATAAAAAAGCTATACTTAACTATAGCCTTATATAAGTAAAGATATAGCTATAAATTACCTAGAAAAAGCGTAGACTAGAGTAACTATAGAAAAATTTATAGGAAGTGAATACCTCTTCTTAATTAGATAATACTAACTTAGGCTTTACCCCTACCCCTTAAACCCCTATACCCTAGCTAGCACTAACTATACTAGGAATATATAAATATAGCTTAGTGAAGATATAGCTAAAGGCTCTTATATATAAGGGGATACTTATAAAAACCTATAGATATTCCTAGTAGATTTAAATATAGTCTTTATAATAGATTAAAATATATTTATAAATAATATAACTATAGTTATATATACTAGTAGTTACTTAGTGAATAAGGTAAAGTAATAGTAAATGCGTTTTACTGCTATAGATAATTATATAGACTATAAAAGCTATACTTAAATAGAGTTTATTTAGTGGTTGTTATGGACTGGCCCTAAGGCAACTGCTATTAGGCGTCGATATGATATTGAGAAACTTAAGGAGGGAAGAAAGGAAGGTAGGAAACCTATCCCTTCCTATGCCCCTTATACTCCTTAACTATCCTAAGCTATCCTATCTATCCTCTTCCTATCCCCTTATTATCTTCACACTACTTCTTCCTATCCCCTTATCATCTCGTCTCTGTCTCTTCCAATCCCTTGTTATCTCACCTCCATTCCCTGCTATCTTATATTTAGCCTTATCTTTATCCCCTACTATCTTACATTTAGCCTTAATCCCCACCCTTGCTATCTTAGCTTAGGCCCTTACTTATCTCTGTGTTATCCGCCATTAGCCCTCTTGTTATATATACTATAACTAATGCTTAGGCAAAGCCTAAGCCCTTACATACATCCCTGCTCACCTATTATAAACCTATATAGCAGAAATAAACCCTACGTCTATACCTACTAACTTTAACTATTTATTCCCTGTCCTATTATGCCCTTTCTGTAATTAGCATCTTTATTATTTATTGTTATTATTAGGTGGCATGTGACGCGTACCCCTTCTCACTGAGTTATGGAGACTGTCTCCACCTATTGCGTTTGCTTTTTTGTTATTAGGCTAAGTGTATAATGTGTATTCCTAGCCCCTCCTTTATTATTATAGTAACCTTAACCCCTCCCCACTTATCTATAACCCCTCTAATATAGTCACGCTTCCTGTATAAATATCCCACTTTCTTACCCCTTATACTGCCCCTCCTTCTTATAATAACCATTCTCCCTTAGACCTTACAAACTTCTTTACACGTTCCTATCTATTACTTTAAGCTCCTACCTTCTATCCTTATTTATCTTACCTCCTAGATATCTCATTCTTGCCTTCCTCCTACTATCCCTACCACGCCTCTAGCCTATACTATTGGCAAGTATCTTATAGAGGGGATTTTAATAATAATAACTATACTACTCCTACGTTAGTTTTTTATCCTTATAGTCCTTATATTAAGCGTTCCCTAACCACAGGCATTCTAGAATATTATCCTCCTAAAAGCGAAGGCTTATACCCTCCTTATTAGTATAACTATGTAACCTATGTCTAGTTAATACAGTTCCTATCCGCTAACCTAAGGCTCTATTATGCCCTTAAAGACTTAGAAGCTGCTATTACTGCGGGTAACTATATTGTGACATAAGGCATTGTAAAGAGCGTAATAACTAAGCGTAAAATGCCTATCCTGTCCTAGGACTTCTGTGCCCTTATAGGCCGTTAGAACGCGCTCTTAAACTAAGCGTAATTTAATCTAGCCCTAGTGCGTTTAGCCCTTAGGCCCCCCCCTTTCCCTAACGCTCTTACTATAAATCCGCTAAGCTTTAACGTTATACTATTTATAGGCAGTAGCCCCTTAGCTAGCCGCTAGATAAGGAGTGCTCTCTAATAGGTTACTAGAAGCCTATTCTAGTAAAATTAATAGCTTGTAAATAGTATCTCTGCCTTATATAAGGAGTTTCGCGGTTATTCAGCCGCTATAATTAAAGCACTCTCTCCTTAATATCATAAGGCCACCCGCAATCGCTCTTAGCTTATTAGGGTTAGAGACAAGTCCCCTTCCTACTAACACTAGCAACCCTCCTATCCTATCCTTAGTACTAGAACCTCTATCCCTTATTACCCTTGTGTTACAGGGGTTATTTATACTCCTATTATAACTAGTGGCCGCTATAGAGGTAGCACTTCTCTGCCTATTAGTTACTTCCCGTCCCCTAACTAACTATTCACTCACACTCTCTAGAGTCTAGGTAATAACAGAGGCTAGTAGCATTACCTCCTGTTAGGAATATCTTACGTCCCTCCTAGATAATAGTTAGGGCTGTCCCACCCTAATCCGTACGATAAGTATAATAATATAGATTCTTATAATAATATAAGTAAGGGTAAAGAGGTTAGGGGCAATATCCCTAATAAGTTTAATAAAGGCTTTTAATTGTTTATAGGAGGTGCCCTATGTGCGCCCTAGGTCTAATATATAGTCTCCGCTAGTAGACAAGTTTGTTATAATTGATTTAGTCCGTTGTTATAATGTGCATTTCCCTATTCCTTTTAAACTCATTAAGTACCTGTGTTTTCACTATATTCTCTAGTAGTTCCTATATTAGCTATAAGTACCCTACCTATTTAACTAGGACATTACATCTATTGCCTTTACCTAGTGTATTTTAAGCTGCTAGGATCTGTTTTATGTAATACTCCTTAACAAGCTTATTATTATTCTCTAATAGTACTTATTCTAAAGCTAGTTAGGAGTCCTATAATTTCTAACTTAGGAGAGGGTCTGTTACTGCTTATTTAATAAGGTCTACGTGGAATACTAGATAGATACCCCTTAGTATATCTAGTCAGACTATTAGCGGTGTAAGTACCTTTACTACTATATACTTTGCTAAAACCTAGTTAAGTTTCCTTAAGGGGCAGTTTATCTTAATGTTCTTAAGAGAAAGCCACACTTTATTACTTACTTAAAAGCGTTTCGCTAGGCATTATAAAGCTACTGTTACGTCCTATTATTATTACTGTACATAGGCTATTGTAGCCTAGGCTAGAAGAGTCCCCTCCTATAAGTGTTCTAGAAACTAAATAGCCCTTCTCTTAGGTATTATAGTAAATACTAAAAGGTCTAGCTAGGATTAAATAGGTTTTAGGTTATATCCATATAATAACTTATTTAGGCTTACCCCTATAATAGAAGAGGTCCTATTATTTATTATAAGCTAGTAAGTAGCTAAGTGTTTAGGCTAGTTAAATTAAGAGAAGGAGATTACTACTTATAGTATTGCTTACACCTCCTAGTTCGCTTATTCTATGCCGCCGTTAGTCTGTGAGTAATGTGACATAGAGAGTAATTAATCTATTCTAACTAGCAAGCATAGCGTTATCTAAAACTTCCCTAACTAGTCTAAGCCGCAGTCTATAATAATAGACTAGGGAACCCTCTAAACCTTTACTAAACTATCTTAAATCATTTTACACATTCCTTAGCACTAATAAAAGTCATTACCTCTAGCTAGATGAATTTTAAAAGCCTATCTATAATAACCATTAAGTAATAAGGTCTCTCTAAGGATAATACTAGTAATTCTATTATAAAATCCATTAAGATCTGTGACTAGAACCTATTAGGGATTAGTAGCGGTTTTAGCAAGCCTTAACGTTGTTAATAACTCTTATAACCTCTAAAATAATGGCAATTCTAAATAAATCTAGCAACATCCTATGACATCCTATTCTAGTGAAACTATTACTACAGAATCTAAAACGTAGTGTTCTAGCTAGGGTATCCTATAACTGGCGAATTATAATATTGCTAAATAAGAGTTATTATAAGAGGTTCCTATACTAGCACCTAGGTACAACCCCTAAATTAGAGCGCCCTATAGGCACTAAGTAAACAATTCACTACCTATTCTCTTATTATCGCTTCTAGGGGAAATTTTTGTGCCCCTTCCTAAATAGCTTTTAGTTAAATATAGTATATAGGGTCTACTATAATAGCTTAGTCCTATAATAACTAAAGGTATTCCGTGGCAAAGAGAACCTCTCTAACTAGTAGTAGAGTTATGTTTAAGATAAGAGGATTCTAATTAGGGTCCTCCTACAAGTCTATAGGTAATTAAGAGAGTTATATAATAGTAACTAGTTATAGTATTTATCCTATCCTTACTCCCACACCCTTCTTATCCTACTCCCTTTATAAAAGTGCGTCTAGTTGTTAAGCCTACGTGCTAGGTCTATAATATAAGTAAAAATTAAATAGGGCAAGTGTATTAGCTTACTAAGCCTGCCGTTCTGTTATTAGGTGAGGAGTGGTAAAGTATTCTAGGTTCTTGTAATCCGTGTAAATCGTGAACGGTTGTGAAACGCCTTATAGCTCTGCTAACCACGCCTTAAGGCAAGAGATAATAGCTAGGAGCTCCTTATTATAAATAGTATAGTTCCTTTATAAGGCTAATAAGCTTACAGAGTAATACGTAACTAGGTATATAACGTAGTTAGGTCCTTCCTGTAATATATAACCTCTAAGGGCTAGGCCTAAATAATCCGCCTTAACTACTATAGGTCAATCTAGGTCTTATTATACTAGAACCAGGTACTTAATAAAAGCCTCTTTTAATTTCTTAAAGGCCTTATTCTTTTTAGGCCCTTATTAAAAAGGGATATTTCTCTTTATAAGTTATATAAGCGGTGCTACTATCTTAGAGAAGTCCTTAATAAAGTCTTAGTAGAAATTCGCAAACCCTAGGAAGCTTTAGACCTTACGTAGCTTTGTGAGCGCTAGCTATTCCCTAATTGCCACAACCTTTGCTAGGTTAGGACAGACTAAATGTCCTGCCATAATAATATAGCCTAAGTACTAGACTTCCTTCACGGCAAACACAGACTTACTAAGGTCTAGGTACAATCCTGCCGCCCTTAAGCGGCCGAGTATTAGTCAGACCTTAGCTATATAGTCCTTCCTTAACCCCCTAAATAGACTAAGATATTATCTAGATATACTATAACAAAATCCCTAACGCGTCCCCTAAGGATTTATTAATATAGTATTAGAAGGTTACTAGTGCGCCTACTAGTCTAAATAGGCAGACTAACTATTTAAACAGTCTAAATCTAGTCCGGAATGCTATTAAGTGCTCCTTACCCTCTACTATCTATAGTTTATGAAATACTACGCGGACATTTACCTTTGTAAACTATTATGCCCTAGAGAGAGATTATAGGGTTTCCTTAATTAGAGGGAGGGGGTATTAGTCTTATGCTATTATCTTATTAAGCGCGCAGTAATCTATACAAAAACGCTAACCGCTGTTTAACTTCTTAATAAGAAGAACTAGGGCCATAGCTAATAAGAAGCTAGCATAGATTTATCCTTTATCTATAAAGTCTGTAATTTAATGTCTAATCTCTAGAAGCTAGTCCCTTAGCATATTATATAATAGTCCCTATAGCAGTGCGGGTTCAGAACCGTCCAGGTTCTTATATAGCTAAATGTGGTGGTTAAGGGATCCCCTATAAGGGGGTAACCTATCTGCTTTAGTTTTATTAAAAAGGTCTGCGAAGTCCGCTAACTCCTCTAGTAGTGTTAATGTGTTAGGTTTGTTTAGTTATTATTTTAGTGCTATAAGCTATAGCACTATTATTATCTCCCTTAAACTTATAGTAATAAAGCAAGTTATAGTGTCTTTCTGTTATTAGGCTTTATGTGCTTCCGTGGCGTATAAGGCTCTAATAATTCCTTAAATAGGCTTATTTGTACCACACTCTAAGGCTTCTAATATATAAAGACCCTCTACGGCCCTTATCACTAGTTATTGTTTTGCTACGTGAATCACTATATCTTATTGTTCTAACTATAGCATCCTAAAGATCACGTCCTAGGTAAGGCCTAGAATAATATATAAGTATACTAATAACTCCTACCTATTAATGTTAATCCTAGTGTACACTATATAGGTAATTAAGGAGGTCTTCTCCTTTATATATTTCCCTTACTTTTCTGTTTTTACTATAGTACAGACTTATCTCTATGTTAGTAGTTATATAAGCTTAAGGCCTAACTGTCTTACTACTAGTTTACTAATAGCACTATAGTAATTGTATTTATAGTTAATCTAAACATTAAGGTAAGAGCATGTATTAAAGAGTATAGGAACTAGGAATAGTAGTTAATTTATATAATGTTTTATGTCCTCCTCTATACTTATGTACTAATTATACTTATCTATAACTATAAGCGCTAGCTAGCCCTCCTGCCCCTATGCAAGACTCTGCTTAGGGGCTACTCGTTTTCTGTGTTATTAGGGATGATTTCCTTGTCTGCGCTTTCCTTATCTACCCTATATATATTAATGTTAACCTATGGTTGCTAAGGTAGGAGGAGGGGCATCCTAGAATGTAATAGCCCTTAATGCTATAATATAAGTAGCACCCCTCCTAGCAGCGTTTAGTTATTTCCGCTCCTAACACCTATTTAGCCCTTTATAGTTTAATATTCTTCTAGGCTTTTTCCTTTTTTGTCTGATTTCTTTTGTTTCCCTACCTATATTATTATAGCCTATACCTCTATTATTAGCGTGTTACTATTATGGTTAATTTATTAGGGTGTGTGTTAGACTAGCTGCGGTCCGCGTTAGTTCTAATACTTATCCTCTGTGGTAAGAGACTTAATATTAACCGTAATACTATAGTAAATAGTAACTACTAGGTAGTAGTCTATCCTACTAACTCCTCTACTAACCGTGATTTCTCTTATACGCTTATTAAGTGCGTGTTATAGTTTAGCTAACTTAACTTTGCTTACCTATTAGGCCCCTCCTACTAGGGAGAGCTTCTATTTAAAGCGAATAAAGAATATAGTAAATAATTCTCCTAATCCTTACTTTATCTAGTTAAGTTCTATTAGGGCTATTTCCTACTTATATAAGTCTGTATATAAGGTCTCTAAGTAGTTAAGAAAGGCTTTTAGCTTATAAGCGTTTAGCTTACCTGCCTTAAAGTATATTATAATATAGGCCTAGACCTTAGGTAAAAGTTATTAGTAAATGAACACCTATTAGTCCTTATTATCTCTAATAAAGTCTACGTCTACCTTAAGTTTATGTTCTATAAGGAACTTCTAGGTAGCGAATGTGATTTTGTCGCTATTATATAGGTTACCTATCTAGATTAGTTTTTGTTAAACCTATAGTGCTATTAGTATTAGTTTAAGAGCTGTAAGTTATATAGGAGGGTTTGTATTAGGAGCTATTAGTTATGTAGCTGCGTCTAATAAGATAGTAACTTATAGTATAGGTATTAGATTTGCTTACACGTTTTATTATAAGGACTTAATTACCCTAGCTTACTGTTCTAGTATTAGCTAAAGTGTTTTAAATTAGGTATTATAAGCCCCTAGTAGTAAAGTGGTATTTAATAGGGAGTTATAGTCCCCTAGCTAGTTTGTTTGTCTAGTTAAAGGTTATCTCCTAGGTCTATTATGTAATCTATTGTTATTTGTTTTAGTAGTCTTTATAGACTAAAGGAAGTTTCTTAAATATTATAGACTAGCCCTAAGGTAACTGCTATTAGGCGTTAATATAATATTAAGAAACTTAAGGAGGGAAGAAAGGAAGGTAGGAAACCTATCCCTTCCTATGCCCTTTATACTTCTTAACTATCCTAAGCTATCCTATCTGTCCTCTTCCTATCCCCTTATTATCTTTATACTGCTTCTTCCTATCCCTTTATTATCTTGTCTCTGTCTCTTCCAATCCCCTTGTCATCTTACCTCCGTTCCCTGCTATCTTATATTTAGCCTTATCTTTATCCCTTGCTATCCTATATTCAGCCTTAATCCCCACCCTTGCTGTCTTAGCTTAGGCCCCTACTTATCTCTGTGTCATCTGCCGTTAGCCCTCTTGTTATGCATGCTATAACTAATGCTTAGGCAAAGCCTAAGCCCTTACAGTAGTTAAAAATAAAAGAAATAGATAAAGATAGTTATTACTTAAAAGTAATAGGGACATTACTAAACCTTAAGTAAGGTAAAGACTAAACGTTCTAGTTATTTATAAAGACTTAGGGTAAGGTAGAAGTAAAACTACTTAAGCCTATACCTAAACCTCTATAAATTACTTAGTTTATATAGTCCCTAAATAGTATAATAAAGAAGTAAGTATTTAGCTAGAAGTACTTAGTAAGCTAGAACTACCTTATAGGCTAAGGAAAAAAGGTAGAGGTAGTAATAAGAGAGGAAAAGGGACTAACTATAAGGGTAACTAAGGGAGTAACTACTAGAAGAAGAGAAATTATTTAACTTCTCTAGAAGGTAAGTTATAGGAAGAGTGCTATATAAGTATAGGGAACTTATCTATTACCTATTTTAAGTGTAAGAAGCTAGGGTATATTACACCTAAGTGCCCTAAGCTAGATTATAGTATTTATAGAAAAAGCAGCTATACCACCACTATGTATTAAGACAGCAGCAACTAAGTAAGGGGTTATATAAACCTAAATAAGGCCCTAATTAGATTTGTATAACCCTAGGGAGACGCTCTTAATATAACATAGCTTTATAAGGATAGATAATTAGATTTATAAATATGTATAAAAGCTAAGTTATAGTAAGATTACCGCTAGATAGTAACACTAACCTTATTTAACCCTAGTGCCACACATTCTTTAATCTATCTAAATATGCTAATAAAGCTTAACTAGGCTAATGTGTAACTAAGTGATAATACGCTTAAAAGTGCATCTAGTAATATTATACTATATTAAGGAATTTTATAATAGGTAGTAATAGTAAAGGATAGTATAGGATATATAAAGATATACTAAATTTGCTACTATATTACTAATAGTAGTAAGAAGCTAGTCTTAGGTATTAACTAGGCAAGATAGTATAAACCTGTGATAATGTTATAGATAGACAGACTCTAGAGATACCTAATAATAAAGGAGCGTATCTTATTAGTAGTAGGGTTGCGGAATAGATAGTATATAGTAAAATGCTTAGTGATTATAGTAATGCTTCCCTATAGTTAATTAAGCTAGTTAAGCGCGTAGCCTTTATTAAGTATAAGGCACCTAATAGGAAAGATAATAAGGTAGCTAAGGTAGCTAATAGAAGGGATAACCTAGATAATATAGTGAATAAGGAGGAGGTAAGTAGCTGCTTTATACTAATAGACCTAGCTAATGTTTTTTAACTAAGCGAAACTTTTAGAGGTTTACTAGGAGTTTAAGGATATGTTCTTAAATCTAGAGGTAAGCACTCTCCTAGGCTAGGTAGTTAGACTTACACTATTAAATTAGAAGAAGGAAAAACACCTCTTTAGGGACTTATATATAACCTAGCTAAGAAAGAACTGCAGGTTCTTTGCAAGTACTTAGTAAGTGCGTAGGAGAGGGGTTAGATTTAGAGATCTATTAGCCTAGTAAGAGCCCTGATTTTATTTGTGCTAAAGAAAGGAGGGAAATTACGCCTCTATGTGGATTATAGGGGCCTTAATAAGATCACTATTAAGGATAAGGCCCTATTACCACTGATTCCTAAGATCTTAGACTGATTAAAGGGAGCTAAGATTTTCACGAAATTAGACCTTAAAGATATGTACTATTGGCTACGTATCCGTAAGGGAGATAAGTGGAAAACAGCGTTTTAGTGTAAATATAGTTACTTTAAGTATTTTATAATACTATTTAGGCTTGTTAATGCGCCTGTAACTTTTTAGGAATATATTAATAGTGCTTTAGAGGGCTTTATTAATATTATCTGTATTATTTACCTTAATAATATCCTAATATATAGTAGCGATGTCTTGGCGCACAAGGGCTATGTAAAATAGGTGCTTAAGAGGCTTTAAAACACTAATCTTTTTGTTAATTTAGATAAGTGTAAATTCTCCTATAAAGAGGTTAAATTCTAGGCTACGTGATATTAGAGAAGGGAATCTCTATAGAACCTAGTAGAGTTAAAGTGATTGTAACCTAGCTAGTACCTAACTGCGTGTTTAATATCTAGTCTTTCCTTAGGTTTACTAGGTTTTATAAATACTTTATTAAAAGCTATAGTAAAATAGTTATCTTACTAACTAATTGCCTTTAAGGAAAATAACTAGTAAGGTTTAAGCTAAAGCCTTATAAATTAGTGGCGTTTAGAGACCTATAGCAGTAATTCTAGGAGGCACTGATTTTAGTCTATTTTAATCTACTACTCCTATTATAAGTTAAGACTAATGCCTCTAGGCATATAATTAAGGCTATCCTTACGTAGTTAGTGCTAGGTTACTAGCACCCTATAGCATTTATATTAAGGAAGTTAAATAACACTAAGCTACGCTATATAACGCTTAACGCGGAATTACTAGTAATCTAGGAGGCTTTTTAAATATAGAGGCATTACCTCGCTTACTTAGCGTACCTAGTTAAAGTAATAATAGATCACTAAAACCATAAGTATGTCAAGGCTTATGGGCCAGTCGCATGAACAGAGTGAAGGTATGATTAAGGTGTCGCTGCTATTAAGCTGAAAGGTAGGGTGTGTGCTTAAAGGTTTTAATCTCTAGCCTCCTATATTCCATGTGTGCGGCCCTCGCTAAATACCCCCTCCAGTGTGCACGTGACTAGCTCGCGGCTAGGTTAGTGTGACCCGCTACTAGACCCTATTATACATAATGCTATTGCCTCTATTGCCTCCATTGCCTTCACAACCCTAATATAGTTCCCCCTCTTTATACGATCGTCCTTAATTATAATAAGCTACTCTATTATAGCGTCCTTACTATGCGAACTTTCTCCTATAGGTTTATTATAACTCTTTATGGCTTAACACGCCACAAGGGAAACCATAATAATAACATTAATATAGGTTGCGGGTTCTTCTCCACACTGCTTATTAGTTCTAGGTAGCAATTTAATTGCAGCTAGGGTGTGGCCTTGTGACTGCTCTTATCCTTGTTATTACTAATTCTATGGAAGTGGACACCCTGTGTTAAATTTTGTGATTAGGCTAAAAGGATAGGGTATTAGACACTATTTGTCTAAATGGGTTTATTTGTGAATCCTAATGAGGTGGTAGCGAATTTGCTATATGCACGTAGCTAGCCTATATTCTTAATAGTAGCAGCTATAATGCCGAATTTTCTAATTCGCGGATTACTTGTGCGGCGCGCGTAGATTACTTAAGGGGTCTGTGGTTAATATAAGAGAGGCTAAATTCCCCCTTTTGCCTCACTTCCTTTCCTCCTTATCCCTCTTAATATATTATAAGTTACCCTTACTAGCCTAATAGTAGCGTTTTCGCTGCTATTGCTTAGTAGTTACTAACCTTCTTAGGGTCCTTGCATCCCTACGCCTCGTCATAACATCTTCTACGCCTTGTCTTCCTTATCTCTAACTTTATTAGTCTTAATGTTATTAGTTTCCCTTGCTTTGTTTTTTTCTTACTTGCCTGTTGCTAACTTATTGCTAGCACGTAATATTTACTGCTTATACTATAACTCTAGCTATGTCTGCTCCTATCCTAGAGAAATCTCCTTGTAAGAGGGCGTCTCAGGCCTCTAAGACTTCTAGGTACATTCGTTACTCACTTACGGTGTGTTTACTACTAACTTATAATTAGTAGCATTAAAATTCCGTGTCTCTGCTATAGCTAGTGGGCTGCTATTTAGTAAATAGCTCCTAAGGATAATAATAGTAAGCCCTAATATATTATTAACGGGAAGCCTATCCCTAACAAATGTTATTATTCTCCTAGTATAACTAAGCTACTTACTTACTACTTCCTGTCACTAACTTAACTAGGGAATTCTTTAAAATGCGCTTATTACGCGAAAAATAATAAGTCTTATATTAGAGTATGTTCCTCTCCTCACAGACACTACTTATAGATAACTAACACACTACTAGTGTCCTGCCTAAATTATAAAGCTTTATTAAAAGCTTTTTAAGATTATAAAGGTTATCCCTAAGGGCAGTCCTTACTATATTTATCTAGTAAGGGCTTTCTTATTCTTAGTAACTTAGCCATAGCTAACTTATTACTAGGCTCTTGTGAAAGCTAAGCGCAAATTATATAATGCTCTATTAGCTATGAAAAACGCTGACAAACGCGGTTATATCCGCTACGCTTAATTAACTGCTAAGGCTGCCTGTAAGGCAGACGCTAACAAGCGTGCTATTATATTATAGCTCTTTAATGCTACTAACCTTAAGGTCTAGATTAATATTACAAATAGCTTGCGCTTTATTACCTAGTATGCTCTTATAGTATTATCTTTAGAGTCCTAAGCATAGCTTCTAATCCACTAACTAGCTACTAGTTTACTAAGTCTATCTCTAACATTCCTACTTGCGTTAGCTTCTCTAAGCTCCCTAAAGAGCTCTATGCCTTTGTGTATAGAGACAAAGAGGAGTCTTCTAATAAGGACGCTCCTACAGCCATAGCAGTTAAGAATGTGAACGATAATGCAGCTGCTAATATGACTATGGAGTGATAGGTGCTAGGTAGCTATAGGGTGGAGTGCTAAAAAATATAACTTATTGTTAAATTTTGTCGCGTGCTAAATTGCTAAAGTAATTATCTCTCTATAACCTAGCTGCTTAATTGCTGCTTATAGTTATTAATAATATCCTTTATAACAAAATCTCTTTTTAGCACCTAGGAATTCTCTAAGCTATTATAGCCTTTCTATTTTACTAGGTATTTTCGCTGTTAGCCATTATATTAATACGAAATAATTCTCTTAACTTTAAACTCCTGTTTGTTGTCTTTAATATTATCTTATAATAAGGACGTATTTACAAAGTCAGTTAAGTCCTCTTTAAAAGGTTTAAGGCTTGTGATATTAAACACGTTATATAGTTGTGTGCTAGCTAGCAGTTGTAATTAATAGGCTAAGCCGTGGTTACTAACTACCTTTTTAATCTTATAAGGTCCTAAATACTTTATAGCAAGCTTCTAGCTTAAGCGTCTTAAGTTAATATTTTTTGTTAATAGTAGCATATAGTCTCTGACCTTAAACTCTATTAGCATTCTCTTTTAATTATAGTATTTCTTTTACTATACTTAAGCATTACTTAGCAGCTGCTTAATCTCTAAGTGCTTCTATCTTAGTTCTAAGACTCTGTTCTTTACCTAGTTATTTACTAACGGGGCTATTAGGACCGCTTAGTGTAGTCCTCTTAGGTTATACCTACGCAGCGCCTCCGCTAGCATTAGGCTATAACTGCTATGCTTACTTGTGTTATAGGCAAACTATACTATTAGCAAATGTTTTACCTAATTGTCCTATTTAGCGCATATATAAGCTCTTAAATAATATTCTAAAACCTAGTTTAGTTACTCTATCTAGCCGTCTATTTAGGGGTGGAACACAGTGCTTAATCGCCGCTTCGTTGTAATTAGGTGGTAGAACGTTCTCTAAAATCCACTTATAAACGTTAAACCTTAGTCTATTATAATGCCTTCTAGAGCGCTATAGTCTTTAAAAAACGTTTTCTAAGAAGACTATAGCTAACCTATTGCTAGTTAGACGTGTGAACACTAGTATATAAATACTATACTTTAAAAACCTATTTATAATAACTAATATTGCGTTATACACTTAGTTTTTCTAATCTTTTACTAGCGGTAGCCCTGTAATAAAGTCTATTAATAGCTCTTAAAAGGGACAATTAGGTACTAGCAGCGTAGCTAACTCGCTGTAAGGCTTATGTAACCTTGGCTTTAAAACTTAATAGCTAACGCAAGTCCGTATATATAACTTAATATCTTTCTTTATTAAAGGCTAGTAATATTAGTTCGCGATCTAGTAGAGTGTCTTACTAACCCCTAATAACCCGCTATGGGATTATTATAGGTTAGTAGCAAGACTTCTTTTTGTATCCCCTATGGCACATAAACTCTATTATTATACATTAACAGTCTAGAGGGCACCACAAACCATGTCTGTGACTCACTAGCTAATAGCTTAGAGGGCCTAATTGTCCATGGTCCTAATAACGCGCTAGAGTCGCTACTCGTTAGCAACGACTTCCGCTGCGTAATAAAGGCGTCCCCTTACTACGCTTTAGATAGTAAGACTAGGATTAGGGGTTCTAACTCTGTGTTCTTATCCTAGGCGGTTAAGTTTAACTTAGTAGAGGTTCTCCTAACTGCTAAAATTCTTACTATAACACTCCTATAAGCTTATAGCTCTCTGGCAGCGCTATACGTAACTCTTTTAACTAGGCTAGTAATATTAGCAGTACTATTACCACATTTACACGACTGGATAGCGGCGAGGTGCGGGACCCCATGTCTAATGATATTGGCAGTACTATTATGGCTAGCGATGTTAGCAGTACTATTGCTAAGTCCTTATAGCTCTCTACCCGCTTAAACGTTAATAGGGGCGATTTCCTATAACTAGTGATATTAGCAGTACTATTACTAGGTCCTCGCTCCCTATTACTAATAGGCGGCGATCTTAGACGCGGGGTGTTAGTAGTACTACTACTGCTCTCCTGCTGCTTGTTAATTGTAAACCTAACACGCTGCGGTTTTGCTAGACCTGTGATATTAGTAGTATTATTATAGCGTCCCCGTGACTTAATAGCTACGAACTTAGTAAGGAAGGTTAGTAACTAAGAGGTTAATGCCTTAGCTTTCCTTTCCTTACTAATATAATCCGATCTCCTTAACAGAGCATTAGCAGGATTTAGCTTACCTGCCCTATATTTAATAATAAAATTAAACAGGCATAGCTTATCTAACGCAGTAACCTAGCGACTTGTTAGCTTTAGCTTTATTATAAGGTACTTGTGGTTTAAGTAATCTATTATTACTTTAACTAGGTGCGCTAAGTAAGTAAGGTAATGCCTCTATGTTTAAAAAGCCTCCTAGATTACTAGCAATTCTGCGTTAGGTGTTGTATAGCGCAGCTTAGTGTTATTTAACTTCCTTAACATAAACGCTATAGGGTGCTAGTAACCTAGCACTAACTGCGCAAGGATAGCCCTAATCGCGTGCCTAGAGGCGTTAGTCTCAACTTATAACAGGAGTAGCGGATCAAAATAGACCAAAATTAGTGCCTCCTAGAATCGCTACTATAGGTCTCTAAACACTACTAACTTATGAGGCTCTAGCTTAAACCTCGCTAGTTGTTTTCCTTAAAGGCGATTAGTTAGTGGGATAACTATTTTACTATAGCTTTTAATAAAGCGTCTGTAAAACCCAGTAAACCTAAGGAAAGACTGGATATTAAACACGCAGTTAGGTACTGGCTAGGTTATAATTGCTTTGACTCTGCTAGGTTCTATAGAGATTCCTTTCTCTAATATTACGTAGCCTAGAAATTCGACCTCTTTGTAGGAGAATTTGCACTTATCTAGATTAATAAAAAGATTAGCGTTTTGAAGCCTCTTAAGCACCTATTTTATATAGCCCTTGTGCGCCAAGACGTTGCTGCTATATATTAGGATGTTATTAAGGTAGACAATGCAAATAATATTAATAAGGCCCTCTAAAGCGCTGTTAATATATTCCTGAAAAGTTGTAGGCGCATTAATAAGCCTGAATGGCATTATAAGATACTTAAAGTGACTATATCTACACTAAAAGGCTGTTTTCCACTTATCTCCCTTGCGGATACGTAGCTAATAGTACGTATCTTTAAGGTTTAATTTCGTGAAAATCTTAGCTCCCTTTAATTAGTCTAAGATCTTAGGGATTAGTAGTAACGGGGCCTTATCCTTAATAGTGATCTTATTAAGGCCCCTATAATTTACATAGAGGCGTAATTTCCCTCCCTTCTTTAGCACAAATAAAATCAGGGCTCTTACTAGGCTAATGGATCTCTAAATCTAACCCCTCTCCTACGCACTCGCTAAGTACTTACAGAGAACCTGCAGTTCTTTCTTAGCTAGGTTATATATAGGTCCCTAGGGAGGTGTTTTCTCTTCTTCTAATTTAATAGTGTGAGTCTAACTACCTAGCCTAGGGAGGGTGCTTACCTCTAGATTTAAGAATATATCCTTAAACTCCTAGTAAACCTCTAGAAGTTTTACTTAGTTAAAAAACGTTAGTTAAGTCCATTAGTGTAAAGCAGCTACTTACCTCCTCCTTATTTACTGCGTTATCTAGGTCGTCCCTTTTATTAGCTACCTTAGCTACCTTATTATCTTTCCTGTCAGGTACCCTATGCTTAATAAAGGCTACACGCTTAACTAGCTTAATTAACCACAGGGAAGCATTACTATAACCACTAAGCATTTTACTATATGCTATCTATTCCGTGACCCTACTGCTAATAAGATACGCTCCTTTATTATTAGGTGTCTCTAGAGTCTGTCTATTCATAACATTATTACGGGTTTATACTATCTTACCTAGTTAATACCTAAGACTAGCTTCTTGCCACTATTAGTGACGTAGCAGCAAATTTAGCATATCTTTGCGTGTCCTATGCTATCCTTTACTATTACTACCTATTATAAAATTCCTTAATATAGTATGACATTACTAGATACACTTTTAAGCGTATTATCGCTTAGTTACACGTTAGCCTAGTCAAGCTTTATTAGCATGTTTGGATAGATTAAAGAATGTGTGGCGCTAGGGTTAAACAGGGTTAGTGTTACTATCTAGCAGTGATCTCACTATAACTTAGCTTTTATGCGTATTTGTGGATCTAATTATCTGTCCTTATAAAGCTATATTATATTAAGAGCGTCTCCCTAGGGTTATATAGATCTAATTAGGGCCTTATTTAGGTTTATGTAACCCCTTACTCGGTTACTGCTATCTTAATGCGTGGCGGTGGTGTGGCCGCTCTTGCCACAGATGCTATAATCTAGCTTAGGGCACTTAGGTGTGATGTGCCCTGGCTTCTTACACTTAAAACAGGTAATAGATAAGTTCCTATGCTTACGCAGCGCCCTTCCTATAATTCGCCTTCTAGAGAAGTTAAATAATTTCTCTTCTTCTAGTGGTCGCTCCCTTAGTTACCCTTATAGTTAGTCCCCTTTTCCTCTCTTATTACTACCTCTGCCTTTTTTCCTTAGCCTATAAGGTAGTTCTAGCTTGCTAGGTACTCCTAGCTAAATACCTGCTTCTTTATTATACTATTTAGGGACTATATAAACTAAGTAATTCGCAGAGGTTTAGGTATAGGCTTAGGCAGTTCCACTTCTGCCTTACCCTAGGTCTTTATAAATAACTGGAATATTTAGTCTTTACCTTGCTTAAGGTTTAGTAGTGTCCTTATTACTTCTAAGTGGTAACTGTCTTTATCTATTTCTCCTGTTTTTTAACTACTAAATAAACTCTATCTAAGTGTAGCTTTTATAGTCTATATAACTATCTATAGTAGTAAAACGTATCCACTATTGCTTTGCCTTATCCGCTAAGCAGCTGCTAGTATACGTAACTATAGTTACATCATTATCCTCCGAACCTTTGCGAATCTTTCCGCACCGCCCTACAGGTCCGGAATCGCCTCTAAAATACAAACTAACAAGATAATCAAAATCCTCACCCTATTTTACCCCTTCCTACGATGTCGCATTGCGACAGAGCTAGAGGCAGGCGGGAGGAGGAGACGCTAATAGTAATTAACAAAGGAGAAAGGGGCTAGCACAGAGCTACCACCACCTAAACGCAGGCAGAGGATAGTTTAATATCCAGAGATGCGATAACGACCCAAAGGCGGATCGGATTTAATTTAAATACCCAGAAGAACAAAAATACTACGAAAAGATTGCTAGCCTTATCCCTAGCAATAAATTATCCAAGGTATGGAACGCTACCTAGGCTATTACAGACCTGAAAGCAAGCCACGCCTAAGCTAAGAAAGTAAAGATAAATAATAATAGTAATATCCACACCACAAAAGAAGCCCTTAAAGAAGTTATTAAAGAAGCTATTAAAGAGGCAGATAAAAAACACCGCTCCTCCCACCTAGGCAAGCATTGCTGCAGGGCTAATGCAAAGACAATCGAACCTAAACCCCCCTATAAATACTAGGCCATTAGGACAGAGAGGTCCTTATTAAGGGTAACTCCATCTAGGAACCACTCTAGACTAGAAGCGTAAAAGACATAGTCATAGCAGTAAACAAAGCCACTAGCTAGACCACAGTAGTTACAGCTAGAAAACTCCCTAGCGGAGACATAATCATTATATTCAAAGGAAACGCCTCCTAATACAGGACTGACTAAAAAATAGATTACCGCTGCCTTTAGACTGGAAGCAACCCTTTACCGCTAAATCCTAAGCGTTATAGTTAAAGGCTTCCCCACAAAATATACCTTAGCAGAAAACCTTATAGCAGATATAGGAAAAGCAAACAAGATAAATATAATTAGGGTAACGGCAAGATAACCCAGAAGCGAAAATGCACTAAGAACTACCCTTATCCTTAGCCTAGCTAAGGTAGATAACGCTAACAAGATATATAAGGACAGGACAGTATATAAAGCGGAGCTATTCCAGACTAAACCCTACAACAAATCACTGCAGCTAAGGCAGTGTTATAACTACTTCTAGATAGGTTATATAGCGAAATTCTATAAAGCAGCCCTAAGGTGCAGCAGGTGCGAAGCCAGCCGTCATAAAGAGGGCGAGAAATCTTGCCCTACATTCACAGAATAATTACAAGAGAAGTGCATACTCTGCTCTGGGGCGCACCTGGCGTGGTCTAGGACCTGCCTAACCCTTAAGGAAAAAATAGAATATAGTAAAAGCAAGATATTAGGAGCGCCCTTCCTATTTCGCCACTTAATCGCTAGCTAGCAGCCTAGCCCCGCCCTAGGAGAGACTAGAACTAGTTGGCCTTACTAGGAAGAAAAGAGGCTGCCTAACACTCGCGGAATAGAACGCTAGACAGCCTAGAGCAAGCAGTATTAGAAGGTACGCGGAGCCAATCAGAGCCGGAATAGAGCTAGCACAAGACAGCAGCGAACCCCTTCTCCTAGACCTATATAATAATAATACGCGTCCTCTTCTAGAATATAAATAAGAAGAATAACCTTATACACATCACGCTCCGTCACTAGACTGACATAGACATAATAGTAATCTAAGAATGGGAACACATAAGATAAGCATAGCCCCTGGCTCTAGGCCTTGCTAGATTCTAACTCGCACATTATAAGGGTTAGAATGCAGTATATATAAACAAGAAACACGGAGTAGGCTTGTGGTTAGCCTGCGGAGGCACTGACTAGTCGCTTATAGAAATCCAAGGAATAAATATTTACTCCCTTTACTTAGAAAAACACAGTAACAAATAGAACACCCCTATTTGTATAATTAATAAGGAAGAGCCCTAGGGAAGAAGCGTCTTTGTAGGTAATTTTAACTAAAAAACACCCGCTATGGGATGAATATAATAGGACTAGTAATAGAGTGGAAGAGCTACTAGAGTTCACTAGCCGGTGGTGACTCGGATTAGTAACGCCACAAGGGGAACCCACTAGACAGCATAACGGAGACAGAGATAGCATAATCAATCTGGCCTAGGCTTCGCATAACTTACAAGTCCACTACAACGGCGCGGCAGATATATTAGGCTCTGACTATATCCCGTAGCTAATTAGCATTAACTCCGGTAGTTAGGACCGTACCTTACAGATAATAAGACACGACTAGCAAGCGATAGACAGACTGTTTATAAAGGCAGAAGCGTTAGTACAACTCCGACCCAAACTCGCTCCAAACCCCTATAACTAAGAAGGGATAGACTAGTACATAGAATAGCTTATTACAAACCTCTAACAAATAGCAGAGAGAGTGGCACTAAGGAGGCCCTAAGGCCTCCCTAGGCCAGAGGTATAGTAGTCTAGAAGAGCAAAAGAAGCAGTAGCTAAAGCCAGATAAGCGAAGAGGGCATGGAGACAACATAAGACTAATATAAATTAGAACACGTATAAAGAGGCAGAGACGAACTAAGAACACACTATTAGAGAGGAAAAGAGAAATGTATAGAGGGAAGCCCTTAAAAAATGCTAATATATAGGAAAAGGACAGAGGCGTCTAGAGACTAGAGAGATAGGCTAGACTTAGGAGCTAGGCCCCCCTAAGCTCCTAAGAATACCGGACTTAGAGAGAACCAAAAATAACCCAAACCCGGCCACAGCGCACACTAATAAAGCCAAAGTCCTCGCACAAAGATTTTTCCCTAAACCAACAGCGGACCTCTCCTATATCCCTAACCTTTCCTTCCCTAAGCTTAAAAACGCCCCTTTTTCTAACCTAAGAGCGATTTATAAGAGCTGAAATTACAAACATTCTCTTAGGTATGGCTAGCTAGAAAGCCCTAGGAGATGACGAACTCCTAGCAGGCCTTATTAAAGCCTGCAATAACCTAGCAAAGAATACAATTGTGAGGCTACTTAACGCTACCCTAGAAGTAGGGTACTTTCTAGCCCGCTTCTAAACCGCTAGAGTTATAGTAATTAGGAAGCCTAGGAAGACAACAAAGGAAATGAGAAGAGCTAACGCATAGAGGCCTATATCACTACTTAACATAATAGGCAAGATCATGGAGGCAGCAATAGCGAGGCGGCTTACAAGCTATGCTAAGGCAAATAACCTTCTTCTAGAACTGCAAATAGGCAATAGGAGAAACAGGTTAACGGAAACCGCTATAAGAGCCTTAACGGAATGTGTGCGAGAGGCCTAGGAAAGAGGTGGCATTACCTCGCTAGCTTAAATGGACATATCTGCAGCCTTTAACAGAGTTAGCTATCCTTACCTTATTACCCTCCTAGTTAAGATAGGCGTACCGCTATAGCTAGTAATAGTAATACAGAGCTTCCTCGCAGGTAGAACAAGCTAGCTTAGCTTTAACAGAGACCTATTACAACTATTTAAGATTAAGGCTAGCACCCTATAAGGCTCCCTACTCTCCCTATTCTCTTCTTACTATACTCTGCTAAGTTATATACACGCCTCCACTCTGTCCTAGGCACGGTGGTAATAGGATTTGCGGATAACACTAATATTATGGCATTTGGAAAAACATAGTATAGATATAGAAAAGACTTAAAGCTGCCTAGAAGGTATGCGAAAAATAGGCAAAGGAAGTAGGAGTAAAGTTTAACCCCTTAAAAACCAAGCTTATACACTTTAGCAGATCTAGACAACCCCCCTAGACTAGGGTCTGACTTAGAGATAAGGAGATAACGCCTATGGAGTCCTGCTAATTCCTAGGAGTATAGGTAAACAGAAAACTTAACTAGAGCACTTATAAGAATATCCTAAAGGGAAAATTAGCCTAGCAGAGGCTTGCCCTTACTATGTTATTAGCATTAGTATAGGGATGTAGCTTTAGGGACGCTAGACTCCTTTACACGCAGGTAGTCTAACCTGTTATTGCCTATGGAGCGAGCGCATACTATACCCTAACTAAAGCTAGAGGGAAACCTAGAGGGATAGTAAAGAACTTTATAGCAGAATAATCAGCCTGCCTCCGGGTTATTATAGGGGCGTTTAAAGCCACCCCTATTATATAGCTAGAAGCAGAAATAGCGGTGCCACTACTTAACTTATACCTAAACATAGTTAAACAGAGGTTTGAGGATAGAATTACTAATAATAGGATAGCGAAGATAATCCGAACCGCCTCACGGTTAGTTAAGACTGTACTATGCTACAGAAAAGTTAGACACACCTAACTAAAGGAAGAAGAGCCAGACATAAACCTATATAATAAGTGGAATAAGAGATAGGAAACATGGCATAATAGAGAATGCCTAGGCCGCTACTAGCACGCAAGAGAACCTACTAAGGACCGCCCACTATACCCTAACCTAAAAGAGATCTAAAAATTC
This sequence comes from Epichloe glyceriae, assembly GCA_023658535.1. Taxonomy (NCBI): domain Eukaryota; kingdom Fungi; phylum Ascomycota; class Sordariomycetes; order Hypocreales; family Clavicipitaceae; genus Epichloe; species Epichloe glyceriae. The sequence continues at coordinate 6,328,231 of CP098291.1, read as the reverse complement.
CACATAAACCTAGATAAACACGTCTCTTTAACAATAGTATAACTACGCATAGGGAAGATAAGGCTAAACAAATTCCTCTATAATAGAGGCATGCCTAGGGTGACATCACTAATATGCAGCTGCGGCTATGGAGAAGAAGACTAGTACCACGTTATCACAAGCTATAGTAACTATAACCATATAAGACCCTAAAGATAGCCTGGAGACGAATAGGAGGCAAGGCTAGCCCTAGACAATCCTACGTAAGCGAGAACTATTACTAGATAGGTTATATAAACCAGGAGACTTAACTACTATAGGCTAGCGCAGGACCTAGCATTTGCCTTAAGCGGAACAGGACTAAGACTAACCCGCCCCTAGAGGATATAAAATAATATGCGGACAACTAGATCAGACGCTAAAGAGAGAGAACCCTAGGGAACAGGCGGCTTAGAGGCGCGAGAGGGCCGGGACTAACGTCACAATAAGACAAGACCACTGTAAAAAGAAACAAACTCTTGATTAAAACTACTAACGCTAGGTATTATTAGCCCCCCCCACGCCCTAACGCCACCCCTAAACCGGCCTTAGTCTATTGCCTCACTCCTCCTCTAGAACAGGGATAGCATCCTCTATTACCTTAGCACGCCCCTTTGCTAGAAGGGAGGCGGCTAGGAGCCGGTTTGTCTCCGCTATTTAAGCGTCTAAGCGACGCATCTAGAATACTATTTTATTATGTTAGCCCCTACTAGAACTAGAACCAGATTAATCCAGGCCTGCCGCTAAAGCGCTCTGCTTCTTACTTTGATTTTTTAGCATAGAGTTTTCTTATATAATCGTGATAATTATTAGGAACCTAAGATAGGCACACGTTAGATGCGAAACAGACCCGGATTCGCCCCGTAGATAGACACATACCTTAGCACCGCTAGTAATAGTGGCTTAGATCTCTGTTAACTACAAGTGCTTGGCTTAACGCCCTGCGGTATTCGGCTAGGAGGCAGATTAGCAGTGAAATAGACCTGGACATGGCGTAAAACATTACCTTATCGCAACCATTATTACAAACCTAACAATTAAAGCAGGCGTTAGTCATAGCACCTAGCCAAATGTTAGCAGAATCGCCACCAATACTTATCCGGCTTAGAGCTGCCTATACTAACAACGTCGTGACACTAATAGCTAGGAGTCCTTATTGATTAAGAGTAACACGAAATGCACTAAAACTGCCGTGGCTTACCTAACTGCCTGGAATTAGAAACGAAAAAGCCTTGAAATAGAATTAGAAGAATAACTTACATAAAGCTCCCTATCTAGAGCCTGCCTTAACTAAGCCGAAGTTAGCTGCTTTCGAGGATAACGCTCTAAGAGGCTTAGTTCCTAGGCGAGTTAGAAGCGAAAGAGTACCCCTAAGGGACAGGACTTATAGGGGAAATAGACAATAATATAACGTAGGATAATAATGACGAGGATTATAACGTAAACTACAATAATAGTTAGTAACCGCACTAAATCCGACCTGGAATTGCACTAGTAGATAAAAAAGGCATAAACAAACCTGAGAGAAGATAGATAATGAGGAGAGAAAAGAGGGCAGAATCCTGCGGGGAATTACTTCCTTTTATATATGTAAGGGGGGGGGGCAGAGTGATTCACTATAGTAACGTTAAAAGTAAAGCACAAGGAAAAGTAAAAAAGACATTGCAAAACAGGCGTATAAGCGGAACCAATCCTTAACCGGATCAGACCTGGCCTCACCCCCCACACATAACTAGAAGCAGGTGCTTAGGGTTTATAATACATCCGGGTTAGAAGCGGACTGGACTTAGCTAAAAAGTGGGGCTACGGAAGAGTCGGCAAAAAGTGAAAAAATTGTGAGGATCCTACCACATTAGTATTCACCTCCTATTAGAAAAAGTAAGGAGACCTAAGACAGAGCTGCCCTAGGCCCGCGAGCGTACTAGAAGGAGCGAATCCTTCCTCCTAAACTCGGATTTTACGGATTTTAGGGATAAGGCTAGCGAGAGCTAGCTATAACTTTCCACGACAGGAAACTTATCAAGCGGCACAGCCCTGCCACAGGGACAGTGCTAACCTAAACACAGAAGTAAGAGGGTTTTTCTCCTATTTATAGGTTTTCCCTGTCAACCAACTAGCCGGAGTACTAGTACTAGCAAATATATAGCTAGCTAGCGTATCCAATATATATATATATATATATAGTTACATCATTTGTAAATGTGTTTTAATCTATTATAAAGACCACATTTAAATCTGCTAGGAATATCTGTAGGTTTTTGTAAGTATCCCCTTATATATAAGAGCCTTTAGCTGTGTTTTCGCTAAGCTATATCTATGTATTCCTAGCGTGGTTAGTGCTAGCTAGGGTATAGGGGTTTAAGGGGTAGGGGTAGAGCCTGAGTTAGTATTATCTAATTAAGAAGGGTATTTACTTCCTGCAAATTTTTCTATAGTTACTCTAGTCTATGCTTTTTCTAGGCAATTTGTAGCTGCGTCTTTGCTTATATAAGGCTGTGGTTAAGTGTAGCTTCTTTATCCTTAAATACTACTTCTAATTCTTAGGAATTTATAGGGGTAGTTAAATAAGAAAACTCCTGCTCTATACCTAGGTATTAATCCATAGGTGCGTCTTCACATAGCGTGTTTGCTCTAGGATTATTAGTAGCTATAGATTAGGTATTTATTCTTCTTAGTGCTAATATTCTTAACCTACTAATAGTCTATTGCCCTAATAGGATAAGAGAGATTAACTTATTAAGGCTTATGGGCTGGTCGTATAAACAGAGTGAAGGTATAATTAAGGTGTTACTGCTATTAAGCTAAAAGGTAGGGGTGTGTGCTTAAAGGTTTTAATCTCTAGCCTCCCACATTCCATGTGTGCGGCCCTCGCTAAATACCCCCTCTAGTGTGCACGTGACTAGCTCGCGGCTAGGTCGGTGCGACCCGCCACTAGACCCTATTGTACATGATGCCATTGCCTCCATTGCCTCCATTGCCTCCACGACCCTGACAAAGTACCTTATAATAAAGCTAAAGCTAATAAGTTACTAGGTCACTGCGTTAGATAAGCTATACCTGTTTAATTTTATTATTAAATATAGGGTAGGTAAGCTAAATCTTACTAATGCTTTATTAAGGAGATTAGATTATGTTAGTAAGGAGAGGAAAGCTAAGGTATTAACCTCTTAGTTACTAACCTTCCTTACTAAGTTTATAGCTATTAAGCTACAGGGACACTATAATAATACTACTAATATTATAAGTCTAGTAAAACCATAGTGTGTTAGGTTTATAATTAATAAGTAGCAGGAGAGCGGTGGTAGTACTGCTAATACCCTGCGTTTAAGATTGCTGCCTATTAGTAATAGGGAGCAAGGACCTAGTAATAGTACTACTAATATTACTAGTTATAGGAAATCGCCCCTATTAATATTTAAGTAAGTAAAGAGCTATAAGGACTTAGTAATAGTACTGCTAATATTGCTAGCTATAATAGTATTGCTAATATTATTAGATATAGGGTCCTATACCTTACTGCTATCTAGTTATATAGACGTGGTAATAGTACTGCTAATATTACTAGCCTAGTTAAAAGAGTTATATATAGCGCTACTAAAGAGCTATAAGCTTATAGGAGTATTATAGTAAGAATCTTAGTGGTTAGGAAAACCTTTACTAAGTTAAACTTAACTGCCTAGGATAAGAACACGGAGTTAGAACCCTAATCCTAGTCTTACTATTTAAAGCGTAGTAAGGGGATGCCTTTATTACGTAGTAGAAGTTATTACTAATAAGTAGTAACTCTAGCGTGTTATTAGGACTATAGATAATTAGGCCCTCTAAGCTATTAGCTAGTAAGTTATAGATATAGTCTATAGTGCCCTCTAGACTATTAATATATAATAATAGAGTTTATATACTATAGGGGATGCGAAAAGAAGTCTTACTACTAACCTATAATAATCCTGTAGCGGGTTATTAGGGGTTAGTAAGACACTCCACTAGATTGCAAACTAATATTACTAGCCTTTAATAAAGAAAGATATTAAGTTATATATACAGACCTGCATTAGCTATTAAGTTTTAAAGCTAAGGTTACATAAGCCTTATAGTAAGTTAGCTACGCTACTAGTACCTAATTATCCCTTTTAAGAGCTATTAATAGACTTTATTATAGGGCTACTACTAGTAAAAGATTAGAAAAACTAAGTATATAACGTAATATTAGTTATTATAAATAGGTTTTTAAAATATAGTATTTATATACTAGTGTTTATATATTTAACTAGTAATAGGTTAGCTATAGTCTTCTTAGAAAATGTTTTTAAAGACTATAGCGCTCTAGAAGGTATTATAATAGACTAAGGTTTAATATTTATAAGTGGATTTTAGAGAATATTCTACTACCTAATTGTAATAAAGCAGCGATTAAGCACCGCGTTTTACCCCTAAATAAACGGCTAGATAGAGCAACTAAACTAGGTTTTAGAGTATTATTTAAGAGCTTATATGTGCGCTAAATAGGATAATTAGGTTAAATATTTGCTAATAGCATAGTTTACTTATAATATAAGTAAGCATAGTAGTTATAGCCTAATGCTAGTGGAGGCGCTACGTAAGTATAACCTAAGAGGACTATACTAAGTAGTCCTAATAGCCTTATTAGTAAATAACTAGGCAGAGAATAAAGTCTTAGAACTAAGATAGAAGTACTTAGAGATTAAGTAGCTACTAAGTAATGCTTAAGTATAGTAAAAGAAATACTATAATTAAAAGAGAATACTAATAGAGTTTAAGGTTAGTGTTGGTTACGCAGGGTCGTAATGTGTGAGCTCCGAGAATAGTATTGTTGTTAATTATCTATTCTAAGCTATCGAAGAAAGAGGAAAAGAGAGGTCAAAAAGTGAGGGCACTCTCGTGAGGTGAAAAACGGGCAGCTGTGCGTGTGGGTCACGTGGTGCAAGCCCTGCCCTATCACAGGGCCTGACTGTGGATCGGAAAGTGGGGTCGCGCGCACGCACGCGAGGGCGCACGCGGGCCGACCTTCTTCCGGCCACAATTGCGGCTGCTAAGCGCGATTAATATCATGCTTGTTCTAACACTAGGAACTCTCTCTTTTAACACGATTGTCAATGTATAATATTAATGGCAGAAGAGAAAAGAAAAAGAAAGGGGATAAGGTAAAGCAGGTAGTAGATAAATGTGGAAGGGAATGACTTAATGAAAAACCCTATACGGGTATGTGGTGAAAGGAAACAAGGAAAAACAATACTCCGTTATTAACAATCCTTTTAAAGGCTAAGCAGGCCTCTAACCGCAGCCTTTCAAATCTCACATCATAAATAACATCCGCGCGCCAATCCTCGCCCCCCCGCCCCGTCCACCGTCACAGTCTTCGCTTCCCTGTGCTTAGTGTATATGACACAGGGGCTATAACGGTTCCTTCGCAATGGCCACTGGGGGCCCTGATAGGTCTCCGGCGGCCCTCACTAGGTCAGGGGTGACAATTAGAGTAGCTCTTGTGACCTAACCTAATAAGGGCCGCAGTTCCGGGCATAAGATGCCTAATAAGGGCCGCAGTTCCTTCTCCTTCTTCCCTAGGGGATTTTTCGCCTCCCCTATAGTATTAGGGCTGGTTCCCTAATACTATTACCTGTGGTGACCCTCTTCCACGCGGGTCACCCACCCTTCCATCCGGATTGTTATTTAGTTACTAGAGATGAACTGCTCTAGCGCCTTGTTTGGCAATGCCTTTGTGAAGGCATTAGCTAGGTTATTAGCTCCGTTAATCCACTGGATCTCATAGAGTTCGCGGCGTTCGTACGACTACCGCAGGGCTATGATGTTAATTATTAGGCGCTTTTCCTTAGTGGTACTAAGCTTGATAAGGCATTTATACAAGGAGTATAAATCTGTGCATACCACAACCGGGGTTATAGGTATGTTTAATTGGTCCGTGATCAATCCGAGGGTCGTTATAATTGCGTGGGCTATGTTAACGCCGGCTACTATGCCGTAGACCTTAGAGGCGAGCACACTTTATATAACTCTTTTGCTCTTGGTTAAGCTAAAGTGTATGATGTTGCCTTTAATCGTGAACTCGCTGTCCTTATAGTCTTTATTAGCTATAATTAGAACATAGCTAAGTTACGAAGTAAGGTCCTAATTATTTATAAAGGACCTATTTACAAAGGCATATAGCTTTGCTTTAGCAAGGTTAATTAGAACAAACGTTAGGCCTCTCTCCGGGTTGTCTATTTACTATTAGATCTGGCGGTTAAGGGCTTTGACATTCTTAATTGTTAGTTCCTAGTGTTGTGCGGTAATAGATAGATTGTAGTAAGCTTCCGGTTAGCAGATTGAGGTGATGTAAGCGCCTTAAGCTTGTTATTTAATGTACTTCTGCTTTGCGTTTGTTAGCGGGATTATATTAAGCTTACTGCTTTGCCCTTTTATTAGAGGGAGATAGCTACATTAGCCGCTATTGTGATAATACCTCCGTTAAAGGTAAGGGGTTATTTTCTATTAGGAATTGCTTTAGCTTTGCCGCAAAGGCCGCAGCGGTTAGTTGCTTTTCTTCCTTTTAGAGAACTCCTTATCTAATAGCCCTAATATGTTATTGGTTTGTATGCCTACGTATGCAGAACCCAATGCTTTCCTTCTTTATCACTAGCAGGCATAGATTGTATGTAGAGGTCTCTATCTAGAGCTTCTCTCTATAATGCCTGTGGTATGTGACCCACTAATGCGTTCTAGCCTCCGTAATGCTGTAGAGAGGCTTGATTACCCTTATGATCGTTTTATTAGGGTGTTAGTTGCGGATTTGGATTGGGAGCCTGGCGAGGATTGTCCTGTTTAATAGGGTTTGTAATTGAATATAAGCTTGCGTGATATTACGAATCCATAAGATAAGGTCTTTCTTTATTAGCAAGGGAGCTATTATAAGGATAAGGCATTGACTAGCCCGTTGGATTGTTAGGGCTTGTGTTAGGATGTCTTGTTTTGCCTTATCGCCAAAGCCTTAGATAATAAGCCGTGATTTCTTGTATAGCTGGCCTGTCTTCCCTTTTACCTTGTTGACGATGCGGGAGTTAAAGATCCTCACACCGCTGTGCTCTTTCTCATTAAAGGTTATAAATTTGAACACACCTTAGTTAATTAAGGTATTAATTTTAGCCTTGGTGAAGAGCTTAAAGGGCTCTCCTAGGGTTATAATAATGCCTTCCTTACGCAATTAGATTGCGAGGTTAAGGTCGGCTTCCTCCTTCGCTAATACAAACACATTAGTCTTATTAATAATTGCTAGGGGTTCTTGCGGGGTCTGCCTGGCCTTCTCTTTAGTGGGATCTCCAGGACCTTGCCTGCTGGTTTATCTTAAGCCTCTTGCCCTTCTTCCTTAGGTGGCTGTTCTTAAGGCATTAGGACTTCTCTGTTAGGATCTGCGTAATAGGGCCTAATAAAGGTTAACTAGAAGGTTTTTAGGCCTTGTAGGAGATTAAGCGTATAGGTCTCTCTATTAATAGAGAGGAGGTTATATAGGCCTTACTAACCGTTGCCTTCGCGCCACACTTAGGCTAGTGATCTAAGCGGGAGGTTAAGGGTCTTTGCTATATCCGGGCTATTCCTTATAGTAAGGGCTTCGTTAACTTTTCGGATAGCGTGTAGGCGTTTAATCTCCTTTATTGCCTTTTGTATAGTAATGACGCGTTGTGAGATATCTGGCAATAGAGGGGATTCGCTAGTTATACGTAGGTATACACTAAAGACGAGGAGAGTTAGAACAAGGCTATTTAGTCCTGCAATATTATTAAGGGCTTTTATAGCTATTTATAGGGTAACTGTCTTAGGGGTTATTAGGTATTCCCGCCGGATAATATTATAGGCCCTACAAAGCGGCTTATAATATTGTTTAACCTTTCTAATGCTATAGTGTGCCTTAATAGGAACCTCTTTAACAGAGATTAACATTAATGCCGCAAATTAACAGAACTCCTTACCGCGGAAGTTTATGCTAGCATTGGTAATAATCTAATTTAGAGGCCCTTAGTATGCATTAATCTAGCACACCCTAAGAGCTTCCTATGTTAATTTAGCCAAGATATCTTTGAGGAATCTTGCTATATTGAAAGCCATAGCTACGTTAATAGCATAAAGGGTTAGGCAGTTGCTATTAAGATACATAATATCCACTATTACTTTAAAGTTAAAGGCATATTTATCCTTAAGGGTAAACTTAAAGTAATAGGGGCTATCTGCGTTTATTTAATATTAGTGGTAAACCCTTATCACTACTTTAATAGCATTGATCTTGATCTCGTGCCCTGAGTTGTATAGGAGATTGTGAAGCCGGCGAACTAATGGATGACTAAATCGGCGATGTAATCGCCGTAATTTGACTTCAGTTAGGTGATTCTATGCTATTAATACCTTATTCTGCATTAACAGCATTCACGCGTGCCCCTATTTATGTACTAGGGGACTTTAATGCTTCCTTGCTATAAGATGTTCTTAGTGGTAATGAAATTAATCTTTAGTTAGCCTATATTATTAAGGTATAGTAAGAAAGGGGTGTTTATAGGTATTACGTGGAACGTGATCTTACTAAAGGGAGTAGGCACATTAGCTGTTCTAAGCGAGATAATTAGCGTGCCTCCTCTGAATCTAATAACCGCTTCCCTAGCTCTTGCTTTATTAAGTTAGATCCTTAGCATTATTTGTTATAATGTGATAAATTGTAAACGGCCTGCCGTTAAATACTAGGCTGCCCTAGTATCTGGCATAATGCCTTAGAAGACTTCGGATAAGTAGCGGTCTTTAAGTAAGAATATATAAGGAGGTTCGTTAGCTATCCTTACATCAAAAGGGCTCTTTCCGCTTAATCTATATATCATCGCCTAGTTAGTGAGAATCTTAACCGTTCTTTAGCCATTAAGCGTTACGCTATAGGTAAAGAAGCTTATAGGCACTAATCTATCTTTCCCTTTGGTTTTGTTATTAAAGCTAAGGCTTACTATGTACTAAGTAACCTTATTATCTTTAGAGAGTTAAGAAAAAGGGTCTAGACTAGGGCTTCCTTCATACTATGCGAGGAATAAGTCGTATAAAGCTTGTGAGGATAAAGAGGAGTTAACTATATAGTGGTTCTTAAACCGCTAGTATACCTTCTTCTATTCCTCCTTAAAGTGCTTTATTAACTAATATCCCTCTTTGCCACATATATAGCACTTCCTTAAACAGGGGGTCCCTGTATTCCTTTATGCCTTTAGGGAGGGTATTGTGACTCTTTGCCTTTGCTATTATACCTCCTGTTAGTCTAGAATTAGTCTGGGGTTTTGGTATTAGCAGGGAATTAATATTAGCTACCGGATTCTTCTATAATAAGATAAATAGTTATCCGTACCCGTTTATAGAACTATTAGAGGCTATTAGGAGGGTTAGTGATATAGCTCCTACACTCTAGGATTCTGTTACAGGCGTTTATTATCTGGTTCTAGAGGGCTTGTTTAGATTAACCCACATCGGGTACAGCCTGTTATAAGATAGAGAGCTTTTCCACGAGTTTATTAAAGCATTCTATCTTTAATTTGTCTTGGTTCTTGCTAATAATCTTCTAGAGTGTGGTTTAGTGCTACTTAAGAAGATATCTCTGTCTTATATTCTTAGTCTTAAACCTCTTTTTATCTATATAACTAGAGTTAGTAAGTCTTAAGGGTTCTCTAGTTTTAAGAGGTAATCTAAGTAGAATTAGAGGGCTTTCCCTTTAAGTATAACCTTAAATGCGTAGCCTAATTGCTCTTATTTGATGTCTAATATCTTACACTTTCTCTTAAAGGTTTGTAGCTTTAACTTAAAGACATTATAGTTATTAGCACTGTATTGCTATTCTAATGTGTACATCTTTGTGAGATTAACAATCTGCTTCGCTGTGGGCCATAAGGGTGCGAGTAAATTGTTAATAGAAGCTACTCTCTATTAGGCAGGAGGGAGTGTAGTCTATGGTTATTAAGCTGCTACATAGGTTTAAGGCTATGGGGAGGTATGTGTTAACGGGTATCTCCTATAGGGAAGTCACACCTGTTATTGTGTAATTGCCTTAACGGGGTGACGCTTAGTGGGCTTTAATAAAGAGAATAAGAGGTCTTTAATCTATAACGCTCTTAAATATCTCCTTTATTAAGAAGATCGTTTAAGAAGTTATTATTATTCTAAAGTTTCCTTTGGAATTCCGTGTACCTCTTTCTTGTATCTTTAACTTCCTCTTAGGACTAAAAACGGAATTTATTTTGGTTAAGGACTTCTTAAAGGTTAATTAGCACCTTCGTTAATTAGCTAATTATTATATACACCCCGTTGTTTATAAGATAATCCTGTAGGTGCTTTGCTACTAGGATTAGTGTTTTAAGGAATATCTCTTCTCTCTATTAATTAAAGTCCTAAGTGAACTCTGTGAATAGTGTTCTTCCTATTACCTTTCTTGCTTTATAATCTGTAACTCTAGTAAGGAGATAGGCTGTGAGTTCCTTAGGTATATTGCTTTTCTTAATATTAAACTCTTTAACCTTATAGAATAACTCTTTTGTAATGTATTTGTGTAAGGTTTAGGGAATATATAGAAGGGGAGGATGTTTGCTCTATCTCCCTAATACCTTTTAATAGCTTCTGTGAAGTCCTCTCTTACTTAAGAGCTTTCTTAGCTTATAGGGGCTTGTGTTTGTTCTTTTGTGTTAACTATTATAATATATAGGCTTTAGAGGGGAAAGAAACAGGGAAAAGTGTGTGTTTTTAGGTAGGGGAGGATAGTAATAACTTCTGCTATTGTAGGGGAGGTTTTGTAAAGGATTGTGAGGCTTAGCGGTTAACTTCTTACGTAATAGAACGCACTAAGGAGAAGAATAATAGGACAGACTTAGCTGCTAGAGTTAAACTTTTCTTTAAGGTTTAGGCTTTTATTTATTATTAGCTGCTTTTACTAAAGAATAAAAGGGACTAAGATAAACTTCTTCCTTAGCATAATCACGGATCTTATAATGATTAGGTTGCTCTTGCTAAAAAACAAAAGGGGCCTAATCACACTGCTTCTAAGAAAGCCTCTTCTGTGTAAACCTTGCTAATCTGCGGTATTCGCGTGCGTTTAAAAGTGGTTACCTGTGAAGTTAACCACTGATTAGTGTTAGTTACGCAGGGTCGTAATGTGTGAGCTCCGAGAATAGTATCGTTGTTAATTATCTATTCTAAGCTATTAAAGAAAGAGGGAAAAGAGAGGTCAAAAAGTGAGGGCACTCTCGTGAGGTGAAAAAACGGGCAGCTGTGCGTGTGGGTCACGTGGTGCAAGCCCTGCCCTATCACAGGGCCTGACTGTGGATTGGAAAGTGGGGTCGCGCGCGCACGCGAGGCGCACGCGGGCCGACCTTCTTCCGGCCACAATTGCGGCTGCCAAGCGCGATTGATATCATGCTTGTTCTAACAGTTAGAGACTATATGCTACTATTAATAAAAATATTAACCTAAGACGCCTAAGCTAGAAGCTTACTATAAAGTATTTAAGACCTTATAAGATTAAAAAGGTAGTTAGTAACCATAGCTTAGCCTATTAATTATAACTACTAGCTAGCATATAACTATATAACGTGTTTAATATTATAAGCCTTAAACCTTTTAAAGGGACTTAACTAACTTTATAAATACGTCCTTATTATAAGATAATATTAAAGATAATAAATAGGAGTTTAAAGTTAAGAGAATTATTTTATATTAATATAATAGCTAATGGCGAAAATACCTAGTTAAATGGAAAGGCTATAATAGCTTAGAGAATTCCTAGGTGCTAAAAAGAGATTTTATTATAAAGGATATTATTAATAACTATAAGCAGTAATTAAGTAGCTAGGTTATAGAGAGATAATTTTTAGTAATTTAGCATGTAATAAAATTTAATAATAAGTTGTATTTTTAGCACTTTACCCTATAGCTACCTAGTATCTATTACTCTATAGTTACATTAGTAGCCGTATTTTTATTTATATTCTTAACTGCTATAGCTATAGGAGCGTCCTTATTAGAAGACTTCTCTTTATCTTTATAGATAAAGGCATAGAGCTCTTTAGGGAGCTTAGAGAGGCTAATGTAAGTAAGAACATTAAAGATAAACTTAGTAAACTAGTAGCTAGTTAGTGGATTAAAAGCTATGCTTAGGACTCTAAAGATAATACTATAGGAGTATACTAGGTAATAAAGCGTAAGCTATTTGCGATGTTAATCTAGACCTTAAGGTTAGCAGCATTAAAGAGCTATAATATAATAGCGCGCTTATTAGCGTCCGCCTTATAGGTGGCCTTAGCGGTTAATTAAGCGTGGCGGATATAACCGCGTTTATTAGCGTTTTTATAGCTAATAAAGTATTATATAATTTGCACTTAGCTTTTATAAGAGCCTAGTAATAAGTTAGCTATAGCTAAGTTACTAAGAATAAGGAAGCCCTTACTGGATAAATATAGTAAGGGCTACCCTTAGGGATAACCTTTATAATCTTAAAAAGCTTTTAATAAAGCTTTATAATTTAGGTAGGACACTAGTAGTGTATTAGTTATCTATAAGTAGTGTCTATAAGAAGAGGAATATACTCTAATATAAGACTTATTATTTTTACGTAATAAGCGTATTTTAAAGAATTCCCTAGTTAAGTTAGTAATAAGAAGTAGTAAGTAAGTAGCTTAGTTATACTAGAAGAATAATAACATTTATTAGGGATAGGCTTCCTATTAATAATATATTAGGGCTTACTATTATTATCCTTAGGAGCTATTTACTAAATAGTAGCCCACTAGCTATAGTAAAGACATGGAATTTTAATACTACTAATTATAAGTTAGTAGTAGATATACTACAGTAAGTAATAAATATACCTAGAAGTCTTAGAGGCCTAAGACACTCTCTTATAAGGAGATTTCTCTAGGATAGGAGTAAATATAGCTAGAGTTATAGTATAAACAGTAGATATTACATACTAGTAATAAGTTAGTAATAGGTAAGTAAGAAGAAATAAGGCAAGGGAAACTAATAATGTTAAGACTAATAAAGTTAAAGATAAGGAAAATAAGGCGCGGAGGATATTATAATAAGATGTAGGGATACTATAACCCTAAGAGAGGTTAGTAACTACTAAGTAATAGTAGTAGAAACACTACTATTAGGCTAGTAGGGGTAACTTATAAATTATTAAGAGGGATAAGGAGGAAAGGAAGTAAGGCAAAGGGGGAATTTGGCCTCTCTTATATTAACTACAGACCCCTTAAGTGATTTACACGCGCTATATAAGTGATCTGTGAATTAGAAAATTTAGCGTTATAGCTACTACTATTAAGAATATAGGCTAGCTACGCGCACATAGTAAATTCGCCACTACCTTATTAGGATTTATAAATAAACCTATTTAGATAAATAGTGTCTAATACCCTATCCTTTTAGTCTAATTATAAAATTTAACATAGGGTATTTACTTCTATAGAATTAGTAATAATAAGGATAAGAGTAGTTATAAGGCTATACCCTAGCTATAATTAAATTACTACCTAGAACTAACAAGTAGTGTGGAGAAGAATCCGTAACCTATATTAATATTATTATTATAGTTTCCCTTATGGTGTGTTAAGCTACGAAGAGTTATAATAAACCTATGTAAAGAAGTTTATATAGTGAGTACACTATAATAGAGTAGCTTATTATAATTAAGGATAATTATATAAAGAGGGGGAACTATATTAGGGTTATAAAGGTAATAGAGGTAATAGAGGTAATAGCATTATATACAATAAGGTCTAGTGGCAGGTTACACTAACCTAGCCGTAAGCTAGTCACGTGCACACTAGAGGGGTATTTAGCAAGGGCCGCACACATGGAATGTGGGAGGCTAGAGATTGAAACCTTTAAGCACACACCCCTACCTTTTAGCTTAATAGCAGCAACACCTTAATTATACCTTCACTCTGTTCATGCGACTAGCCCATAAGCCTTAACACTAGGACATTAGCTATAGCATCTCCTCGTTCTCCGATTTGCTAATGCAAGTCTCCTTATTCTCTGATTTGCTAATGTAATAGCCAAAATCTTTAAAATTACCTAAGTTAAAATCCTCGCTATAGTCTGTTCCAAAATCACCATTATTAGCATTAGCATTAGCGTTAGCATTAGCGTTAGCATTAGCATTAGCATTAGCATTAGCATTAGCATTAGCGTTAGCATTGGCATTAGCATTATTAGCATTGGCGTTGGCATCGGCATTAGCATTATTATCATTGGCATTAGCATCATTAGCATTGGCATTAGCATCGGCATTGGCATTAGCATTGGCGTTAGTATTATAACCGCCTGGCTTGCCGCTAGCTAGGCTGGCCGCGAGGTCTGTGGTGGTTATTACCTTGACCTGTGGCTAGGAGGGCTTGTTGCTAGCTGGCGTGCCACAGTCGCTTACTAGCTTAATATCCTGTAGTATAGTGGTAATAGAGTTAATGCTACGCTTATACTTTATCTTTTCCTCCTAATACTAGTAGTATTACTAAAGGATGCTAGAGGCAGAGCTACCTGCTATAACTATCTAGGGTTAGAGGCTAGGCAATAGCTCCTTTACTAAGGGCAATAAGCGATTAAGAGGTAGTGGTAAGGATAGCACTAGTGATATAGTACTGCGGTTACTTAGGGTTACTTTAGTAAGCCTTTAGGATCTCCTTAGTTACATAAGCTATGTATCCTAATCTACTACTTCCTAATCTACTTGTTAAAATAATGCTATTTATAGCACTATTTTATAGGCCCACTAGTTGCCTAGTTGCGTTGTTGCAACGTTAGTTACAAGGCGTTGCTTGCAGCGTTGCTTGCAGCTTTGGCTGTGACCTGCGTTCCTGCACACAACCAACCCACAGGCTTGTATGACTAAGCCGACTAGGTTACCCTATAGGGAAGCTGAAATTGACTGTAACTAGGGAACTAGTAGTCGTATAAAAGGCTAACGTATACTATTCAAATCATAGAAACCTTTTGCGAATCTTTCCGCACCGCCCTACAGGTCCGGAATCGCCTCTAAAATACAAACCAACAAGATAATCGAAATCCTCACCCCATTTTACCCCTTCCTACGATGTCGCATTGCGACAGAGCCGGAGGCAGGCGGGAGGAGGAGACGCCGATGGTAATTGACGAAGGAGAAAGGGGGCTGGCACAGAGCTGCCACCACCCGAACGCAGGCAGAGGACAGTTCAACGTCCAGAGATGCGATAACGACCCGAAGGCGGATCGGATTCAATTCGAATACCCAGAAGAACGAAAATACTACGAAAAGATCGCTAGCCTTATCCCTAGCGATAAATTATCCGAGGTATGGAACGCTACCCAGGCCGTTGCAGACCTGAAAGCGAGCCGCGCCCGAGCCGAGAAAGCAGAGACAAACAACAACGGCAATATCCGCACCACGAAAGAAGCCCTCAAAGAAGTTATCAAAGAAGCCATCAAAGAGGCAGATAAAAACACCGCTCCTCCCACCTGGGCGAGCATCGCTGCAGGGCCGACGCAGAGACGATCGAACCCGAACCCCCTACAAATACCAGGCCGCCAGGACAGAGAGGTCCTTATCAAGGGTAACTCCATCCAGGAACCGCTCCGGACTAGAAGCGCAGAAGACACGGTCGCAGCGGTAAACAGAGCCACCGGCCAGACCACAGCAGTTGCAGCCAGAAGACTCCCTAGCGGAGACACAATTATCACATTCGAAGGAAACGCCTCCCAATACAGGACCGACCAAAAATGGATTACCGCCGCCTTCGGACCGGAAGCGACCCTCCACCGCCGAATCCTAAGCGTTATAGTTAAAGGCTTCCCCACGAAATACACCTCAGCAGAAAACCTCGCAGCAGATATAGGAAAAGCAAACAAGATAAATGTGATTAGGGCAACGGCAAGACGACCCAGAGGCGAAAACGCACCGAGAACCACCCTCATCCTCGGCCTGGCTGAGGTAGATGACGCTAACAAGATATGTAAAGACGGGACAGTATATAAAGCGGAGCTATTCCGGACCGAACCCTACGACGAATCACTGCAGCCAAGGCAGTGTTATAACTGCTTCCAGATAGGTCACATAGCGAAATTCTGCAAAGCGGCCCCGAGGTGCGGCAGGTGCGGAGCCGGCCGTCACGAAGAGGGCGAGAAATCTTGCCCTACATCCACGGGACAACTACAAGAGAAGTGCATACTCTGCTCCGGGGCGCACCCGGCGTGGTCTAGGACCTGCCCAACCCTTAAGGAAAAATGGAATATAGCAAAAGCAGGATATCAGGAGCGCCCTTCCCGTTTCGCCACTCGATCGCCAGCTAGCAGCCCGGCCCCGCCCGGGAGAGACTGGAACCAGTCGGCCTCACTGGGAAGAAAAGAGGCCGCCCAACACTCGCGGAACAGAACGCTAGACAGCCTAGAGCAGGCAGTATTAGAAGATACGCGGAGCCAATCAGAGCCGGAACAGAGCCGGCACGAGACAGCAGCGAACCCCCTCCTCCTAGACCTACACAATAATGATACGCGTCCTCTTCTGGAATGTGAATAAGAAGAATAACCTTATACACATCGCGCTCCGTCACCGGACCGACATAGACGTGATAGCGATCCAAGAATGGGAACACACAAGACAAGCATGGCCCCCGGCTCCGGGCCTCGCCAGATTCCAACTCGCACATTATGAGGGTCGGAATGCAGTATACATAAACAAGAAACACGGAGTAGGCTCGTGGTCGGCCCGCGGAGGCACCGACTGGTCGCTCATAGAAATCCAAGGAATAAATATCTACTCCCTCTACTCAGAAAAACACAGCAACGAATGGAACACCCCTATTCGCACAATTAACGAGGAAGAGCCCCGGGAAGAAGCGTCTTCGTAGGTGATTTCAACCAAAAACACCCGCTATGGGATGAATATAACAGGACTAGCAATGGAGTGGAAGAGCTACTAGAGTTCACTAGCCGGTGGCGACTCGGATTAGTAACGCCTCGAGGGGAACCCACCAGACAGCACAACGGAGACAGAGACAGCACAATCGATCTGGCCTGGGCTTCGCACGACTTACAAGTCCACTACGACGGCGCGGCAGACATATCAGGCTCCGACCATATTCCGCAGCTAATCAGCATCGACTCCGGCAGTCAGGACCGTACCCCACAGATAATGAGACACGACTGGCGAGCGATAGACAGACCGCTCGCAAAAGCAGAAGCGTTAGTACGACTCCGGCCCGAACTCGCTCCGAACCCCACGACCGAGAAGGATAGACCAGTACACGGAATGGCTTGTCACAAACCTCCAACAAATAGCAGAGAGAGTGGCACCGAGGAGGCCCCGAGGCCTCCCGGGCCGGAGGCATGGTGGTCTAGAAGAGCAAAAGAAGCAGTGGCTAAAGCCAGACAAGCGAAGAGGGCATGGAGACGACGCAAGACCGATATAAATTGGAACACGTATAAAGAGGCGGAGACGAACCAAGAACGCACCGTTAGAGAGGAAAAGAGGAATGCATGGAGGGAAGCACTAAAAATGCTAATACATGGGAAAAGGACGGAGGCGTCTGGAGACTGGAGAGATGGGCTAGACTCAGGAGCTGGGCCCCCGAGCTCCCAAGAATACCGGACCTGGAGAGAACGGAAAACGACCCTAACCCGGCCACAGCGCACACCGACAAAGCCGAAGTCCTCGCACAAAGATTTTTCCCGAACCAACGGCAGACCTCTCCCACATCCCCGACCTTTCCTTCCCCGAACTCGAAAACGCCCCTTTTCCGGCCCAAGAGCGATTCGTAAGAGCTGAAATCGCAGACATTCTCTCAGGCATGGCTAGCTGGAAGGCCCCAGGAGACGACGAACTCCCAGCAGGCCTTATCAAAGCCTGCGATAACCCGGCTAAGGATGCAATCGTGAGACTACTCAACGCTACCCTAGAAGTAGGGTACTTTCCGGCCCGCTTCCGAACCGCTAGAGTCGTGGTGATCAGGAAACCTGGGAAGACAACGAAGGAGATGAGGAGAGCCAACGCATGGAGACCTATTTCACTACTCAACATAATAGGCAAGATCATGGAGGCAGCGATAGCGAGGCGGCTCACAAGCTACGCCGAGGCGAACAACCTTCTTCCAGAACTGCAAATGGGCAACAGGAGAAACAGGTCAACGGAAACCGCAATAAGAGCCTTAACGGAATGCGTGCGAGAGGCCTGGGGAGAGGCGGCGTCGCCTCGCTAGCTCAAATGGATATTTCTGCAGCCTTTGACGGAGTCAGCCACCCCTACCTCATCGCCCTCCTGGTCAAGATGGGAGTACCGCTATGGCTAGTAACAGTAATACGGAGCTTCCTCGCAGGTAGAACGAGCCGGCTCAGCTTCGACGGAGACCTATCACGACCGTTTGAGATCAAGGCCGGCACCCACAAGGCTCCCCGCTTTCCCCATCCTCTTCTTACTATACTCCGCCGAGTTATACACACGCCTCCGCTCCGTCCCAGGCACGGTAGCAATAGGATTCGCGGATGACACTAATATCGCAGCATTCGGAAAAAACACGTCACAGACACGGAAAAGACTCGAAGCCGCCTGGAAGGTGTGCGAAAAATGGGCAAAGGAAGCAGGAGTAAAGTTCAACCCCTCAAAAACCGAGCTTATGCACTTTAGCAGATCCCGACAACCCCCAGACCAGGGTCCGACTCGGAGACGAGGAGATAACGCCTATGGAGTCCTGCCGATTCCTAGGAGTATGGGTAGACAGAAAACTCAACTGGAGCACCCATAAGAACATCCTTAAGGAAAGTTGGCCCGGCAGAGGCTCGCCCTCACCACGTTATCGGCCTCGGCATGGGGATGCAGCTTCAGGGATGCCAGACTCCTCTACACGCAGGTAGTCCGACCCGTTATCGCCTATGGAGCGAGCGCATACCACACCCCGACCAAAGCCGGAGGGAAACCTAGAGGGATAGTAAAAACTTCATGACAGAACAATCGGCCTGCCTCCGGGTCGTTGCAGGGGCGTTCAAAGCCACCCCCATCGTACAGCTAGAAGCAGAAACAGCGGTGCCACCACTTGACCTATACCTTAATATGGTTAAACAGAGGTTTGAAGAGAGAATTGCTAACAATGGGATGGCGGAGATAATCCGAACCGCCTCACGGTCGGTCGAGACCGTACTACGCCGCAGAAGGGTCAGACGCACCCAACCGAGGGAAGAAGAACCAGACGCGAACTTATACGACGAGTGGAGTAAGAGATGGGAATCATGGCATAATAGAGAACGCCCGGGCCGCCGCCGGCACGCTAGAGAACCTACCGAGGACCGCCCACCATGCCCCGACCCAAAAGAGATCCAAAAGTTCCACACAAACCTAGATAAACACGTCTCTTCAACGATAGTACAACTACGCACAGGGAAGATAGGGCTAAATAAATTCCTCTTTAATAGAGGCGTGCCCGGGGTGACATCGCCAATATGCAGCTGCGGTCACGGAGAGGAAGATCAGTATCACGTTATTACGAGCTGCAGTAACTATAACCACATGAGACCCCAAAGGTGGCCCGGAGACGAACGGGAGGCGAGGCTGGCCCTGGACGATCCCACGCGAGCGAGAACCATTGCCAGATGGGTCATACAAACCAGGAGACTCAACTACTACAGGCTAGCACAGGACCTGGCATTTGCCTCAAGCGGAACAGGACCGAGACCGACCCGCCCCCGGAGGACACACAACAACATGGCTTAGAGGCGCGCGAGGGTCGGGGCCGACGTCACAATAAGGGAAAAACCGGAGAAAGGAACAAACTCTCAATTGAAACTACTAACGCCGGGTATCATTGGCCCCCTACGCCCCAACGCCGCTCTCGGACCGGCTCCGGCCCGTCGCATCACTCCTCCTCCGGAACGGGGATGGCATCCTCCATCACCTTGGCACGCCCCTTCGCCGGAAGGGAGGCGGCCAGGAGCCGGTTCGTCTCCGCCATTCGAGCGTCCAAGCGTCGCATCCAGAAAACCATCTCATCATGTTGGCCCCCATTGGAACCGGACCCGGACCGATCCAGGCCCGCCACCGAAGCGCTCCGCTTCTTACTCCGATTCTCGGCGCAGAGCTTTCTCACACGATCGTGGTAATCGTCAGGAACCTAAGATGAACACACGTCAGATGCGACACAGACCCGGAACCACCCCGTAGACGGACGCGTACCTCAGCACCGCCAACAATAGCAGCTTGGACCTCCGTCAGCCACAAATGTTCGGCTCGGCGCCCCGCGGTATTCGGCTAAGAGGCGGATTAGCAACGAAGTAGACCCGGGCGCGGCGCAAACCATTACCTTGTCGCAACCATTGTTACGAACCCAACAATCAAAACAGGCGTCGGTCACGGCACCTAACCATAGGTCAGCAGATACGCCACCGACACTCATCCGGCTCGGGGCCGCCCATACCAACGACGTCGTGGCACTGATGGCCAGGGGTCCTCATCGATCGAGAGTAACAGGAAATGCATTGAAACTGCCGTGGCTCACCCAACTGCATGGAATTAGAAACGAAAAAGCCTCGAAATAGGAGCGGAAGAATAACTCACACGAAGCTCCCTATCCAGAGCCCGCCTCAGTTGAGCCGAAGTCAACTGTTTCCGGGGATATCGCTCGGAGAGGCTCGGTTCCTAGGCGAGTTAGAAGCGATAGAGTACCCCCAAGGGGCAGGACTCACGGGGAAATAGACGACGACATGGCGAACAGCGACGACGACGAGGATTATAGAGAAAACTACAACAATAGTCAGCAACCGCACCAAATCCGACCCGGAATTGCACCGGCAGACAAAAAAGGCATAAACGAACCCGAGAGAAGATAGATGACGAGGAAAGAAAAGAGGGCAGAATCCGCGGGGAATTGCTTCCTTTTATATATGTGAGGGGGGCAGAGTGATTCACTATAGTAGCTTTAAAAGTGAAGCACAAGGAAAAGTGAAAAAAGACATCACGAGGCAGGCATACACGCGGAACCGATCCTTAACCGGACCGGACCCGGCCTCACCCCCACACATAACCAAGAGCAGGTGCTCGGGGTTTATAACACACCCGGGTCGGAAGCGGACCGGACTTAGCTGAAAAGTGGGGCCACGGAAGAGTCGGCAAAAAAGTGAAAAAACTGTGAGGATCCTACCACAACAGAATTCACCTCCTACTAGAAAAAAGCAAGGAGGCCCGAGACAGAACCGCCCCAGGCCCGCAAGCGCACCGGAAGGAGCGAATCCTTCCTCCCAAACTCGGATTTTCGGATTTTAGGGATAAGGCTAGCGAGAGCTGGCCACAACTTTTCACGATAGGTAACTTTTCGAGCGGCACAGCCCCGATACAGGGCCGGTGCCGACCCAAATACAGACGCGAGAGGGTTTTTCTCCCCATTTATGGGTTTTCCTGTCGACCAACCAGCCGGAGTACTAGTACTAGCAACTATATAGCTAGCTAGCGTATCCAATATATATATATATATATACTATTCAAATCCTTGATTTATTCTGGATTTTATAGTATATTTTATTAATAGGGTTGTTTATTAAAGTGCTTAGTTAGGCCACACAGGCGTCTAGTTTATATGGCTGTGAGTCGATTTTTACTTTTCCTATACAAATGAATTATGCGGAAAATAAAAAGTAGCTCGCGAGACCCTATTAGTGACCTAGTTCTGCCGATATGGTCAGTAGGTCTATGAGGGGACTTAGTAGAATCCTCTTATTACTTATCAGATCGTCCGTATTGTTAGAAATCAACTACATTCAACTATCAAAGCTCTATATCTTGAAGAATCGTCGTATTATAGTGAATCTAGAAGCCGCCGCGTCAGAATCTATTAGAGAGGTCTTCCTATCCCTCTAGCTAGATTCCCTTCCATTTTCAATACTACTACTTCCTACCTCTTCTTTACTTAATATCTTTACTACCTAGTATTTTTATGCTCTTACTTTTCTTTAGGGTTAAGTAAGGGGTAACTATAGCTACGCTTTAGGGCGCTTAATTTAGCATTAAATACTAAGTTAGAGGGCATTTTAGATTAATTTTGGTTTAAATATTACTATAAAGTGGGATATTCTTAGAGGTTTTAAGTGATTTACTATAGATAAAGGAGGCACAAATTCTAAGATAGTTAGTGTATTATAATAAAAGCGTACGTAAAAAATAATATAGAATTAGGCTATTATTAACTCTTTCTTATAGGTTAGTCTATAAAGGGTTTAAACTCTAACCTTACCTTTCTTATATAGGAGGTCCTTATCACTGCTAAAGGTCTAGATAACTACTAAAGGATTAATTATATAATTCTCCTATCTATAACCCTACTGCCTCTACTCCTAACACTCCTAGCACTCTTATTCTAGATCTTCTAAATTACTTTGTTAGAATCTACAGACCTAAAGCTAATAGGGCTATATTAAGGCTTATAGGCTAGTTGCGTAAATAGAGTAAAGGTATGATTAAGGTGTTACTACTATTAAGCTAAAAGGTAAGGGTGTGTGCTTAAAGGTTTTAATCTCTAGCCTCCCACATTCTATGTGTGCAGCCCTCGCTAAATACGCCCTCTAGTGTGCACGTGACTAGCTCGCGGCTAGGTCAGTGCGACCCGCCACTAGACCCTATTGTACATAATGCCATCGCCTCCGTTGCCTCCATTGCCTCCACGACCCTAACAAGGGCATAGATGTTAAGGCTTATAGGCCGGTTGTATGAACAGAGTGAAGGTATGATTAAGGTGTTACTGCTATTAAGCTAAAAGGTAGGGGTGTGTGCTTAAAGATTTCAATCTCTAGCCTCTTACATTCCATGTGTGCGGCCCTTGCTAAATACCCCTCTAGTGTGCACGTAACTAGCTCGCGGCTAGGTTAGTGTAACCTGCCACTAGACCTTATTATATATAATGCCATTGCCTCTATTGCCTCCATTACCTCTATAACCCTAATATAGTTCCCCCTCTTTATATAATTATCCTTAATTATAATAAGCTACTCTATTATAGTGTCCTTACTATATAAACTTCCTTATATAGGTTTATTATAACTCTTCGCGGCTTAATATGCTATAAGGAAACTATAATAATAATATTAATATAGGTTACGGATTCTTTTCTATACTACTTATTAGTTTTAGGTAGTAATTTAATTATAGCTAGGGTATAGCCTTATAACTACTCTTGTCCTTATTATTACTAATTTTGTGAAAGTGAATACCCTATGTTAAATTTTATGATTAGGCTAAAAGGATAGGGTATTAGACACTATTTGTCTAAATAGGTTTATTTGTAAATCCTAGTAAGGTAGTAGCGAATTTACTATATGTACGTAGCTAGCCTGTATTCTTAATAGTGGTAGCTATAATGCTAAATTTTCTAATTTTCAAATCACTTATGCGGCGTATGTAAATCACTTAAGGGGTCTATGGTTAATATAAGAGAGGCTAAATTCCCCCTTTACCTTACTTCCTTTCCTCCTTATCCCTCTTAATAAATTATAAGTTACCCCTACTAGCCTAATAGTAGTGTTTTCGCTACTATTACTTAGTAGTTACTAACCTTCTCAGGGTCCTAGTATCCCCGCGCCTTATTATAATATCTTCCACGCCTTATTTTCCTTATCTCTAACTTTATTAGTCTTAATATTATTAGTTTCCCTTGCCTTATTTCTTCTTACTTACCTATTGCTAACTTATTACTAGTATGTAATATTTGCTATTTATACTATAACTCTAGCTATCTTTACTTCTATCCTAAAGAAATCTCCTTATAAGAGGGTATCTTAGGCCTCTAAGACTTCTAGGTATATTTATTACTTACTTATAGTGTATTTACTACTAACTTATAATTAGTAGTATTAAAATTCTATATCTTTACTATAGCTAGTAAGCTACTATTTAGCAAATAGCTCCTAAGGATAATAATAGTAAGCCCTAATATATTAGTAATAGGAAGCCTATCCCTAATAAATATTATTATTTTCCTAGTATAACTAAGCTACTTACTTACTACTTCCTATTACTAATTTAACTAAGGAATTCCTTAAAATACGCTTATTACGCGAAAAATAATAAGTCTTATGTTAGAGTACATTCCTCTCCTCACAGACACTACTTATAGATAACTAATACACTGCTAGTGTCCTGCCTAAATTATAAAGCTTTATTAGAACCTTTGCGAATCTTTCCGCACCGCCCTACAGGTCCGGAATCGCCTCTAAAATACAAACTAACAAGATAATCAAAATCCTTACCCTATTTTACCCCTTCCTATAATATTATATTGCAACAGAGCTAGAGGCAGGTGGGAGGAGGAGACGCTAATAGTAATTAACAAAGGAGAAAGGGGGCTAGCACAAAGCTGCCACCACCTAAACGCAGGTAGAGGACAGTTTAACGTCCAGAGATACGATAATAACCTAAAGGCGGATTAGATTTAATTCGAATACCTAGAAGAATAAAAATACTACAAAAAGATTACTAGCCTTATCCCTAGTAACAAATTATCCAAGGTATAGAACGCTACCTAGGCTATTATAAACCTAAAAGTAAGCTATACCTAAGCTAAGAAAGCAAAGATAAATAATAATAGTAATATCCGCACTATAAAAGAAGCCCTTAAAGAAGTTATTAAAGAAGCTATTAAAGAGGCAGATAAAAACACCACTCCTCCTACCTAGGCAAGCATTACTATAGGGCTAATATAAAGATAATTAAACCTAAACCCCCTATAAATACTAGGCCACTAGGATAGAGAGGTCCTTATTAAGGGTAACTCCATTTAGGAACCGCTCTAGACTAGAAGCGTAGAAGATATAGTTATAGCAGTAAACAAAGCCACTAGCTAGACTATAGTAGTTATAGCTAGAAGACTCCCTAGCGGAGATATAATTATTATATTTAAAGGAAACGCCTCCTAATATAGGACTAACTAAAAATAGATTACCACTGCCTTTAGACTAGAAGTAACCCTTTACTACTAAATCCTAAGCATTATAGTTAAAGGCTTCCTTATAAAATATATCTTAGTAAAAAACCTTATAGTAAATATAAGAAAAGCAAATAAGATAAATGTAATTAGGGTAATAGCAAGATAACCTAGAGGCAAAAACACACTAAGAACCACCCTTATCCTTAGCCTAGCTAAGGTAAATAACACTAATAAAATATATAAAGACAGGATAGTATATAAAGCGGAGCTATTCTAGACTAAACCTTATAATAAATTACTATAGCTAAGGTAGTGCTATAACTACTTCTAGATAAGTTATATAGCGAAATTCTGTAAAGCAGCCCTAAGGTGTAGTAAGTGTAGAGCTAGCTATTATAAAGAGGGCAAGAAATCTTGCCCTATATCCATAGGATAACTACAAGAGAAGTGTATACTCTGCTCTAGGGCGCACCTAGCGTAGTCTAGGACTTGCCTAACCCTTAAGGAAAAATAAAATATAGTAAAAGCAGGATATTAGGAGCGCCCTTCCTGTTTTGCCACTTAATCGCTAGCTAGCAGCCTAGCCCTGCCCTAGGAGAGACTAGAACTAGTTAGCCTTACTAGGAAGAAAAGAGGCTGCCTAACACTTGCGGAATAGAACGCTAGATAGCCTAGAGCAGGTAGCATTAGAAGATACACGGAGCTAATTAGAGCTAGAACAGAGCTAGTATAAGATAGCAGTAAACCCTCCCCTCCTAGACTTATATAATAATAATACGCATCCTCTTCTAGAATGTGAATAAGAAGAATAACCTTATATATATCACGCTCTGTCACTAGACTAACATAGACGTAATAGTAATCTAAGAATAGGAACACATAAGATAAGCATAGCCCCTAGCTCTAGGCCTTACCAGATTCTAACTCGCATATTATAAGGGTTAGAATGTAGTATATATAAACAAGAAACATAGAGTAGGCTTGTAGTTAGCCCGCGGAGGCACTAACTAGTTACTTATAGAAATCTAAGGAATAAATATCTACTCCCTTTACTTAGAAAAACACAGTAATAAATAGAACACCCTTATTTATATAATTAATAAGGAAGAGCCCTAGGGAAAAAGCGTCTTTATAGGTAATTTTAACTAAAAACACCTGCTATAGGACAAATATAATAGGACTAGCAATAGAGTGGAAGAGCTACTAGAGTTCACTAGCTAGTAGCAACTCGGATTAGTAATGCCCTAAGGGGAACCCACCAGATAGCATAACGGAGACAGAGACAGCATAATTAATCTGGCCTAGGCTTCGCATAACTTACAAGTCCACTACAATAGCGTGGCAGACATATTAGGCTCTGACTATATTCTATAGCTAATTAGCATTAACTCTAGCAGTTAGGACCGTACCCCACTAATAATAAGACACGACTAGTAAGTAATAGACAGACTATTTATAAAAGTAAAAGCATTAGTATAACTCTAGCCTAAACTCGCTCTAAACCCCTATAACTAAGAAGGGATAGACTAGTACATGGAATAGCTTATCACAAACCTCTAATAAATAGTAGAGAGAGTGGCACTAAGGAGGCCCTAAGGCCTCCCTAGGCTAGAGGTATAGTAGTCTAGAAGAGCAAAAGAAGCAGTAGCTAAAGCTAGATAAGCGAAGAGGGCATAGAGATAACGCAAGACTAATATAAATTAGAATATGTATAAAGAGGCAGAGATAAACTAAGAACGCACTATTAGAGAGGAAAAGAGAAATATATAGAGGGAAGCACTAAAAATACTAATATATAGGAAAAGGACAGAGGTGTCTAAAGACTAGAGAGATAGGCTAGACTTAGGAGCTAGGCCCCCTAAGCTCCTAAGAATACTAGACCTAAAGAGAACTAAAAACAACCCTAACCTAGCCATAGCGCACACTAACAAAGCCGAAGTCCTCGCACAAAGATTTTTCCTTAAACTAATAGTAGACCTCTTCTATATCCCTAACCTTTCCTTCCCTAAACTTAAAAACGCCCCTTTTCTAGCCTAAGAGTAATTTATAAGAGCTAAAATTATAGATATTCTCTTAGGCATAGCTAGCTAGAAGGCCCTAGGAGATAATAAACTCCTAGCAGGCCTTATTAAAGCCTACAATAACCTAGTAAAGGATATAATTATAAGACTACTTAACGCTACCCTAGAAGTAAGGTACTTTCTAGCCCGCTTCTAAACCGCTAGAGTTATAGTAATTAGGAAACCTAGGAAAATAACAAAGGAGATAAGGAGAGCTAATATATAAAGACCTATTTCACTACTTAATATAATAGGCAAGATTATAGAGGTAGCGATAGCGAGGTGGCTTATAAGCTACGCTAAGGTAAATAACCTTCTTCTAGAACTATAAATAGGTAATAGGAGAAATAGGTTAACGGAAACCGCAATAAAAACCTTAATAGAATACGTGTAAGAGGCCTAGGGAGGGCGGCGTTGCCTTGCTAGCTTAAATAGATATTTCTGCAGCCTTTAATAGAGTTAGCTACCCTTACCTTATTGCCCTCCTAGTTAAGATAGGAGTACCGCTATAGCTAGTAATAGTAATATAGAGCTTCCTCGCAGGTAAAACAAGCTAGCTTAGCTTTAATAAAGACCTATTATAACTATTTAAGATTAAGGCTAGCACCCTATAAGGCTCCTTACTTTCCCTATCCTCTTCTTACTATACTTCGCTAAGTTATACACACGCCTCTGCTCTATCCTAGGCATAGTAGTAATAGGATTTGCGGATAATACTAATATTACAGCATTTAGAAAAAACATATTATAGATATAGAAAAGACTTAAAGCTACCTAGAAGGTATATAAAAATAGGTAAAGGAAGTAGGAGTAAAGTTTAACCCCTTAAAAACCAAGCTTATATACTTTAGCAAATCCTAATAACCCCTATAGACTAGGGTCTAACTTAAAGATAAGGAGATAATGCTAATAAAGTCCTACTAATTCTTAGGAGTCTAGGTAAATAGGAAACTTAACTAGAGCACTTACAAGAATATTCTTAAGGGAAAATTAGCCTAGTAAAGACTTACCCTTACTATATTATTAGCTTCTATATAGGGATATAGCTTTAGAGACACTAGACTCCTTTATATGTAAGTAGTCTAACCTATTATTACCTATAGAGTAAGCGCATACTATACCCTAACTAAAGCTAGAGGGAAACCTAGAGGAATAGTAAAAAACTTTACAATAAAATAATTAGCCTACCTCTAGGTTATTATAGGGGCGTTTAAAGCTACCCCTATTATATAGCTAGAAGTAAAAACAGTGGTGCTACTACTTAACCTATACCTTAATATAGTTAAATAGAGGTTTAAAGAGAGAATTGCTAACAATAGGATAGCGGAGATAATCTAAACCGCCTCATAGTTAGTTAAGACCGTACTACGCCACAGAAGGGTTAGACACACCTAACTAAGGGAAGAAGAGCTAGACGTAAACTTATATAATAAGTGAAATAAGAGATAGGAATTATAGCATAATAGAGAACGCCTAGGCCGCCGCTAGTATACTAGAGAACTTACTAAGGACTGCCCACTATGCCCTAACCTAAAAGAGATCTAAAAGTTCCACATAAACTTAGATAAACACGTCTCTTTAATAATAGTATAACTACGTATAGGGAAGATAGGGCTAAATAAATTCCTCTTTAATAGAGGCGTGCCTAGGGTAATATTGCTAATATGTAGCTATAGCTATAGAGAGGAAGATTAGTATTACGTTATTATAAGCTATAGTAACTATAACTATATAAGACCCTAAAGGTAGCCCAGAGACAAACAGGAGGCAAGGCTAGCCCTAGACAATCCTATGTAAGCGAGAACCATTACTAAATAAGTCATACAAACTAGGAGACTTAACTACTATAGGCTAGCATAGGACCTAGCATTTGCCTTAAGCGAAACAGGACTAAGACTAACCTGCCCCTAGAGGACACATAACAATATGCGGACACCTAGATCGGACGCTAAAGAAAGAGAACTCTAGGAAATAGGCGGCTTAGAGGCGCATAAGGGTTAGGGCTAATATTATAATAAGAAAAAACAAGACTACTAGAGAAAGGAATAAACTCTTAATTAAAACTACTAATGCTAGGTATTATTAGCCCCCTACGCCCTAACGCCACTCTTAGACTAGCTCTAGCCTATTATATTACTCCTCCTCTAGAATAGGGATAGCATCCTCTATTACCTTAGTATACCCCTTTACTAAAAGGGAGGCAGCTAGGAGCTGGTTTGTCTCCGCTATTTAAGCGTCTAAGCGTTATATCTAGAAAACTATCTTATTATATTAGCCCCTATTAGAACTAGACCTAGACTAATCTAGGCCTGCCACTAAAGCGCTCTGCTTCTTACTCTAATTCTTAGCGTAAAGCTTTCTTATATAATTGTGGTAATCGTTAGGAACCTAAGATAAACACACATTAAATACAATATAGACCTAGAATTACCCCGTAGACGGACGCGTACCTTAGCACCGCTAATAATAGTAGCTTAGATCTCTGTTAGCCACAAATGTTAAGCTTAGCGCCTTACGGTATTTAGCTAAGAGGCAGATTAGTAATAAAGTAAACCTAGGCGTAGCGCAAAACATTACCTTGTTGTAACCATTATTACAAACCTAATAATCAAAGCAGGCATTAGTCACAGCACCTAACTATAGGTTAGCAGATTCGCTACTAACACTTATCCAGCTTAGGGCCGCCTATACTAATAACGTTATAGTACTAATAGCTAGGGGTCCTTATTAATTAAGAGTAATAGGAAATACATTAAAACTACTGTGGCTTACCTAACTGCATAAAATTAGAAATAAAAAGCCTTAAAATAAAAGCGGAAGAATAACTTACATAAAGCTCCCTATCTAGAGCCTGCCTTAATTAAGCTAAAGTTAACTATTTTCAGGGATATCGCTTAGAGAGGCTTAGTTCCTAGGTGAGTTAGAAGCAATAGAGTACCCCTAAGGGGCAGGACTTATAGGGGAAATAGATAATAACATGGCAAATAGCAGCAATAATAAGGATTATAGAGAAAACTACAATAATAGTTAGTAACCACACTAAATCCGACCTGGAATTACACTGGCAGATAAAAAGGCATAAACAAACCTAAGAGAAAATAGATAATAAGGAAAGAAAAGAGGGCAAAATCCTGTGGGGAATTGCTTCCTTTTATATATATAAGGGGGCAGAGTAATTCACTATAGTAGCTTTAAAAGTGAAGCATAAGGAAAAGTAAAAAGACATTATAAGGCAGGCATACACGCGGAACCAATCCTTAACCGGACTAGACCTAGCCTTACCCCCCACATATAACTAAGAGCAGGTGCTTAGGGTTTATAACACATCTAGGTTAAAAGCGGACTAGACTTAGCTAAAAAGTAGGGCCATAGAAGAGTTAGTAAAAAGTGAAAAACTATAAGAATCCTATTACAATAGAATTCATCTCCTACTAGAAAAAAGCAAGGAGGCCTAAGACAGAACTGCCCTAGGCCTGTAAGCACACTAGAAGGAGCAAATCCTTCCTCCTAAACTTAGATTTTTGGATTTTAGGGATAAGGCTAGCAAGAGCTGGCCACAACTTTTCACAATAGGTAACTTCTCGAGCGGCACAGCCCTAATATAGGGCCAGTGCTAACCTAAATACAGACGCGAGAGGGTTTTTCTCCCCATTTATGGGTTTTCCTGTTAACTAACTAGCCGGAGTACTAGTACTAGCAATTATATAGCTAGCTAGCGTATCCAATATATATATATATATAAAGCTTTATTAAAAGCTTTTTAAGATTATAAAGGTTATCCCTAAGGGCAGTCCTTACTATATTTATCTAGTAAGGGCTTCCTTATTCTTAGTAACTTAGCTATAGCTAACTTATTGCTAGGCTCTTATAAAAGCTAAGTATAAATTATATAATACTCTATTAGCTATGAAAACGCTGACAAATTCGGTTGTGTCCGCCGCGCTTAATTAACCACTAAGTCCGCTTATAAGGCGGACGCTAATAAGCGCGCTATTATGTTATAGCTCTTTAATACTACTAACCTTAAGGTCTAGATTAATATTACAAATAGCTTACGCTTTATTACCTAGTATGCTCCTATAGTATTATCTTTAGAGTCCTAAGCATAGCTTCTAATCCACTAACTAGCTACTAGTTTACTAAGTCTATCTCTAATATTCCTACTTATATTAGCCCCTCTAAGCTCCCTAAAGAGCTCTATGCCTTTATCTATAAAAATAAAGAGGAGTCTTCTAATAAGGACGCTCCTATAATTATAGTAGTTAAGAATGTGAATAAAAATGCAGCTACTAATGTAACTATAAAGTAATAGATGCTAGGTAGCTGTAGGGTAAAGTGCTAAAAATATAACTTATTATTAAATTTTATTACGTGCTAAATTGCTAAAGTAATTATCTCTTTATAACCTAGCTACTTAATTGCTGCTTATAGTTATTAATAATATCTTTTATAATAAAATCTCTTTTTAGCACCTAGGAATTCTCTAAGCTATTATAGCCTTTTTATTTTACTAGGTATTTTCACTATTAGCTATTATATTAATATAAAATAATTCTCTTAACTTTAAACTCCTATTTATTATCTTTAATATTATCTTGTAATAAGGATGTATTTATAAAGTTAGTTAAGTCCCCTTTAAAAGGTTTAAGGCTTATAATATTAAACACGTTATATAGTTATATACTAGCTAGTAGTTGTAATTAATAGGCTAAGCTATAGTTACTAACTACCTTTTTAATCTTATAAGGTCCTAAATACTTTATAGTAAGCTTCTAGCTTAAGCGTCTTAGGTTAATATTTTTATTAATAGTAGTATATAGTCTTTAACCTTAAACTCTATTAGCATTCTCTTTTAATTATAGTATTTCTTTTACTATACTTAAGCATTACTTAATAGCTACTTAATCTCTAAGTGCTTCTATCTTAGTTCTAAGACTCTGTTCTTTACCTAGTTATTTACTAATAAGGCTGTTAGGACTGCTTAGTGTAGTCCTCTTAGGTTATACCTACGTAGCGCCTCCGCTAGCATTAGGCTATAACTACTATGCTTACTTATGTTATAGGCGAACTATACTATTAGTAAATGTTTTACCTAATTATCCTATTTAGCGTATATATAAGCTCTTAAATAATGCTCTAAAACCTAGTTTAGTTACTCTATCTAGCTGTTTATTTAGGGGTAGAACGCGGTGCTTAATTACTACTTTATTATAATTAGGTAGTAGAACATTCTCTAAAATCCACTTATAAATATTAAACCTTAGTCTATTATAATACCTTCTAAAGCACTATAGTCTTTAAAAACGTTTTCTAAGAAGACTATAGCTAACCTATTACTAGTTAGACGTGTGAACACTAGTATATAAATACTATACTTTAAAAACCTGTTTATAATAACTAATATCGCGTTATACACTTAGTTTTTCTAATCTTTTACTAGTAGTAGCCTTATAATAAAGTCTATTAATAGCTCTTAAAAGGGATAATTAGGTACTAGTAGCGTAGCTAACTTGCCGTAAGGCTTGTGTAACCTTGGCTTTAAAACTTAATAGCTAATGCAGGTCTATATATATGATGTGTGCCATAAGATGCGCGCCCAGAAACACGCGATCACGATGACACGATGACAAGCGCTAAGGGTCATTGAGATGGATAACACAACAGGGAACAATGATATTAGTCATCTAAGTAAGGGGAGCATTTGATCTATAAAGAGACTGTCCATAGCTAGATTCTTTTCAGACCACAGCACGCACGACGAGATTCTTAAATTAACCCCTTGAGTTTTATTAAAAATACCTAAGATTACAATGAGATGAACTGAGATTATTTCCCTCATTCAATTGAGACGGCACTTCCGATCCGATAGACCATTTGATCTAGAGCGTCTCTACACGACGAGAAGTCTCTAGCCGTTGTTGTGATCAATATCGTCAAGACGATTGACCCCTCTGTTGTGTGTAGGCTCCAGAGCTACTTGCGACCGTGGGCCAGCATCGTGTCTTTTGGGGTGTTGTTTTCCGCTCGACAAAATGACTTAACGTCTTTCTTTATTAAAGGCTAGTAATATTAGTTTGTAATCTAGTGGAGTGTCTTACTAACCCCTTAATAACCCGCTATGGGATTATTATTAGTTAGTAGCAAGACTTCTTTTTATATCCCCTATGGTATATAAACTCTATTATTGTATATTAATAGTCTAGAGAGCACTATAGACTATATCTGTGACTTACTAGCTGATAGCTTAGAGGGCCTAATTGTCTATAGTCCTAATAACGCGCTAGAGTCGCTACTTATTAGCAATAACTTCTGCTACGTAATAAAGGCGTTCCCTTGCTACGCTTTAGATAGTAAGACTAGGATTAGGGGTTCTAACTCTATATTCTTATCCTAGGCGGTTAAGTTTAACTTAGTAGAGGTTCTTCTAACCGCTAAGATTCTTACTATAACACTCCTGTAAGCTTATAGCTCTCTAGCAGCGCTATATATAACTCTTTTAACTAGGCTAGTAATGTTAGCAGTACTATCACTGCATTTACATAACTAGATAGCGGCGAGGTGCGGGACCCTATGTCTAATAATATTAGTAGTACTATTATAGCTAGCGATATTAGCAGTACTATTGCTAAGTCCTCGTAGCTCTTTACCCACTTAAATGTTAATAAGGGCGATTTCCTATAACTAGTAATATTAGCAGTGCTATTACTAGGTCCTCGCTCCTTATTACTAATAGGCAGCGATCTTAGATATAGGGTGTTAGTAGTACTACTACTACTCTCCTACTACTTATTAATTATAAACCTAACACACCGCGGTTTTACTAGACTTGTAATATTAGTAGTATTATTATAGTGTCCTTATAACTTGACGGCTATAAACTTAGTAAGGAAGGTTAGCAACTAAGAGGTTAATGCCTTAGCTTTCCTTTCCTTACTAATATAATCTAATCTCCTTAACAGAGCATTAGTAGGATTTAGCTTACCTACCCTATGTTTAATAATGAAATTGAATAGGCATAGCTTATCTAATATAGTGACCTAGTGACTTGTTAGCTTTAGCTTTGTTATAAGGTACTTGTGGTTTAAGTAATCTATTATTACTTTAACTAGGTACGCTAAGTAAGCGAGGTAATACCTCTATATTTGAAAAGCCTCCTAGATTACTAGCAATTCTGCGTTAGGCGTTATATAGCGTAGCTTAGTATTATTTAACTTCCTTAACATAAACGCTATAGGGTGCTAGTGACCTAGCACTAACTACGTAAGGATAGCCTTAATTGCGTGCCTAGAGGCGTTAGTCTTAACTTATAATAGGAGTAGCGGATTAAAATAGACTAAAATCAGTGCCTCCTAGAATTACTGCTATAGGTCTCTAAACGCCGCTAACTTGTGAGGCTTTAGCTTAAACCTTGCCAGTTATTTTCCTTAAAGGTAATTAGTTAATAAGATAACTATTTTGCTATAGCTTTTAATAAAGCGTTTGTAAAACCTAGTAAACCTAAGGAAAGACTAGATGTTAAACATGTAGTTAGGTACTGGCTAGGTTATAATCGCTTTAACTCTGCTAGGTTTTATAGAGATTCCCTTCTCTAATATCACGTAGCCTAGAAATTCAACCTCTTTATAGGAGAATTTGCACTTATCCAGATTAACAAAAAGATTAGCGTTTCAAAGCCTCTTAAGCACCTGTTTTACATAGCCCTTATGCGCTAAGACGTCGCTGCTATATATTAGGATATTATTAAGGTAAATAATGTAAATAATATTAATAAGGCCCTCTAAAGCGCTATTAATATATTCCTGAAAAGTTGTAGGCGTATTAATGAGCCTGAATGGCATTATAAGATACTTAAAGTGACTATATCTATACTAAAACGCTATTTTCCACTTATCTCCCTCGCAAATACGTAGCTAATAGTACATATCTTTAAAGTCTAATTTCGTAAAAATCTTAGCTCCTTTTAATCAGTCTAAGATCTTAGGGATTAGTGGTAACGGGGCCTTATCCTTAATAGTAATCTTATTAAGGCCCCTATAATTTATATAGAGGCGTAATTTCCCTCCCTTCTTTAGCACAAATAAAATTAGGGCTTTTGCTAGGCTAATAGATCTCTAAATCTAACCCCTCTCCTACGCACTTACTAGGTACTCGCGGAGAACCTGCAGTTCTTTCTTAGCTAGGTTATATATAAGTCCCTAAGGAGGTGTTTTCCTTCTTCTAATTTAATAGCATAAGTCTAACTACCTAGCCTAAGGAGGGTGCTTACCTTTAGATTTAAGAACACGTCCTTAAACTCCTAGTAGACCTCTAGAAGTTTTACTTAATTAAAAACATTAGCTAGGTCTATTAGTGTAAAGCAGCTACTTGCCTCCTCCTTATTTGCTGCGTTATCTAGGTTATCCCTTTTATTAGCTACCTTAGCTACCTTATTATCTTTTCTATTAGGTGCCCTATGCTTAACGGAGGCTACGCGCTTAACTAGCTTAATTAACCACAGGGGAAGCATTACTATAATTACTAAGCATTTTACTACATACTATTTATTCTATAACCCTACTACTAATAAAATACGCTCCTTTATTATTAGGTGTCTCTAGAGTCTGTTTATCTATAATATTATTATAGGTTTGTACTGTCTTGCCTAGTTAATACCTAAGACTAGCTTCTCGCTACTATTAGTAATATAGTAGCGAATTTAGCATATCTTCGCGTGTCCTATGCTATCCTCTACTATCACTACCTATTATAGAATTCCTTAATATAGTATAACATCACTAGATACACTTTTAAGCGTATTATTGCTTAGTTACACGTTAGCCTAGTTAAGCTTCGTGAGCATATTTAGATAGATTAGAGAATATATAGCGCTAGGGTTAAATAGGGTTAGTGTTACTATCTAGCGGTAATCTCGCTATAACTTAGCTTTTATACGTATTTGTGGATCTAATTGTCTATCCTTATAAAGCTATGTTACGTTAAGAGCGTCTCCCTAGGGTTATATGGATCTAATTAGGGCCTTGTTTAGGTTTATGTAACCCCTTACTTAGTTACCGCTGTCTTAATACGTAGCAGTAGTGTGGCCGCTTTTCCTATAAATGCTATAATCTAGCTTAGGGCACTTAGGTGTAATATGCCCTAGCTTCTTACACTTAAAATAGGTAATAGATAAGTTCCCTATACTTACGCAGCGCCCTTCCTATAATTTGCCTTCTAGAGAAGTTAAATAATTTCTCTTCTTCTAGTAGTTACTCCCTTAGTTACCCTTATAGTTAGTCCCCTTTTCCTCTCTTATTATTACCTCTGCCTTTTTCCTTAGCCTATAAGGTAGTTCTAGCTTACTAGGTACTCCTAGCTAAATACTTACTTCTTTATTATACTATTTAGGGACTATATAAACTAAGTAATTTATAGAGGTTTAGGTATAGGCTTAGGTAGTTTTGCTTTTGCCTTACCCTAGGTCTTTATAAATAACTAGAACGTTTAGTCTTTGCCTTACTTAAGGTTTAGTAGCGTCCCTATTACTTTTAAGTAGTAACTATCTTTATCTATTTCTCCTATTTTTAATTACTAAATAAACTTTATTAAAGTGTAGCTTTTATAGTTTATATAACTATCTATAGTAGTAAAATACATTTACTATTACTTTACCTTATTTACTAAGTAGTTGCTAGTATATATAACTATAGTTATATTATTTGTAAATGTGTTTTAATTTATTATAAAGACTATATTTAAATCTACTAGGAATATCTATAGGTTTTTGTAAGTATTCCCCTTATATATAAGAGCCTTTAGCTATATCTTTACTAAGCTATATTTATATATTCCTAGTGTGGTTAGTGCTAGCTAGGGTATAGGGGTTTAAGGGGTAAGGGTAAAGCCTAAGTTAGTATTATTTAATTAAGAAGGGGTATTCACTTCCTATAAATTTTTCTGTAGTTACTCTAGTCTATGCTTTTTCTAGGTAATTTATAGCTATATCTTTACTTATATAAGGCTATAGTTAAGTATAGCTTCTTTATCCTTAAATATTACTTCTAATTCTTAGGAATTTATAGGGGTAGTTAAATAAGAAGACTCCTACTCTATACCTAGGTTTTAATCTATAAGTGTGTCTTTATATAGCGTGTTTACTCTAGGATTATTAGTAGCTATAGATTAGGTATTTATTCTTCTTAGTGCTAATATTCTTAACCTACTAATAGTCTATTACCCTAATAGGATAAGAGAGATTAACTTATTAAGGCTTATAGGCTAGTTATATAAACAGAGTAAAGGTATAATTAAGGTGTCACTACTATTAAGCTAAAAGGTAAGGGTGTGTGCTTAAAGGTTTTAATCTCTAGCCTCCTATATTCTATGTGTGCGGCCCTCGCTAAATACCCCCTCTAGTGTGCACGTGACTAGCTCGCGGCT
Source organism: Epichloe glyceriae (assembly GCA_023658535.1). Lineage (NCBI taxonomy): Eukaryota > Fungi > Ascomycota > Sordariomycetes > Hypocreales > Clavicipitaceae > Epichloe > Epichloe glyceriae. The sequence goes on along the minus strand of CP098291.1, from coordinate 6,290,790 downwards.
AGGTCAGTGCGACCCGCCACTAGACCCTATTGTACATGATGCCATTGCCTCCATTGCCTCCATTGCCTCCACGACCCTGACAATAGACCTAATATAGGTAGCTATAACTGTTATTTAGTAATAGTAATAAGAAAATGCAAATAGTAGTTAAAGGCCTATAAAATGTTTTTAGGTTAAAGACTATATATAGCTAAGTCTTAAGAATATTAAAATAAACTACTTATATAAGAAGCTAGACTAGGTTATAGCTAAGTATAAGGTACTAGAGGTACTAATACTATTAACTATAAAGCTAGATATTCCTAGGGGCTATACCTAGTTTTTATATAGATTTAGTCTAGAGGGTAGTAGAGGACTTATTACTAAGTTAAAAGCTAGCTAATAAAAGACTACTACTAAAGCTAATAATAATAGATATAGATAATAATCTTATAAAGTACTAGGTAAAGGAGATTCTTATAGCTAAGAATACGCTAGGCTAGGGATTAAACTATAATATTCTAGTTAAATAAAAAGGTTATATATAGCTAATATAAGAACCCCTAGAGAATATATAAGATACTGTGTGGCTAGGATTGAGACCCCTTGAGACCGGTCTCGAGACCTTCGGTCTCTCGGCTAAACAGATCAATCTGGCCACATCGGATCCCTAGTCATAGGCCCCTCGAGACTACCTTGCTAGTCTATTGGCTTCGTTGGATCGAAATCAGCTACATTTTCAGCTCTGTCAGATTGAAATTAGCTGTATCAGATCCCTAGTCATAGACCTCTTAAGACCTTGCTAGTCTATTGGCTTCGTCGGATCGAAATTGGCCACATTAGATCCCTAGGATAAACCCTTCGGTCTATTGGGTCAATAGATCAATCCGGCTGCATTAGATCCCTAGGATAAAATATCCTAGATTTCCTCCCTTAGATAGAAAATCAACTCTCCCTTTGTAGCCTTTGGCTTGGATTGTTTAAACCGAGATTTTTAAGATTATTTAAGATTTTTAAGATAACTTAAGAAAAACCTGAGATTTCCCTTTCACAACTTGGATCCTCGCAATAGATCGAAAACCTCGCAGGCCTCGATATTGGTATCAGGCTCATTTTGCTAACATCGTCAATATCATTAGCATTATCATCATTATCAAATTCGTTGTTTTTAGGTGGTGGTTTTCGCCTAACAAAAATGGTGGAGAAACGGGGAATAGTCCTGTCAGACCTCCCGCAGTTAAATTCGATGACCTCCTTCTCCTAACATTGCCTCTTCTCTGGTTTTCCCTTCAGTTGCCCCTTCGTATAATTACTATAATTATCAACAGCGTCTCACCTCTTTCCCCTTTGATCTGGGTTAGCTTGATTAAAACCGTCAATCCGATTAATTGATCTAGGTTATCTAACTAGTCTGTTATCGTCAAAATCGTCAGACAGTTAGAATCAATTAATCGCGACCTTCATGACCTTTCCCTCGACCCAGGTTAGCTAGGTTGATCTTCCTTTTGACCTTCCTCTTCGACCTTCCTTTTTGACCTTCCTTTTTGACCTTCCTTTCCGGCTTCGACTTCTCTTCTGATTTTTGACCTTCTGACCTGCCCTAGCTCGAATCGATTAAATACCCTAGTTTTGCTTAGCTATCCGTTAGGGAGGCAAGCATCTAGACCCTCGAATTCGACTTCAATAAATCAGGTCTTTATTAGGCCTTTGACCTGACCTTTATCAACTAGGTCCTTTGTCACAGATCAATTGATTGGACTGTCTAACAAGACCTCTAACCGTTAAAGACCTCTCTGACTGACGATTTCCTGACAATTAAAGGGGAATCTGACCGTTAGAGGGTCTTCTGAAGAGGTCTCTGCCGTTATTACGGATTAATTGATTGGACTGTCTAACGAGACCTCTGACCGTTGAAGACCTCTCTGACCGACGATTTCCTGACGATTGAAGGGGAATCTGACTGTTAGAGGGTCTTCTAAAGAGGTCTCTGCCGTTATTACGGATTAATTAATTGGACTGTCTGACGAGACCTCTAACCGTTAAAGACCTCTCTAACCGACGATTTCCCTGATAATTAAAGGGGAATCTAACCGTTAGAGGGTCTTCTAAAGAGGTCTCTGCCGTTAATAAGACCCTCTGTTATGGATTAATTAGTTGATTAATCACTCCCTCGGTTATATCTCCTCTAACCGTTAGACTAGATTAATCACTAATAATCCCTCTAACCGATTGACAAGACCTCTGACCGTTGAAGACCTCTCTGACTGACGATTTCCCTGACGATTGAAGGAAATCTGACTGATAGAAGGTCTTCTAATAAGGCTTTGCTAATTGAAAATCTGACAAGACCTCTGACTGTTAAAGACTTCTCTAACTAACGATTTCCCTGACGATTGAAGGGAATCTGACCGATAGAAGGTCTTCTGACGAGGCCTTTGCTAATTGAAAAGGGCCCCTTATTACGGATCAATTGATTATCTGACAAATACCTTTGACTGACCTTATTGATGGATGACCTCTTTGATTAATAGATGGAAGGGAGGCTGAAAATCACTAAAATTTTTTTTTATTGTATATCTGTAGTTATTCCTTTCTTGTTGTTTTTTTTGTTACTATTTTCCCTTTCCTAGGGGCTAGGAAGGGAAAACAGTTAGGAGGTGTTGTATGGCTAGGATTGAGACCCCTTGAGACCGGTCTGAGACCTTCGGTCTCTCGGCTGAACAGATCAATCTGGCCACATCGGATCCCTAGTTATAGGCCCCTCGAGACTACCTTGCTAGTCTATTGGCTTTGTCAGATCGAAATCAGCTACATTTTCAGCTCTGTCAGATTGAAATTAGCTGTATCAGATCCCTAGTTATAGACCTCTTAAGACCTTGCTAGTCTATTGGCTTCGTCGGATCGAAATTGGCCACATTAAATCCCTAGGATAGACCCTTCAGTCTATCAGGTTAATAGATTAATCCGGCTGTATTAGATCCCTAGGATAAAATATCCTAGATTTCCTCCCTTAGATAGAAAATTAACTCTCCCTTTATGGCCTTTGGCTTGGATTGTTTAAACCGAGATTTTTAAGATTATTCGAGATTTTTAAGATAACTTAAGAAGAACCTGAGATTTCCCCTTTCACAACTTAGATCCTCGCGATGGATCGAAAACCTCGTAGGCCTCGATATTGGTATCGGGCTTATTTTGCTAACATTGTTAATATTATTAGCATTATTGTCATCGTTAAATTCTGTTGTTTTTAGGTAGTGGTTTTTGCCTGACAAAATACTAAGGCACTAGATAAGTTTAAGGTAAAATAAGGGGATATATAAATAATTAATAGTCTAAAATAAGTGTAAAAATAAGTATAGTTTAATTTACCCTTAGAGAAGTAAAGCTTTTAGAGTATATATAAGAAGGTAAAGGGAAGGATAAGAAGTAAGGGAAATAAAAATTTTTTTTTATAGAGTAAGAAAAGGGGGTAAGAAAGGGGTATATTATAGACTTAAGCTTAAGGCTTAAGTCCTTCTTAGGTCTAGAAGGGACGCAGAGAGTGTGTAAGAAAGGTGTAAAGAGTGTGTGAAAAGGATATATATTATATATAAATATGCTTAGGACTTAGGGCTACTACGCGCTATACGCATAGACTACGTATAAGGGGATATATAGCTAAGCGCTATGTAATCTCTTATCTAGTTCTTTTCTTTCTCTTTAAGAATAGTAATCGCACTTTAAACGCTTATTTGTAGTTACCCTAAGGCCAGTTTATAACAGTGCCTTAAGTTAAAGTAAACTAAGTAACCTTTCTTAAAATAAGGAGTAACTTAAGCCTATACCTTAGGTAAGAGGTTCTAGCAAATAAAGCACTATTAATCCTATATACTACTAATAAACTCTTAGTCTATAAGTAATGTATAACCTATAAGGCCTCTTTATACTAAGAATAAGACCTTATTACTATTAAAAAGGAGATAACATTAGTACTACAGCTTATAGCCCTAAAGTTATTACTAAGTCACCCTAATATAATAACACTACTAGAGAAGCTAATAGACTTCGCGGACCTTTTTAAGAGCAATAGACTTAAGATTTAACTGGCTCTAGTCTATTGAGTTTGCAATATAAGTTAAACCATGTATGCAGGCAGGGAACGCAAGCAAGAAAGAAGCTGCGGCGGCATCTATGACACCCACCCGTTTCTGCCCATCGGCGCCCAGGGCTTTTCCTGCAGTTATCGTCCCTGCAGTCCGTCCGCGAAGACACTAACGCGTCGCGCCGTTAAATGCCAGCAGATTAACCGTGCCTGGCACCTGGTTCTTGATGACATTTTTAGTGGCTAACTGCTGTATCGCCTGGCACAACCAGGGACCAGCGCGCTTGCGGTGAAGAGCAGCAAGGTACGCGCCCAGTCCCGCAATGTGCGGAGACGCCATGGACGTTCCCGTCAAGCGGCCCTGCATTATAATCGTCAGTTCCTTTATCTTTGCTCGGCAAACGGGGGTTTTTATTAAAAAAACATACAGTCTGGCCGTTAGGGAGAGTGGATAGGACATCGACGCCGGGACCGTTAATGTCAAGGGCAGGCCCCCAGTTCGAACCGGAATACCGATTGTCAAACTTGTCCGTGCCGCCGACGGTGCAGACGGATGGTTCCGAGGCGGGTGAGTATAACCGGGCGTCTCTGTTGTCGTTGCCCGCGGCCACGGCGACGAAGAAGCCGGCTCTGACGAGGCGGGCGGCGGCTTGGTTTTCGGCCTGGGAGTAGCCTCCGCCGAGGGACATGTTGACGACGACGCCGTTGGGGCATTGACGCTGCCGGGCATCGCTGTACACGAAATCCATGCCCTTGATGATGACGGAATTGCTGCCCTTGTTGTTGGCATCGAGGACCTTGACACCGAAGATGGTCACCTGCTTGGCTACGCCGTAGGCGCGGCTGCCGATTGTGCCGGCGACGTGGGTGCCGTGGCCGTGGTCATCGATGTTAGATCCGGGGATGTAGGACTTGATCTGGCGGGCCCGGCCTTGGAACTCCTAGATGGCTGTTTAGTTCTTGCGCTCGGGTCAAGCAGGCCGAGTGAGTTGTGGAAAAAGGGAGAAGGAAGAGGATTTCTCACCGGGTGGCGAGCATCTACGCCCGAGTCGATGACATAGACGCAAACACCTGTGCCGCCACTATTGTCGTAGACGTACTGGGTCGAGCCGCGTTGTCGGTGGGATATACGGGTTAGGCCCCATGGGGCTTTCTGCTGCACGGTCAGGGCAGACGCTGCAGCCTCCTGGTCGGGCTCAATGTAGTCAACCTTAAAGGGGAGGAATGTCAGTTTGCGCGTTGAACATGAACATGAACATGACCATGACCATGACATGGGGTGGATCGGCATACATCAGGATGCTCTCGGAGAGCCTTGAGGCCCGCCTCATCGAGCTCGGTGGCGAAGCCCCTGAAGATACTGTCATAGGTGAGATGGGGTTCACCAGCCAACGACTTGACGATGGCGCTGAACCCTGAAGCGTCTACACTATCCTTCATCTTGACAATGTACTTGCCCGGTATCACGGTGGAATTGTCGCTCGGGATGAGCAGCGCCGCAGGCTCATCCCTAAGGGCCGGCGCGGCAGCCGCGAGAGCGAGCAGTGGCAAGAGACGAGCAAGGTGCATCATGGCGACGATGGATGGAAAAAAGATATATAGAGAGATAAAGCTGTCGTGTATCTGTTCTTGGCGGGTTTGGAAACGGAGCTTGTGTGGAAATTTCTGCTCGAGTTCAAAGTATTGCAACGTCCTATTTATACCAGCCTCGCCGCAGCCAAGATGCCCGCTCAGCGACAAGATGCCGTTTTTTTTTTTTTTTTTGCGTCGGCGCCATATCTGCCTTAACTTCGTTCTCGTAATATTTGTCCGCATGATGTCCGGCGCGAGCTGCAGCTTACGATCTGAGAGACCTGCAGTCAGCGTTGTTTGCATTGAGGATGTAATCGGGTAGAAACATTGGTTTATTATTAACTTATACTAATACCGATGGCACGTTGAATTACGAGAGTAGGCTGTCCATTGGCAATCGACCACATGAAGAATGGGCATTGACATCTTTCGAATTGTCTTGGTTATGTCAGAAAGTAGAGAGCTAAGACTGCTCGATTGGGTTCACGAGCACGCGTTTTCCAGGCCTTATTGCTCACTCTTTTGTAAAAGTGCAAATCCTCTGGTAGTACTCCGTGATGGCTTTCGAATGGCCTCATGGTAACACATCCCCTAGGTCGTCGAGATGTGCAGTGCAGTGACGCAAGGCTGCTGCCTCTGCTGTCAGCAAAGCTCGTGAGGTCAACTGCCAAACATCAGCATCGTAATAACGTGCCAGTTGTGATGAGACATACATTGCGAGACTAACTTGGTTCGTCTGGCCTAGCCGTTCAAAAGGGTTGTCATATCGGCAAACACCCGACTTACGTGATGCATTCTGAGACAGCGGTAACGCGAGGAAGCTTCCTCGGCGTAACTACGTTTAAGCTTTTCGGCGGAAGCATGCAATAATAAGTGTGTTATAGACTGAAGTTCTCCGTTAGCCATGATTTTGAAATCACCTCAAGACAAAAAGGCAAGGTTTAGGAATTAATTTGCTTACATCCCATCCCCATTGGCCCAAGACGCTACAAGTAGTTCTCCGCAAGAATATAATAGGGGACTGCTGTTACATGAAAAAGAGGCGAGGTTAACTGGCCACTAATTTGTGCGGGCATTATCCCTTATGTGCCTTGCGACAATTGCATTACGATTAATTGTGTACCCTAGCTTGCTGGCGGTGGCTTGTACTCTCTATACCTAATAAGGCTAGTTTTATTATCGCATGCATTATTAAAGAACGCGATGTGACTGAAGGAAAACAAGAGGCAAGAAAAAAATTAACTTGAGTGGATTGAAGATAATAAAAACTAGCTAGGATTAAAGAGCGAAGAAAACTCTTCTTAGTGGCAAAAGAGAGGTGATGCAAAGTGGGGCAGGTGAGTGGCTGCATGTTGGACCGCGAAGCTAGGGTTCAATGTGATCGCCTCTATTGAGTTGTCCGACCCTGTAAGAGGGTGCGGACTACGGCTTAAATACCTAAGTACCTGTACCATCGGTGGGGTACTGGTACAACGATAAAACATACTATGAAACTACGGAGGTCTTGGAAAATGACTAGCTAGGGTGGACTCTTGTCTCAGCTAGTTGAGTAGCGAGACTATCGTGCGGCAGGGATCAATTATGCCCTTGTGGGTGCAACACTGCACCTTCCCCTTCACGTCCACTAGCACACAGTGGTCGCCCCTGACTAATATATATATAAATAAAGCTATTCACATTTTTAAGCTTAACTCTCTAGCCTTCCTAAGCACTCCTATGTCTTCTATTACTATTATTATTTTTTTCGCTAGATAGCAATTTATGCTATTTACTAGTACTCCTGCGGTGATGTTTGCTTTGTAATAGGAAAACTGTATTAAGTTACTAATTATCCAATTATTAATAATAATTAGATAATTAGTTAGTTGCCTAGTTAGGTGAAAAACCTATTACGATTTGTTATGCAATATGTGTTTATCCTATACGTACAAGTTAGATACCTAAGCTACTGTGTAAGGATAGGGGATAGCCAGGCAAGAATGTATAGGGGCACTTGGTATATTAACTGAAGCTTACTAGGTGTAAGGGATTAGGCTTTGCCTAAGCATTAGTTGTAGTGCGTATAACAAGAGGGCTAATGGAAGTTAACAAGGAGATAAGAAGGGGCTAAGCTAAGACAGTAAGGGTAGGGATTAAGGCTAAATATAAGAAAGTAGGGGATAAAGTTAAGGCTAAATATAAGATAGTAGGGAATAGAGATAAGATAATAAGGGGATAGGAAGAGAACAGATAGGATAGCTTAGGATAACTAAGGAGTATAAAGGGCATAGGAAGGGATAGGTTTCCTACCTTTCTTTCTTCCCTCCTCAAATTTCTTATTATCATATTAACGCCTAACAGCAGTTGCCTTGGGGCCAGTCTATAACACTAGGTCTAAGTGTGTTATGCGTGCGAGTTGCTAGTTTATAGCTAGTGGCTTACTAGTGTTACGTAAACCTAGCCCTATAGTATAGTGTGCTTGCAGGGTGCGCCTATGTGTTATGGGCAAGGCCTGTTATGGACTCGAGCTATGAGCTTAGTGTGAGGCCCGCCTATAACACATAGGCGCACCCCGCAGGCACACCATGCCATAGGGCTAGGTCCACGTGACACTAGCAAGTCACTAGCTATAAAGCAGCGACTCGTACCTATAATATACTTAGACCTAGTAAGCTTTAGTTAATATACTAAGTGCCCCTATACGTTCTTGCCTAGCTATCCCTTATTCTTATAATTCTAAAGCTTTTACCCTAGCTACCTAAGAACGTAATAGGGGAGAACCTAATAAACCCTTAGTATAGCACTAGAGGTAACGCATAAAACTATAAATAAAGATAGTACCCTAGCTTTTAAAATAGTTAGTACTTAAGCTAAATTAGGAAAACCTTTAATTAATTTCTAATAAACTATAATAACTAAGTAAATTACTTAACTTAAAGAACTAAAGAAACTATAGAATAAAGAGAAAGAACTTATCTAGCTACTCTAACTAAATATAGTAAAAGAGCTTATAAAAAGGCAGTAAAGATCTAGCACCTCTTTAAGCAGTAGCTATAGTAAGGTTAAAGTATATAATATTATAGAACTAATATACCTTACTAACCCTTAAAAACACAAAATATAGTTAAATAACCTAAACTATATATTTATAGGAGCAAAATGTAAGTTCTAATATAATTACTAAAAATCCTCCTTACACTTAACTATATATATAAGGACTATAGGGCAAGATAGGATAAATACCTTAATAAACAGTTAGCTAGTAACTAAGAAAAACTTAAAGATAATTAGGAGGCGTTCTAATCTTAGACACTAATACTACTAAAGGACTTAGCTAACTATAATATATAAATTGCTATAATACTTAAGAACGTAAAGTAACGCAAAGGCTAGAGCCCTATTAAGTTTAGTATTTATATAGATTCACTAGAGAAATATCTAGAAAAAGCCTTAGAGAAGTCCTATGCCCTTATATTCTTTGTAAAACTACTCCCTAACTTATAGGACTACCTTAACCTATATGCCTCTATTATTAGCAAAACCTAAGAAAAGGTTATATAACTTACTTAATAATTTTAGGAATTAATGCTAAAGAATAAGCAAAAGCCTAACTACTTATAAGAGAGGTATTCCTATAAGGCTCCCTAATACTAAAGGCATGATTTACCACGCGGTAACTAACTATATGCTAACTAAGATAAAAAGAGGAAGAAAAGACTCTTACTACACCCCTAAATAATAAGGAAGTTAGGTAGGGCCTAACGTGTTATAACTACAGGATTATAAGTTATATAGCGGCTTAATACTATAAGCTAAAGAAAGAGCACTAAAAGGGTTAGGAAAACGCCCTAAGGTAGAAGTAAATGCCCTTACTTCTGCCCTATAAGCTAAAGTACTAATAGGGTGTTGTTTTTACACACTAGTTACTATTTATAGGCATAAAGATATAGTAATAGCGGCTGATCTAGATAGTTATACTAAGGTTAACATTATTAGCGCGGAATTTACAAAGACTTATAGGTTATAATAAGCAGAGATCACACCTCCTACCCTTAAGGCAATAAGGGCTCTTATAGTTCCTTAATATAGTGTGTACTAAGTACCCCTTATAATTATAGACTTAAGGGGAGAATAGAAAACCTTAGGCTCCTATACATTGCTATTAATAAGGACCTAAGAGTAGAGGGAAGCCCTATATTAATTAGGATACATACACTTACAGAGAAATAAGTGCACCTTTACTTATACTTATAAGAGTAGTGGTTTAAGAAAAAGAAGAAGGCCTTTTACTACTAACTCCTTGCAAATTTACTAAGGTAACGCGGAATAACACTATTATATACACTATTATAGGAGTTATAAAGGATAAATTTATTATATTAGAAAATAATAAGGAGGCAAAAGCGTATAAAACCGTTAAAGATATCCCTAAGGATTTTTAGGAATTTAGAGATATCTTTATATCTAATAAGGTAGGAACCCTACTATTAAAGAAATTAACTAACCACGTAATTAATCTAGTACTAAGGGCTACACCCCTTATAGGCCTATTTACCCTCTCTCTTAAAGCAAATTAAAAGAGCTCTAAGAATATATTAATAATAACCTAGTAAAAGGCTGTATAAGACCTTCTAAGAGTCTTACGGGCATGCCTATCCTATTTATACTAAAGAAGGATAGAACGCTCTAACTATATATAAACTATTAGGGACTTAATAAAGTAATATAGAAGAATTACTACGCTCTCCCCTAATTTTAAAGATCCTAGACTAATACTAAGAGGCTAAATACTTCTTAAAGATTAATATTAAGGATATATACTATTAAATTTATATTAAAGGGGGCAATAAGTAAAAGACTACCTTTTACACGCATTATAGCTACTATAAATACCTTATTATACCTTTTAGATTAACTAATACGCTTACTACCTTCTAAAGTTACATTTATAAAGCACTTTATAGGCTAATAAACACTATTTATATAGTGTATTTAGATAATATCCTTATCTTCTCTTAGATATAAGAAAAGCATACTGTTAAAATAATGCTATTTATAGCACTATTTTATAGGCCCACTAGTTGCCTAGTTGCGTTGTTGCAACGTTGGTTGCAAGGCGTTGCTTGCAGCGTTGCTTGCAGCTTTGGCTGTGACCTGCGTTCCTGCACACAACCAACCCACAGGCTTGTATGACTAAGCCGACTAGGTTACCCTATAGGGAAGCTGAAATCGACTGTAACTAGGGAACTAGTAGTCGTATAAAAGGCTGACGTATACTATTTGAATCCTTGATTTATTCTGGATTTTATGGTATATTTTATTAATAGGGTTGTTTATTAAAGTGCTTAGTTGGGCCACACGGGCGTCTAGTTTGTATGGCCGTGAGTCGATTTTTTACTTTTCCTATACAAATGAATTATGCGGAAAATAAAAAGTAGCTCGCGAGACCCTATTGGCGACCTGGTTCTGCCGATATGGTTGGTAGGTCTATGAGGGGACTCAGTAGAATCCTCTCATTGCTCGTCAGATCGTCCGTATTGCTAGAAATCAACTACATTCAACTATCAAAGCTCTATATCTTGAAGAATCGTCGTATTATAGTGAATCTAGAAGCCGCCGCGTCAGAATCTATTAGAGAGGTCTTCCTATCCCTCTAGCTAGATTCCCCTTCCATTTTCAATACATACTACACATATTAAGGAGGTATTAGAGCGTATAAGAACTGTAAAACTATACGTAAAACCCTTAAAATGCTTATTTTACTAGGACTTAGTTAAATTCCTAGGATTTATTCTCTTAGTTAATAGAAGTTTAATAAATATAAGCTAGGTATAAACTATTTAAGATTAGAAAGAACTAATAAGCTTTAAGGATATTTAATCCTTCCTTAGTGTTAGTTACGCAGGGTCGTAATGTGTGAGCTCTGAGAATAGTATTGTTATTAATTATCTATTCTAAGCTAGTGAAGAAAGAGGGAAAAGAGAGGCTAAAAGTGAGGGCACTCTTATGAGGTGAAAAACAGGCAGCTGTGCGTGTGAGTCACGTGGTGCAAGCCCTGCCCTATTACAGGGCCTAACTATGGATTAGAAAGTGGGGTTACGCGCGCACGCGAGGGCGCGCAGGCTGACCTTCTTCTAGCCACAATTGCGGCTACTAAGCGCGATTAATATCATACTTATTCTAACACTAGGAACTCTCTCTTTTAACACGATTATTAATATATAATATTAATAGCAAAAGAGAAAAGAAAAGAAAGGGGATAAGGTAAAGTAAGTAGCGGATAAATGTGGAAGGGATTAACTTAATAAAAACCCTATATAAGTGTGTGGTAAAGGGAAATAAGGAAAATAACACTCTGTTACTAACAATCCTTCTAAAGGCTAAGCGGGCCTCTAACCATAGCCTTTTAATTCTTATATTGTAAATAACATCCGCGCGTTAATCCTCGCCCCCCCGCCCCCTATTTACTATTATAGTCTTCGCTTCCCTATGCTTAGTGTACATAACATAGGGGCTGTGATAGTTCCTCCGTAATAGCTACTAGGGCCCTAATAGGTCTCCGGTAGCCCTCACTAGGTTAGGGGTAATAATAAGAGTAGCTCTTATAACCTAACCTAATAAGGGCTGCAGTTCTAGGCCTAGGATACCTAATAAGGGCTGCAGTTCCTCCTCCTTCTTCCTCCCTAGGGGATTTTCGCCTCCCCACAGTATTAGGGCCAATTCCTAATACTATTACCTATAGTAACCCTCTTCCACGTGGGTTACCTACCCTTCTATCCGGATTATTATCTAGTTACTAGAGATAAACTGCTCTAGCGCCTTGTTTAGCAATGCCTTTATAAAGGCATTAGCTAGGTTATTGGCTCTGTTAATCCACTAGATCTCACAGAGTTTGCGGCGTTTGTATAACTACTATAGGGCTATAATATTAATTATTAGGCGCTTTTCCTTAGTAGTACTAAGCTTAATAAGGCATTTATATAAGGAGTATAAATCTATATATACTATAACTGGGGTTATAGGTATGTTTAATTAGTCCGTGATTAATCCAAGGGTTATTATAATTACGTAGGCTATATTAACACCAGCCACTATACTATAGACCTTAGAGGTAAGCACACTTTATGTAACTCTTTTGCTCTTAGTTAAGCTAAAGTGTATAATATTGCCTTTAATTATAAACTCGCTATCCTTATAGTCTTTATTAGCTATAATTAGAATATAGCTAAGTTATAAGGTAAGGTCCTAATTATTCGTAAAGGACCTATTTATAAAGGCATATAGCTTTGCTTTAGTAAGGTTAATTAGAATAAACGTTAGGCCTCTCTCTAGGTTATCTATTTACTATTAGATCTAGTAGTTAAGGGCTTTAATATTCTTAATTATTAGTTCCTAGTATTAAGCGGTAACAGATAGATTATAGCAAGCTTCTAGTTAGTAGATTAAGGCAATATAAGCGCCCTAAGCTTGTTATTTAACGTACTTCTGCTTTGCATTCATTAGCAGGATTACATTAAGCTTACTGCTTTACCCTTTTGCTAGAGGGAGATAGCCACGTTAGCTACTATTCTAATAATACCTCTATTAAAGGTAAGGGGTTATTCTCTATTAGAATTGCTTTAGCTTTGCCACAAAGGCCACAGCGGTTAGTTACTTTTCTTCCTTTTAGAGAACTCCTTATCTAATAGCCCTAATATGTTATTAGTTTGCATACTTACACATGCAAACTTAATGCTTTCCTTCTTTATTACTAGCAGGCATAGATCGTATATAAAGGTCTCCATCTAGAGCTTCTCTCTGTAATGCCTGTGGTATATAACCTACTAATACATTCCAGCCTCCGCAATGCCATAGAGAGGCTTGATTACCCTTATAATCATTCCGTTAGGGTGTTAGTTGCGGATCTGGATTAGGAGCCTAGTAAGGATTATCCTATTTAATAGGGTTTGTGATTAAACATAGGCTTATATAATATCGCAAATCCACAAGACAAAGTCTTTCTTTATTAGCGAGGGAGCTATCGCGAGGATAAGGCATTAACTAGCCTATTAGATTATTAGGGCTTGTGTTAGGATATCTTATTTTACCTTATTACTAAAGCCTTGGATAATAAGCCATGATTTCTCGTATAGCTAGCCTGTCTTCCCTTTTACCTTGTTAATAATGTGGGAATTAAAGATTCTTACACTGCTATGCTCCTTCTCGTTAAAGATTGTAAATTCGAACACGCCTTAGTTAATTAAGGCATCAATTTCAGCCTTAGTGGAGAGCTTAAAGGGCTCTCCTAGGGTTATAATAATCCCTTCCTTACGCAATTAGATTATAAGGTTAAGGTTAGCTTTCTCCTTTACTAATATAAATACATTAGTCTTATTAATAATTACTAGGGGTTCTTATAGGGTTTGCCTAGCCTTCTCTTTAGCGGGATCTCTAGGACCTTACCTACTAGCTTATCTTAAGCCTCTTGCCCTTCTTCCTTAGGTAGCTATTCTTAAGGTATTGTAACTTCTTGTTAAGGCTTATGGGCCGGTCGTATGAACAGAGTGAAGGTATGATTAAGGTGTTGCTGCTATTAAGCTATAAGGTAAGGGTGTGTGCTTAAAGGTTTTAATCTCTAGCCTCTCACATTCCATGTGTGCGGCCCTCACTAAATACCCCTCTAGTGTGCACATAACTAGCTCGCGGCTAGGTTAGTGCGACCTGCTACTAGACCCTATTATATATAATGCTATTGCCTCTATTACCTCTATTACCTCTATAACCCTAATATAGTTCCCTCTCTTTATATAATTATCCTTAATTATAATAAGCTACTCTATTATAGCGTCCTTACTATACAAACTTCCTTATATAGGTTTATTATAACTCTTTATAGCTTAATGCGCTATAAGGGAAACTATAATAATAATATTAACATAGGTTACGGATTTTTCTTCACACTGCTTATTAGTTCTAGGTAGTAATTTAATTATAGCTAGGTGTGGCCTTATAACTACTCTTATCCTTATTATTACTAATTCTATAGAAGTAAATACCCTGTGTTAAATTTTATAATTAGGCTAAAAGAATAGGGTATTAGATACTATTTATCTAAATAGGTTTATTTATAAATCCTAATGAGGTAGTGGCGAATTCACTATATGCACGTAGCTAGCCTGTATTCTTAATAGTGGTAGCTATAACGCTAAATTTTCTAATTTGCGGATTACTTATATAGCGCGCGTAGATTACTTAAGGGGTTTGTGGTTAATATAAGAGAGGCTAAATTCCCTTTGCCTCACTTCCTTTCCTCCTTATCCCTCTTAATAAATTATAAGTTACCCTTACTAGCCTAATAGTAATATTTTTACTGCTATTACTTAGTAGTTACTAACCTTCTTAGGGTCCTAGCATCCCTGTGCCTTATTATAATATCTTCTACGCCTTATCTTCCTTATCTCTAACTTTATTAGTCTTAACATTATTAGTTTCCCTTACCTTATTTCTTCTTACTTGCCTGTTACTAACTTATTACTAGTATATAATATCTGCTATTGTGTGGCTAGGATTGAGACCCCTTGAGACCGATCTCGAGACCTTCGGTCTCTTGGCTGAACAGATCAATCTGGCCACATCGGATCCCTAGTCATAGGCCCCTCGAGACCACCTTGCTAGTCTATTGGCTTCGTCGGATCGAAATCAGCTATATTTTCAGCTCTGTCAGATTGAAATTAGCTGTATCAGATCCCTAGTCATAGACCTCTCGAGACCTTGCTAGTCTATCAGCTTCGTCGGATTAAAATTAGCCACATTGGATCCCTAGGATAGACCCTTCGGTCTATCAGGTCAATAGATCAATCCGGCTGTATTAGATCCCTAGGATAAAATATCCTAGATTTCCTCCCTTAGATAGAAAATCAACTCTCCCATTGTGGCCTTTGGCTTGGATTGTTCAAACCGAAAAGATGACCTAAGATTTGAAAAGATACCCTTCACAGCTTGGATCCTTGGCGATGGATCGAAAACCTTGCTTAGATTATTGCAATTGACTGAGATTACCTCCCCTTCTATGACTTGGATCCTCGCGATGGATCGAAAACCTCGCAGGCCTCGATATTGGTATCGGGCTCATTTTGCTGACATCGTCAACATCATTAGCATCACCATCGTCATCGTCAAATTCGTTGTTTTTGGGTGGTGGTTTTCGCCCGACAAAAATGGTGGAGAAACGGGGAAAGGTCCTGTCAGACCTCCCGCAGTTGAATTCGATGACCTTCTCCTGACATTGCCTCTCTGGTTTTCCCTTTGGTTGCCCCGTATGATTACTATAATCATCAACAGCCTCTCACCTCTTTCCCTTTGATCCGGGTTAGCTTGATCAAAACCGACAATCTGATCAATTGATCTAGGTCATCTGACTAGTCTGATATCGTCAAAATCGTCAGACAGTTAGAATCAATTAATCGCGACCTTCATGACCTTTCCTCGACCCGGGTTAGCTAGGTCGATCTTCCTTTTCTAGCTTCGACCTTTGACCTTCCTCTTCGACCTTCCTTTTAACCTTCCTCTTCGACCTTCCCTTTTAACCTTCCTTTTTGACCTTCCTTTCCGGCTTCGACTTCTCTTCTGATTTTCGACCTTCCGACCTGCCCTAGCTCGAATCGATTTAATACCCTAGTTTTGCTTAGCTATCCGTTGGGGAGGCAAGCATCTAGACCCTCGAATTCGACTTCAATAAATCAGGTCTTAGGCCTTTGACCTGACCTTCATCAACTAGGTCCTTTGTCACGGATCAATTGATTGGACTGTCTGACGAGACCTCTGACCGTTGAAGACCTCTCTGACCGACGATTTCCCTGACGATTGAAGGGGAATCTGACTGTTAGAGGGTCTTCTGAAGAGGTCTCTGCCATTATTACGGATCAATTGATTGGACTGTCTGACGAGACCTCTAACCGATGAAGACCTCTCTGACTGACGATTTCCTGACGATTGAAGGGGAATCTGACTGTTAGAGGGTCTTCTGAAGAGGTCTCTGCCGTTAATAAGACCCTTTGTTATGGATTGATTAGTTGATTAATCACTCCCTCGGTTATATCTCCCTCTGACCGTTGGACTAGATTAATCACTAATAATCCTCTGACCGATTGACAAGACCTCTGACCGTTGAAGACCTCTCTGACTGACGATTTCCCTGACAATTGAAGGGAAATCTGACCGATAGAAGGTCTTCTGATGAGGCTTTTGCCGATTGAAAATCTGACAAGACCTCTGACCGTTGAAGACCTTTTCTGACCGATGATTTCCCTGACGATTGAAGGGGAATCTGACCGATAGAAGGTCTTCTGATGAGGCCTTTGCTGATTGAAAAGGGCCCCTTATTACGGATCAATTGATCAGACTATCTGACAATACCTTTGACCGACCTCTTCGATGAATGACCTCTTTGATGGATGACCTCTTTGATTAATGGATGGAAGGGAGGCTGAAAATCACTAATTTTTTTTTTTTTATTGTATATCTGCAGTTATTCCTTTCTTGTTGTTTTTTTGTTACTGTTTTCCTTTCCTAGGGGCTAGGAAGGGAAAACAGTTGGGGAGGTGTTGTGTGGCTAGGATTGAGACCCCTTGAGACCGATCTCGAGACCTTCGGTCTCTTGGCTGAACAGATCAATCTGGCCACATCGGATCCCTAGTCATAGGCCCTCGAGACCACCTTGCTAGTCTATTGGCTTCGTCGGATCGAAATCAGCTATATTTTCAGCTCTGTCAGATTGAAATTAGCTGTATCAGATCCCTAGTCATAGACCTCTCGAGACCTTGCTAGTCTATCAGCTTCGTCGGATTAAAATTAGCCACATTGGATCCCTAGGATAGACCCTTTGGTCTATCGGGTCAATAGATCAATCCGGCTGTATTAGATCCCTAGGATAAAATATCCTAGATTTCCCTCCCTTAGATAGAAAATCAACTCTCCCATTGTGGCCTTTGGCTTGGATTGTTCAAACCGAAAAGATGACCTAAGATTTGAAAAGATACCCTTCACAGCTTGGATCCTTAGCGATGGATCGAAAACCTTGCTTAGATTATTGCGATTGACTGAGATTACCTCCCCTTCTATGACTTGGATCCTCGCGATGGATCGAAAACCTCGCAGGCCTTGATATCGGTATCGGGCTCATTTTGCTGACATCGTCAACATCATTAGCATCACCATCGTCATCGTCAAATTCGTTGTTTTTGGGTGGTGGTTTTCGCCTGACAAACTATTTATGCTATAACTCTAGCTATATTTGCTCCTATCCTAGAGAAATCTCCTTATAAGAGGGTGTCTTAGGCCTCTAAGACTTCTAGGTATATTTATTGCTTACTTATAGTGTGTTTACTACTAACTTATAATCAGTAGCATTAAAATTCTATATCTCCGCTATAGCTAGTAGGCTGCTATTTAGCAGATAGCTCCTAAGGATAATAATAGTAAGCCCTAATATATTATTAATAGGAAGCCTATCCCTAATAAATGTTATTATTCTCCTAGTATAACTAAGCTACTTACTTGCTACTTCCTATTACTAATTTAACTAGGGAATTCCTTAAAATACGCTTATTACGTGAAAAATAATAAGTCTTATATTAGAGTATATTCCTCTCCTTATAGACACTACTTATAGATAACTAATACACTACTAGTGTCCTGCCTAAATTATAAAGCTTTATTAAAAGCTTTTTAAGATTATAAAGGTTATCCCTAAGGGCAGCCCTTACTATATTTATCTAGTAAGGGCTTCCTTATTCTTAGTAACTTAGCTATAGCTAACTTATTACTAGGCTCTTATAAAAGCTAAGCGTAAATTATATAATGCTTTATTAGCTATAAAAACGCTAATAAACGTAGTTATATCTACCACGCTTAATTAACCGCTAAGGCCGCCTATAAGGTAAACGCTAATAAGCGCGCTGTTATGTTATAGCTCTTTAATGCTACTAACCTTAAGGTCTAGATTAACATAGCAAATAGCTTACGCTTTATTACCTAGTATGCTCCTATAGTATTATCTTTAGAGTCCTAAGTATAGCTTCTAATCCACTAACTAGCTACTAGTTTACTAAGTCTATATCTAACGTTCTTACTTATATTAGCCTCTCTAAGCTCCCTAAAGAGCTCTATGCCTTTATATATAGAGATAAAGAGAAGTCTTCTAATAAGGACACTCCTATAGCTATAGTAGTTAAGAATATAAACGAAAATACAGCTACTAATATAACTATAGAGTAATAGATACTAGGTAGCTATAGGGTGGAGTGCTAAAAATATAACTTATTGTTAAATTTTGTTATGTGCTAAATTACTAAAGTAATTATCTCTCTATAACCTAGCTACTTAATTACCGCTTATAGTTATTAATAATATCCTTTATAATAAAATCTTTTTTAATACCTAGGAATTCTCTAAGCTATTATAGCCTTTCTATTTTACTAGGTATTTTTACTATTAGCTATTATATTAATATAAAATAATTCTCTTAACTTTAAACTCCTGTTTATTATCTTTAATATTATCTTATAATAAGAACGCATTTATAAAGTTAGTTAGGTCCCCTTTAAAAGGTTTAAGGCTTGTAATATTAAACACGTTATGTAGTTATATACTAGCTAGTAGTTATAATTAATAGGCTAAGCTATAGTTACTAACTACCTTTTTAATCTTATAAGGTCCTAAATACTTTATAGTAAGCTTTTAGCTTAGGCGTCTTAGGTTAATATTTTTATTAATAGTAGTATATAGTCTCTAACTTTAAACTCTATTAGTATTCTCTTTTAATTATAGTATTTCTTTTACTATACTTAAGCATTACTTAGTAGCTACTTAATCTCTAAGTGCTTCTATTTTAGTTCTAAGACTTTATTCTTTACCTAGTTATTTACTAATAAGGCTATTAGGACTGCTTAGTGTAGTCCTCTTAGGTTATACCTATATAGTGCCTTTACTAGCATTAGGCTATAACTACTATACTTACTTATATTATAAGCAAACTATACTATTAGTAAATATTTAACCTAATTATCCTATCTAGCGTATATATAGGCTCCTAAATAATGCTCTAAAACCTGGTTTAGTTGCTTTATCTAGCTATCTATTTAGGGGTAGAACGCGGTGCTTAATTGCTACTTTGTTATAATTAGGTAGTAAAACGTTCTCTAAAATCCACTTATAAACGTTAAACCTTAGTCTATTATAATGCTTTCTAGAGCGCTATAGTCTTTAAAAACATTTTCTAAGAAGACTATAGCTAACCTATTACTAGTTAGATATATAAATACTAGTATATAAATACTATACTTTAAAAACCTATCTATAATAACTAATATTGCGTTATACACTTGTTAAAATAATGCTATTTATAGCACTATTTTATAGGCCCACTAGTTGCCTAGTTGCGTTGTTGCAACGTTGGTTACAAGGCGTTGCTTGCAGCGTTGCTTGCAGCGTTGCTTGTAGCTTTGGCTGTGACCTGCGTTCCTGCACACAACTAACCCACAGGCTTGTATAACTAAGCCGACTAGGTTACCCTATAGGGAAGCTGAAATCGACTGTAACTAGGGAACTAGTAGTTGTATAAAAGGCTAACGTATACTATTCGAATCCTTAATTTATTCTGGATTTTATAGTATATTTTATAAATAGGGTTGTTTATTAAAGTGCTTAGTTAGGCCACACGGGCGTTTAGTTTGTATAGCCATGAGTTAATTTTTTATTTTTCCTATATAAATGAATTATGCGGAAAATAAAAAGTAGCTCGTAAGACCCTATTGGCGACCTAGTTCTGCCAATATGGTTAGTAGGTCTATAAGGGGACTTAGTAGAATCCTCTCATTGCTTATTAGATCGTCCGTATTGTTAGAAATCAACTACATTTAACTATCAAAGCTCTATATCTTGAAGAATCGTCGTATTATAGTGAATCTAGAAGCCGCCGCGTCAGAATCTATTAGAGAGGTCTTCCTATCCCTCTAGCTAGATTCCCCTTCCATTTTCAATAATTATAACTGCTAGCTAGCACATAACTACATAACGTGTTTAATATTATAAGCCTTAAACCTTTTAAAGGGAACCTAACTAACTTTGTAGATACGTCCTTGTTACAAGATAACGTTAAAGATAACAAATAGGAGTTTGAAGTTAAGAGAATTATTTCGCATTAATAAAATGGCTAATAGCGAAAATACCTGGTAAAATAGAAAGGCTATGATAGCTTAGAGAATTCCTAGGTGCTAAAAAGAGATTTTGTTATAAAGGATATTATTAATAACTATAAACAGCAATTAAGCAGCTAGGTTATAGAGAGATAATTACTTTAGTAATTTAGCACGCGATAAAATTTAACAAGTTGTATTTTTAGCACTCCACCCCGCAGCTACCTAGTATCTATCACTCCATAGTCATATTAGCAGCTACATTTTTGTTCACATTCTTAACTACTATAGCCGCAGGAGCGTCCTTATTAGAAGACTTCTCTTTATCTTTATAGATAAAGGTATAGAGCTCTTTAGGAGCTTAGAGAGGCTAATATAAGTAGGAACGTTAGAGATAGACTTAGTAAACTAGTAGCTAGTTAGTGAATTAGAAGCTATGCTTAGGACTTTAAAGATAATACTATAGAAGTATACTAGGTAATAAAGCGCAAGCTATTCGCAATATTAATCTAGACCTTAAGGTTAGTAGCATTAAAGAGCTATAACATAATAGCGCGCTTATTAGCGTCTGCCTTATAGGCAGCCTTAGCGGTTAATTAAGCGTGGCGGACGCAACTGCGTTTGTTAGCGTTTTTATAGCTAATAGAGCATTATATAATTTACGCTTAGCTTTTATAAGAGCCTAGTAATAAGTTAGCTATAGCTAAGTTACTAAGAATAAGGAAGCCCTTACTAGATAAATATAGTAGTAGCTGCCCTTAGGGATAACCTTTATAATCTTAAAAAGCTTTTAATAAAGCTTTATAATTTAGGTAGGATACTAGCAGTATATTAGTTATCTATAAGTAGTGTCTGTGAGGAGAGGAACATACTCTAATATAAGACTTGTTATTGTGTGGCTAGGATTGAGACCCCTTGAGACCGATCTCGAGACCTTCAGTCTCTCGGCTAAACAGATCAATCTGGCCACATCGGATCCCTAGTCATAGGCCCTCGAGACCTTGCTAGTCTATCGGCTTCGTCAGATCAAAATCAGCTACATTTTCAGCTCTGTTAGATTGAAATTAGCTGTATTAGATCCCTAGTCATAGGCCCCTCAAGACCTCGCTAGTCTATCGGCTTCGTCGGATCGAAATCAGCTTAGATTTCCCTAGTCATAGACCCCTCGAGACCTTGCTAGTCTATCGGCTTTGTCGGATTGAAATTGGCCACATTAGATCCCTAGGATAGACCCTTCGGTCTATCGGGTCAATAGATCAATCCGGCTGCATTAGATCCCTAGGATAAAATATCCTAGATTTCCCTTAGATAGAAAATCAACTCTCCCTTTTGGCCTTTGGCTTGGATTGTTCAAACTGAGATTATTTGAGATTATTCGAGCTTTTGAGATGATTTGAGAAGAACCCGAGATTTCCCCTTTCACGACTTGGATCCTCGCGATGGATCGAAAACCTCGCAGGCCTCGATATCAGTATCGGGCTCATTTTGCTGACATCGTCAACATCATCAGCATTATCGTCATCGTTAAATTCGTTGTTTTTGGGTGGTGGTTTTCGCCCGACAAATTATTTTTGCGTAATAAGCGTATTTTAAAGAATTCCCTAGTTAAGTTAGTGATAGGAAGTAGTAAGCGAGTAGCTTAGTTATACTAGGAGAATAATAACATTTATTAGGGATAGGCTTCCTATTAATAATATATTAGGGCTTGCTATTATTATCCTTAGAGCTATTTACTAAATAGCAGCCTACTAGCTATAGCGAAGACACGACCCCGTGGCGTGGTGGTTACACGCTGTGGAGACCTGTTCCGGGTCGCAGGTCGTGGGTTCGAATCCCACACGGGGCACAATTCTAAAGGTCTTGGTCACACCTTTAGAATTGAACCATCGTAGGGCAAGGAAAAGTGGAGTTGTGCCCCACTTTTCCTTGCTTTGCAAGCGAATTAAACAAGCTATCTCGCTATATAAATTAGCTAGGATACCTAGAGCTCTAGGGTTATAATTTAAGCTAGGGTTTGCAACTATATTGCATATTTAGGTATTGGGAACCAGATTGTAGAAAACGGGGGATAATTATAGTGGAAAAATCGTTGTAAACAGTAGCTTAGGTATCCAACTTTGTACGTATAGGATAAACACATATTGCATAACAAATCGTAATACTTTTTTCACCCAACTAGGCAACTAACTAATTATCTAATTGTTAATTGGATAATTAGTAACCTAGTACGGTTTTCCTATTACAAAGCATATATCACCGTAGGAGTACTAGTAAATAGCATAAATTGCTATCTAGCGTAATCAATATATATATATATATAGCGAAGACACGGAATTTTAATGCTACTAATTATAAGTTAGTAGTAAATACACTATAAGTAAGTAATAAATATCCTTAGAAGTCTTAGAGGCCTAAGACGCCCTCTTATAAGGAGATTTCTCTAGGATAGGAGTAGATATAGCCAGAGTTATAGCACAAATAGCAGACATTACATGCTAGCAATAAGTTAGTAATAGGTAAGTAAGAAGAAATAAGGCAAGGGAAACTAATAACGTTAAGACTAATAAAGTTAAAGATAAGGAAAATAAGGCGCGGAGGATATTATAATAAGATATAGGGATACTATAACCCTAAGAGAGGTTAGTAACTACTAAGTAATAGTAGTAAAAACGCTACTATTAGGCTAGTAAGGGTAACTTATAAATTATTAAGAGGGATAAGGAGAAAAGGAAGTAAGGCAAAGGGGGAATTTAGCCTCTCTTATATTAACCACAGACCCCTTAAGTGATCTACGCGCGCCATATAAGTAATCTGTAAATCAGAAAATTTAGTGTTATAGCTACTATTATTAAGAATATAGGCTAGCTACGCGCACATAGCGAATTCGCCACTACCTTATTAGGATTCACAAATAAACCTATTTAGACAAATAGTGTCTAATACCCTATCCTTTTAGTCTAATCACAAAATTTAATATAGGGTGTTTACTTCTATAGAATTAGTAATAATAAGGATAAGAGCAGTTATAAGGCTATACCCTAGCTATAATTAAATTACTACCTAGAACTAATAAGTAGTGTGGAGAAGAATCCATAACCTATGTTAATATTATTATTATAGTTTCCTTATAGCGTATTAAGCCACGAAGAGTTATAACAAACCTATGTGAGGAAGTTCACATAGTAAGGACACTATAACAGAGTAGCTTATTATAATCAAGGATAATTATATAAAGAGGGGGAACTATGTTAGGGTCGTGGAGGTAATGGAGGCAATGGCATTATATACAATAGGGTCTAGTAGCAGGTTGCACTAACCTAGCCACAAGCTAGTCACGTGCACACTGGAGGGGGTATTTAGCGAGGGCTGCACACATAGAATGTGGGAGGCCAGAGATTAAAACCTTTAAGCACACACCCCTACCTTTTAGCTTAATAGTAGCAACACCTTAATCATACCTTCACTCTGTTCATACGACTGGCCCATAAGCCTTGACAAAGAACTAGTGAAAGATTAGCTAGATAAGGGTGATTTTAAAGAGGCAATAGCGTATATATAAGGCATTAGCACACTAGAGATTTAGGTAGCTATAGTGTTACTAAATCCGTATCTAACTGAATTAAATAAGCTACTAGCTTAATTACTATAAAAGGCATAGGACTAAGACCTAGATTTGCAAAGGTAAAATAGTAAGGTAAATTCCTAAGTGAGAAGTAAGGGAAAAGCTAGCCTATAGTTACGTAGCGTGAGGGGTCTCCTAATATACTAAGACTAGGTAGTTATTCCTTAAGAGCCTATTTTATAATAGAAGCTTTTATGGCTATACTATAATAATCCGCTAGTGGGTTACTTTATTGTTAAACGCACGCTTAACCTGTTAAAGCGTTATTTTTAGTGTCTATAAATAGGAGTTATAGTATCTAACTACGTTACAAGCTGTGGTATATACTAGTGGGTAGTAGCTAGAAGGCATTACCTGTATAGAATACTTAAATTACTACTAATACTAAGGCAACCCTAGGTAGAAATCTATATAGATTTTGTTATAGGACTGCCTATAACATAGGTTAATAAGCAAGAAACTAATATAATCCTAGTGATTATAGACTAATTTACTAAGTACTCCGTTTTCCTCCTAGTATTAACCACTATTAATATAGCTAAATTAGTAAAACTATTCTATAAGGAAATTAAGCTATAATTTAGAGCACTAGAGGGTATTATATCTAATAGAGAACTAGTCTTTATAAGTTAATTCTAGTTAGAGCTATGCTACCTAGTGTGTGTAAAACGTAGGCTTTTAACAGCGTTTTACCCCTAAACTAATAGATAAACAGAGCGAATAAACTAGGTCCTTAAACACTATCTCTAATACTTTATTAAGGAGAACTAATAGATATAGGTAAAGCTACTACCTATAGCTTAATTTACCTATAATAACGCAGTAAATAGGACTATAGGTTACTCCCTAAACTATATACTTATAGGTTACTTACTAGAGTTTTACCTAGCTCTTAGGGGTAAGACTATAGAGGGAGAGGTACTTAAAGCCTATATACATATTATAAAGTTATATAAAGTTAGAGAATAGTTAAAGTAAAACTAGGTAAAAGCTACTAAAGCCTAGGTAAAGTACTATAATTAATACCACTAACCTCTAACCCTAAAAAGAGAAGACTTAGTACTATTATTAGTAAAGAATATTAGGCTTAAAGATATAAAACGGAAGCTAACCCCTAGATTTATTAGACTATTTTAAGTGCTTAATGCTATAGGGAAATAAGCGTACTAACTAGCGCTACCTAATAAGTATAGCTAATTATATAATATATTTTATGTTAGCCTGTTAGAGCTATAGAACTGCTAGGAAAACGCTAAAGATAAGGAAATGCTAATACTAAACCTTAAAGATAAAGAGAATAAGTATAAAGTTAAAGAAGTGAAAGGTTATAGAAAGACCTATAAAGGTAATAAGTACCTAGTGAAATAGAAGGGATAGCCTAGCGAATATAACTAATAGATCCCCACTAAGAATATAGAGGGCGCTTAACGCGCTATTTAAGTATTTTACTAAAGAAAGGTAGGTAAGAAGGGTGGTAAGATATAAGCAAGTTATAAGCGAAGAGATATAGAATTACTGTAAAAAGGCCTAGTACTATTAGCCACTATTAAGAAAACTTAACCTAAGGTCTAGGCTACCCTACTAAAAATAAAGGAAAACGCGCCTAGAGCGCAGGGAGAATAATAGGAAAATTCTCTATTATAATACTAGTGTTAAAATAATGCTATTTTTAGCACTATTTTATAGGCCCACTAGTTGCCTAGTTGCGTTGTTGCAACGTTGGTTACAAGGCGTTGCTTGCAGCGTTGCCTGCAGCTTTGGCTGTGACCTGCGTTCTTGCACACAACTAACCCACAGGCTTGTATGACTAAGCCGACTAGGTTACCCTATAGGGAAGCTGAAATCGACTGTAACTAGGGAACTAGTAGTCGTATAAAGGCTAACGTATACTATTTAAATCCTTGATTTATTCTGGATTTTATAGTATATTTTATAAATAGGGTTGTTTATTAAAGTGCTTAGTTAGGCCACACGGGCGTTTGGTTTGTATGGCCGTGAGTCGATTTTTTACTTTTCCTATACAAATGAATTATGCGGAAAATAAAAAGTAGCTTGCGAGACCCTATTAGCGACCTAGTTCTGCCGATATGGTCGGTAGGTCTATGAGGGGACTTAGTAGAATCCTCTCATTGCTCGCAGACCGTCCGTTAGCTAGAAATCAACTATATTCAACTATCTTAGCTCTCAAAGTGAATTATCTATCGTGGTTTAGTTATCTATAGGTCGCAGCGCCCTCTATTGCGCTAGCTATCTAGGAATTTACTAGGGAGGTCTTCCTATCCCTCCAGTACATTCCCCTTCCCATTTTCAATAACTAGGATAGGTTAAAAACACATCCCCTTATACCTAAACTTAGCATTATTTTCGTCCGCCTAGACAACCTCCTCTATAGCATAGTAAAAACTTATATCTTTAATAAACCTTTGCGAATCTTTCCGCTCCGCCCTACAAGTCCGGAATTGCCTCTAAAATCCAAATTAACAAGATAATCGAAATCCTCACCCCATTTTACCCCTTCCTATAATATTACATTATAATAGAGCTAGAGGCAGGTGGGAGGAGGAGACGCTAATAGTAATTAACAAAGGAGAAAGGGGGCTAGTATAAAGCTACTACTACCTAAACGCAGGCAGAGGATAGTTTAATATCTAGAGATATAATAATGCCCTAAAGGCGGATTAGATTTAATTTAAATACCTAGAAGAATAAAAATACTATAAAAAGATTACTAGCCTTATGCCTAGTAATAAACTATCTAAGGTATAGAACGCTACCTAGGCTATTATAGACCTAAAAGCAAGCCACGCTTAAGCTAAGAAAGTAAAGATAAATAATAATAGTAATATTTACACTATAAAGAAAGCCCTTAAAGGAGTTATTAAAGAAGCTATTAAAGAGGCAGATAAAAACACTACTCCCCTTACTTAGGTAAGTATTACTATAGGGCTAATATAAAGATAATTAAACCTAAACCCCCTCCCTCTAAATACTAGGCTACTAGGATAGAGAGGTCCTTATTAAGAGTAACTCTATTTAGGAACCACTCTAGACTAGAAGCATAAAAGATATAGTAGTAGTAGTAAATAAAGTAACTAGCTAGACTATAGTAGTTATAGCTAGAAGACTCCTTAGTAAAGATATAATTATTATATTTAAAGGAAATGCCTCCTAGTATAGGACTAACTAAAAATAAATTACTACTGCCTTTAAACTAGAAGTAACCCTTTACTACTAAATCCTAAGCATTATAGTAAAAGGTTTCCTTATAAAATATACCTTAGCAAAAACCTTATAGTAAATATAGGAAAAGCAAATAAGATAAATATAATTAAGGTAATAGCAAGATAACCTAGAGGCAAAAACGCACTAAGAACTACTCTTATTCTTAGCCTAGCTAAGGTAAATAATACTAATAAAATATATAAAGATAGAATAGTATATAAAGCAAAGCTATTCTAGACTAAACCCTATAATAAATTACTACAGCTAAGGCAGTGCTATAACTACTTCTAGATAGGTTATATAGTAAAATTCTATAAAGTAGCCTTAAGGTATAGTAAGTGCGGAGCTAGCTATTATAAAGAGGGAGAGAAATCCTACCTTATATTTATAGGATAACTATAAGAGAAGTATATACTTTGCTTTAGGGCATACTTAGCGTAGTCTAGAACTTACCTAACCCTTAAGGAAAAATAAAATATAGTAAAAGTAAGATACTAGGAGTGCCCTTCCTATTTTACTACTTAATTACTAGCTAGTAGCCTAGCCTTACCTTAGGAGAGACTAAAACTAGTTAGTCTTACTAGGAAGAAAAGAGGTTACCTAATACTTATAGAATAGAACGCTAAATAGCCTAGAGTAAGTAGTATTAGAAGATATATAAAGCTAATTAAAGCTAGAATAAAGCTAGTATAAGATAGCAGTAAACCCCCTCTCCTAGACTTATATAATAATAATACGCGTTCTCTTCTAAAATATTAATAAGAAGAATAACCTTATATATATCGCGCTTTATCACCGGACTAATATAGACGTAATAGTAATCTAAGAATAGGAATATATAAGATAAGTATAGCCCCTAGCTCTAGGCCTTACTAGATTCTAACTTACATATTATAAGGGGTGGAATGCAGTATATATAAATAAGAAGTATGGAGTAGGCTTATAGTTAGCCTATAGAGGCACTAACTAGTTACTTATAGAAATCTAAGGAATAAATATCTACTCCCTTTACTTAGAAAAATATAGTAATAAATAAAATACCCTTATTTATATAATTAATAAGGAAGAGCCTTAGGGAAGAAGCGTCTTTATAAGTAATTTTAACTAAAAATACTTACTATAGGACAAATATAATAGGACTAGTAATAGAGTAGAAGAGCTACTAGAGTTTACTAGCTAGTGGTAACTTAGATTAGTAATGCCCTAAGGGAAACCTACTAGATAGCATAATAGAGATAGAGATAGCATAATTAATCTAGCCTAGGCTTCGTATAATATATAAGTTTACTATAATAGCGCAACGGATATATTAGGCTCTAACTATATTCCGCAGCTAATTAGCATTAACTCTAGTAGCTAGGACTGTACCTTACTAATAATAAGGCATAACTAGTAAGTAATAGATAGACTGTTTATAAAAGCAAAAGTATTAGTATAACTCTAGCCTAAACTTGCTCTAAACCCTTATAACTAAGACAGTATAGACTAATATATAGAATAGCTTATTACAAATCTCTAATAAATAGTAGAGAGAGTGGCACTAAGGAGGCCCTAAGGCCTCCCTAGGCTAGAGGTATAGTGGTCTAGAAAAGCAAAGGAAGCAGCGGCTAAAGCTAGGTAAGCAAAGAGGGCATAAGATAACGTAAGACTAATATAAATTAGAATATATATAAAGAGGCAGAGATAAACTAAGAATATATTATTAGAGAGAAAAAGAGAAATATATAGAGGGAAGCCCTTAAAAATACTAATATATAGGAAAAGAATAGAGGTGTCTAGAGACTAGAGAGATAGGCTAGACTTAGGAGCTAGGCCCCCTTAAGCTCCTAAGAATACTAGACTCAGAGAGAACTAAAAACAACCCTAACCTAGCTATAGCGCATACTAATAAAGCTAAAGTCCTTACATAAAGATTTTTCCCTAAACTAATAGCAGACCTCTCCTATATCCCTAACCTTTCCTTCCCTAAACTTAAAAACGCCCCTTTTCTAGCCTAAGAGCAATTTATAAGAGCTAAAATCGCAGATATTCTCTTAGGCATAGCTAGCTAGAAGGCCCTAGGAGATAATAAACTCCTAGCAGGCCTTATTAAAGCCTGCAATAACCTAGCAAAGGATATAATTATAAGGCTACTTAACGCTACCCTAGAAGTAAGGTACTTTCTAGCCTACTTCTAAACTACTAGAGTTATAGTAATTAGGAAGCCTAGGAAAATAATAAAGGAGATAAGAAAAGCTAATATATAGAGGCCTATATTACTACTTAATATAATAGGTAAGATTATAGAGGTAGTAATAGCGAGGCGGCTTATAAGCTATACTAAGGCAAATAACCTTCTTCTAGAGCTATAAATAAGTAATAGGAGAAATAGGTTAACGGAAACCGTAATAAGAGCCTTAATAGAATGCGTGTAAGAGGCCTAGGAAAGAGGTAGCATTACCTTATTAGCTTAAATAGATATATCTATAGCCTTTAATAGAGTTAGCTACCCCTACCTTATTGCCCTCCTAGTTAAGATAAGCGTACTGCTATAGCTAGTAATAGTAATATAAAGCTTTCTTATAGGTAAAATAAGCTAGCTTAGCTTTAATAAAGACCTATTATAACTATTTAAGATTAAGGCTAGTACTCTATAAGGCTTCTTACTCTTCCTTATCCTCTTCTTACTATACTTTACTAAGTTATATATATACCTTTGCTTTATCCTAGGCATAGTAGTAATAGGATTTATAGATAATACTAATATTATAGTATTTAGAAAAACATAGTATAGATATAGAAAAGACTTAAAGCTACCTAGAAGGTATATAAAAATAAGTAAAGGAAGTAGGAGTAAAGTTTAACCCCTTAAAAACTAAGCTTATATACTTTAGTAAATCCTAATAACCCCCTAGACTAAGGTCTAACTTAGAGATAAGGAGATAATGCTTATAAAGTCCTGCTAATTCTTAGGAGTATAGGTAAATAGAAAACTTAACTAGAGCACCTATAAGAATATCCTTAAGGGAAAATTAGCCTAGTAAAGGCTTACCCTTACTATGTTATTAGCCTTAGTATAGGGATATAGCTTTAGGGACGCTAGACTCCTTTATATATAGGTAGTCTAACCTATTATTACCTATAGAGCAAGTGTATACTATACCCTAACTAAAGCTAGAGGGAAACCTAGAGGGATAGTAAAAACTTTATAGTAAAATAATTAGCCTGCCTCTAGGTTATTATAAGGGCATTTAAAGCTACCCCTATTATATAGCTAGAAGCAGAAATAGCAGTGCTACCACTTAACCTATACCTAAATATAGTTAAATAGAGGTTTAAGGAGAGAATTACTAATAATAGGATAGTAAAGATAATCTAAACTACCTTATAGTTAGTTAAGACTATACTATGCTATAGAAGAGTTAGATATACCTAACTAAGGGAAGAAGAGCTAGATATAAACTTATATAATAAGTAAAATAAAAGATAGGAAATATAGTATAATAAAGAACGCCTAGGCTACTACTAGCACGCTAGAGAACTTACTAAGGACCGCCTACTATACCCTAACCTAAAAGAGATTTAAAAGTTCTATATAAACCTAGATAAACACGTCTCTTTAATAATAGTATAACTATATATAAGGAAGATAGGGCTAAATAAATTCCTTTATAATAGAGGTATGCCTAGGGTAATATTGCTAATATGTAGCTACGGCTATAGAGAGGAAGACTAGTACCATGTCATTACGAGCTATAGTAACTATAACTATATAAGACCCTAAAGATAGCTTGGAGACAAATAGGAGGCGAGGCTAGCCCTAGACGATCCCACGCAAGTAAGAACTATTACTAGATAGGTTATACAAACTAGGAGACTTAACTACTATAGGCTAGCGTAGGACCTAGCATTTACCTAAAGTAAAATAGGACTAAGACTAACTTGCCCCTAGAGGACATATAATAATATACAGACGCCTAGATTAAACGCTAAAGAAAGAGAACTCTAGGGAATAGGCGGCTTAGAGGTGTAAGAGAGTTAGGGCTAATATTACAATAAGATAAGATTACTATAAAAAGGAACAAACTCTTAATTAAAACTACTAACGCTAGGTATTATTAGCCCCCTATGCCCTAATACTACCCCTAAACTAGCTCTAGTCTATTATATTACTCCTCCTCTAAAATAGGGATAGTATTCTCTATTACCTTAGCACGCCCCTTTACTAGAAAGGAGGTGGCTAGGAGATAGTTTATTTCCGCTATTTAAGTGTCTAAGTAATGCATCTAAAACACTATTTTATTATGCTAGCCCTTACTAGAACTAGATCTAGACTAATCTAGGCCTGCTACTAAAGCGCTTTGCTTCTTACTTTAGTTCTTAGCGTAAAGTTTTCTTATATAATTATGGTAATTATTAGGAACCTAAAATAGATATATATTAGATGCGAAATAGACCTAGAATCGCCCTGTAAATAGATATATACCTTAGCACCGCTAGTAATAGTAGCCTAGATCTCCGTTAACCACAAGTGCTTAGCTTAACGCCCTATAGTATTTAGCTACCCCGTGGCGTGGTGGTTACACGCTGTGGAGACCTGTTCCGGGTCGCAGGTCGTGGGTTCGAATCCCACACGGGGCACAATTCTAAAGGTCTTGGTCACACCTTTAGAATTGAACCATCGCATTGCAAGGAAAAGTGGAGTTGTGACCCACTTTTCCTTGCTTTGCAAGCGAATTAAAACAAGCTATCTCGCTATATAAATTAGCTAGGATACCCAGAGCTCTAGGGTTATAATTTGAGCTAGGGTTTGTAACTATATTGCATATTTAGTTAGGAATTGGGAACCAGATTGTAGAAAACGGGGGATAATTATAGGAAAAATCGTTGTAAACATTAGCTTAGGTATCCAACTTTGTACGTATAGGATAAACACACATTGCATAACAAATCGTAATAGGTTTTTCACCCAACTAGGCAACTAACTAATTATCTAATTATTAATTGGATAATTAGTAACCTAGTACGGTTTTCCTATTACAAAGCATATATCACCGCAGGAGTACTAGTAAATAGCATAAATTGCTATCTAGCGTAATCAATATATATATATATATAGTATTTAGCTAAGAGGTAGATTAGCAATAAAATAGACCTAGATATAGCGTAAAACATTACCTTATTGTAACTATTATTACGAACCTAATAATTAAAGTAGGCGTTAGTTATAGCACCTAACTAAATGTTAGCAAAACTGCTACTAACACTTATCTGGCTTAGGGCCGCCTATACTAATAACGTTATAACACTAATAGCTAGGAGTCCTTATTGATTAAGAGTAATAGGAAATACACTAAAACTGCTATAGCTTACCTAACTGCCTAGAATTAGAAACGAAAAAGCCTTGAAATAGGTGCGGAAGAATAACTTATATAAAGCTCCCTATCTAAAGCCTGCCTTAACTAAGCTAAAGTTAGCTACTTTTAAGAATATTGCTTAGAGAGTGTTAGGGTCGTGGAGGCAATGGAGGCAATGGCATCATGTACAATAGGGTCCAGTGGCAGGTCGCACTAACCTAGCCGCGAGCTAGTTACGTGCACACTGGAGGGGGTATTTAGCAAGGGCCACACACATGGAATATGAGAGGCTAGAGATTAAAACCTTTAAGCACACACCCCTACCTTTTAGCTTAATAGTAGTAACACCTTAATCATACCTTTACTTTATTTATGTAACTAGCCTATAAGCCTTAATAAGTTAATCTCTCTTATCCTATTAAGGTAATAGACTATTAGTAGGTTAAGAATATTAGCACTAAGAAAAATAAATACCTAATCTATAGCTACTAATAATCCTAGAGCAAACACGCTATGTAAAGACGCACCTATAGATTGAAACCTAGGTATAGAGTAGGAGTCTTCTTATTTAACTACCCTTATAAATTCCTAAGAATTAGAAGTAGTATTTAAGGATAAAGAAGCTACACTTAACCGTAGCCTTATATAAGTAAAGATATAGCTATAAATTACCTAGAAAAAGCATAGACTAAAGTAACTATAGAAAAATTTACAGGAAGTGAATACCCCTTTTAATTAGATAATACTAACTTAGGCTCTACCCCTACCCCTTAAACCCCTATACCCTAGCTAGCACTAACTATACTAGGAATATATAAATATAGCTTAGCAAAGATATAGCTAAAGGCTCCTATATATAAGGGGATACTTACAAAAACCTGCAGATATTCCTAGTAGATTTAAATATAGTCTTTATAATAAATTAAAATATATTTACAAATAATATAACTATATATATATATATATTGGATACGCTAGCTAGCTATATAGTTGCTAGTACTAGTACTCCGGCTGGTTGGTCGACAGGAAAACCCATAAATGGGGAGAAAACCCTCTCGCGTCTGTATTTGGGTCGGCACCGGCCCTGTATCGGGGCTGTGCCGCTCGAAAAGTTACCTATCGTGAAAAAGTTGTGGCCAGCTCTCGCTAGCCTTATCCCTAAAATCCGAAAATCCGAGTTTGGGAGGAAGGATTCTGCTCCTTCCGGTGCGCTTGCGGGCCTGGGGCGGTTCTGTCTCGGGCCTCCTTGCTTTTTCTAGTAGGAGGTGAATTCTGTTGTGGTAGGATCCTCACAGTTTTTCACTTTTTGCCGACTCTTCCGTGGCCCCACTTTTCAGCTAAGTCCGGTCCGCTTCCGACCCGGGTGTGTTATAAACCCCGAGCACCTGCTCTTGGTTATGTGTGGGGGTGAGGCCGGGTCCGGTCCGGTTAAGGATCGGTTCCGCGTGTATGCCTGCCTCGTGATGTCTTTTTCACTTTTCCTTGTGCTTCACTTTTAAAGCTACTATAGTGAATCACTCTGCCCCCCTCACATATATAAAAGGAAGCAATTCCCCGCGGGATTCTGCCCTCTTTTCTTTCCTCGTCATCTATCTTCTCTCGGGTTCGTTTATGCCTTTTTTGTCTGCCGGTGAATAATATAACTATAGTTATATATACTAGTAGTTACTTAGCGGATAAGGCAAAGTAATAGTAGATGCGTTTTACTACTATAGATAGTTATATAAACTATAAAAGCTATACTTAGATAGAGTTTGTTTAGTGGTTAAAAACAGGAGGAATAGACAAAGATAGTTACTGCTTAGAAGTAATAGGGATGCTACTAAACCTTAAGTAAGGTAAAGACTAAACATTCTAGTTATTTATAAAGACCTAGGGTAAGGCAGAAGTAAAACTGCCTATTGAAAATGGAAGGGAATCTAGCTAGAGGGATAGGAAGACCTCTCTAATAGATTCTGACGCGGCGGCTTCTAGATTCACTATAATACGACGATTCTTCAAGATATAGAGCTTTGATAGTTGAATGTAGTTGATTTCTAGCAATACGGACGATTTGACGAGCAATGAGAGGATTCTACTGAGTCCCCTCATAGACCTACCGACCATATCGGCAGAACTAGGTCGCCAATAGGGTCTTGCGAGCTACTTTTTATTTTCCGCATAATTCATTTGTATGGGAAAAGTAAAAATCGACTCACGGCCATACAAACTAGACGCCCGTGTGGCCTAACTAAGCACTTTAATAAACAACCCTATTAATAAAATATACTATAAAATCCAGAATAAATCAAGGATTCGAATAGTATACGTCAGCCTTTTATACGACTACTAGTTCCCTAGTTACAGTCGATTTTAGCTTCCCTATAGGGTAACCTGGTCGGCTTAGTCATACAAGCCTGTGGGTTGGTTGTGTGCAGGAACGCAGGTCACAGCCAAAGCTGCAAGCAACGCTGCAAGCAACGCCTTGTAACCAACGTTGCAACAACGCAACTAGGCAACTAGTGGGTCTATAAAATAGTGCTATAAATAGCATTATTTTAACAGCTATACAACGCCTAACGCAGAATTACTAGCGATCTAGGAGGCTTTTCGAACATAGAGGCATTACCTTGCTTACTTAGCGCACCTAGTTAAAGTAATAACAGATCACTTAAACCACAAGTACCTCGTAACAAAGCTAAAGCTAATAAGTCACTAGGTCACTACATTAGATAAGCTATGCCTATTTAATTTCATTATTAAACATAGGGTAGGTAAGCTAAATCCTGCTAATACTTTATTAAGGAGATTAGATTATATTAGTAAGGAAAGGAAAGCTAAGGCATTAACCTCTTAGTTACTAACCTTCCTTGCTAAGTTTGTAGCTATTAAGTTATAGGGACGCTATAATAATACTACTAATATTATAGGTCTAGTAAAACCATAGTGTGTTAGATTTGTAATTAACAAGTAGTAGGAGAGCGGTGGTGGTACTACTAATACCCTGCGTCTAAGATTGCTACCTATTAGTAATAGGGAGCAAGGACCTAGTAATAGTACTGCTAATATCACTAGCCTAGTTAAAAGAGTTATGTATAGCGCTACCAGAGAGCTATAAGTTTATAGGAGTATTATAGTAAGAATCTTAGTGGTTAGGAGAACCTTTACTAAGTTAAACTTAACCGCCTAGGACAAGAACACAGAGTTAG
This sequence comes from Epichloe glyceriae, assembly GCA_023658535.1. Classification (NCBI taxonomy): domain Eukaryota; kingdom Fungi; phylum Ascomycota; class Sordariomycetes; order Hypocreales; family Clavicipitaceae; genus Epichloe; species Epichloe glyceriae. The sequence continues at coordinate 6,254,638 of CP098291.1, read as the reverse complement.
AACCCTAATCCTAGTCTTACTATTTAAAGCGTAGTAAGGGGACGCCTTTATTACGCAGCGGAAGTCATTGCTAATAAGTAGCGACTCTAGCGCGTCATTAGGACTATAGACAATCAGGCCCTCTAAGCTATTAGCTAGTGAGTTACAGATATAGTCTGTGGTGCCCTCTAGACTATTAATATATAATAATAGAGTTTATATGCTATAGGGGATGTAAAAAGAAGTCTTACTGCTAACCTATAACAATCCTATAGCAGGTTATTAAGGGGTTAGTAAGACACTTCACTGGATTACGAACTAATATTACTAGCCTTTAATAAAGAAAGACGTTAAGTTATATGTACAGACTTACGTTAGCTATTAAGTTTTAAAGCTAAGGTTATATAAGCCTTATAGCAAGTTAGCTACACTACTAGTACTTAATTATCCCTTTTAAGAGCTATTAATAGTTATAGGGCTAGGGCTACTACTAGTAAAAGATTAGAAAAACTAAGTGTATAACATAATATTAGTTATTATAAACAGGTTTTTAAAGTATAGTATTTATATACTAGTATTTACACATCTAACTAGTAATAGGTTAGCTATAGTCTTCTTAGAAAACGTTTTTAAAGACTATAGCGCTCTAGAAGGCATTATAATAGACTAAGGTTTAATGTTCATAAGTGGATTTTAGAGAACATTCTACCACCTAATTATAATAAAGCAGTAATTAAGCACTGCGTTTTACCCCTAAATAGACAGCTAAATAGAGTAACTAAACTAGGTTTTAGAGCATTATTTAAGAGCCTATATATGCGCTAAATAGGATAATTAGGTAGAATATTTACTAATAGTATAGTTTACTTATAACACAAGCAAGCATAGCAGTCACAGCCTAATGCTAGCGGAGGCGCTACGTAGGTATAACCTAAGAGGACTATACTAAGCGGTCCTAATAGCCCTATTAGTAAATAACTAGGCAGAGAACAGAGTCTTAGAACTAAGATAAAAGCACTTAGAGATTAAGTAGCTACTAAGTAATACTTAAGTATAGTAGAAGAAATACTATAATTAAAAGAGAATGCTAATAGAGTTTAAGGTTAGAGACTACATGCTACTATTAATAAAAATATTAACCTAAGACACCTAAGCTAGAAGCTTACTATAAAGTATTTAAGACCTTATAAGATTAAAAAGGTAGTTAGTAACCATAGCTTAGCCTATTAATTACAACTACTAGCTAGCACATAACTATATAACGTGTTTAACATTATAAGCCTTAAACCTTTTAAAGAGGACCTAACTAACTTTATAGATATATCCTTATTATAAGATAACGTTAAAGATAATAAACAGGAGTTTAAAGTTAAGAGAATTATTTCGCATTAATATAACGGCTAATAGCGAAAATACCTAGTAAAATAGAAAGGCTATAATAGCTTAGAGAATTCCTAGGTGCTAAAAAGAGATTTTATTATAAAGGATATTATTAATAACTATAAGCGGTAATTAAGTAGCTAGGTTATAAAGAGATAATTACTTTAGTAATTTAGCATATAACAAAATTTAATAATAAGTTATATTTTTAGCACTCCACCCCGTAACTACCTAGTATCTATTACTCTATAGTTATATTAGCAGCTGCATTTTCGTCTATATTCTTAACTACTATAGCCGCAGGAGCGTCCTTATTAGAAGACTCCTCTTTATCTCTATATATAAAGGTATAGAGCTCTTTAAGGAGCTTAGAGGGGCTAATATAAGCAGGAATATTAGAGATAGACTTAGCAAACTAGTAGCTAGTTAGTGGATTAGAAGCTACGCTTAGAACTCTAAAGATAATACTATAGGAGTATACTAGGTAATAAAGCGTAAGCTATTTGCAATGTTAATCTAGACCTTAAGGTTAGCAGCATTAAAGAGCTATAATATAATAGCGCGCTTATTAGCGTCCGCCTTATAGGCGGCCTTAGTGGTTAATTAAGCGTAGCGGATGTGACTGCATTTATCAGCGTTTTTCATAGCTAATAGAGTATTGTGTAATTTGCGCTTAGCTTTTACAAGAGCCTAGCAATAAGTTAGCTATAGCTAAGTTACTAAGAACAAGGAAGCCCTTACTAGATAAATATAGTAAGGACTGCCCTTAGGGATAACCTTTATAATCTCGAAAAGCTTTTAATAAAGCTTTGTAATTTAGGCAGGATACTAGCAGTGTGTTAGTTGTCTGTGAGTAGTGTCTGTGGGGAGAGGAACGTCTGTGGGGAGAGGAACGTACTCTGACACAAGACTTGTTATTTTTCGCGCAATAAGCGCATTTTAAAGAATTCCTTAGTTAAGTTAGCAATAGGAAGCAGCAAGCAAGTAGCTTAGTCATACTAGGAGAATAATAACATTCGTTAGGGACAGGCTTCCTATTAATAATGTATTAGGGCTTGCTGTTATTATCCTTAGGAGCTATCTGCTAAATAGTAGCCCACTAGCCGCAGCGAAGATATAGAATTTTAATGCTACTAATTATAAGTTAGTAGCAGATATACTATAAGTAAGCAATAAACGTACCTAGAAGTCTTAGAGGCCTAAGACGCTCTCTTACAAGGAGATTTCTCTAGGATAGGAGTAGACATAGCTAGAGTTATAGCACGAATGGCAGACATCGCGTGCTAGTAATAAGTTAGTAATAGGTAAGTAAGAAGAAATAAGGCAAGGGAAACTAATAATATTAAGACTAATAAAGTTAAAGATAAGGAAAATAAGGCACGGAGAGTATTATAATAAGACATAGGGATGCTATAACCCTAAGAGAGGTTAGTAACTACTAAGTAATAGTAGTAAAAACGCTACTATTAGGCTAGTAGGGGTAACTTACAAATTATTAAGAGGGATAAGGAGGAAAAGAAGTAAGGCAAAGGGGGAATTTAGCCTCTCTTATATTAACCACAGACCCCTTAAGTAATCTACGCGCTATATAAGTAATCTGTGAATTAGAAAATTTAGCGTTATAGCTACCACTATTAAGAATATAGGCCAGCTGCGCGCACATAGCGAATTCGCCACTACCTTATTAGGATTTATAAATAAACCTATTTAGATAAATAGTGTCTAATACCCTATTCTTTTAGTCTAATCACAAAATTTAATATAGGGTATTTACTTTTATAGAATTAGTAATAATAAGGATAAGAGCAGTTATAAGGCCATACCCTAGCTATAATTAAATTACTACCTAGAACTAATAAGCAGTGTGAAGAAGAATCCGCGACCTATGTTAATATTATTATTATAGTTTCCCTTATAGTATATTAAGCTGCGAAGAGTTATAATAAACCTATGTAAGGAAGTTTATATAGTGAGAACACTATAATAGAGTAGCTTATTATAATTAAGGATAATTATATAAAGAGGGGGAACTATGTCAGGGTCGTGGAGGTAATAGAGGTAATAGCATTATGTACAATAGGGTCTAGTGGCAGGTTACACTAACCTAGCCGCAAGCTAGTTATGTGCACACTGGAGGGGGTATTTAGCAAGGGCCGCACACATGGAATGTGGGAGGCTAGAGATTAAAACCTTTAAGCACACACCCTACCTTTTAGCTTAATAGCAGCGACACCTTAATCATACCTTCACTCTGTTCATGCGACCGGCCCATAAGCCTTGACAGAGAGGCTTAGTTCCTAGGCGTGTTAGAAGTAAAAGAGTACCCCTAAGGGGTAGGACTTATAGGGAAATAGATAATAATATAACGAAGGACAGTAAGATAAGGATTATAATGTAAACTATAACAATAGTTAGTAACCGCACTAAATCCAACCCGGAATTGCACTAGTAGACAAAAAGGCATAAATAAACCTAAGAGAAAATAGATAATAAGGAAAGAAAAGAGGGCAGAATCCTGTGGGGAATTGCTTCCTTTTATATATATAAGGGGGTAGAGTGATTTACTATGGTAATATTAAAAGTAAAGTATAAGGAAAAGTAAAAAAGATATTATGAAATAGGTATATAAGCGGAACTAATCCTTAACTGGATTAGACCTAGCCTTACCTCCCTATATATAACTAGGAGTAAGTGCTTAGGGTTTATAATATATCTAGGTTAGAAGTGGACTAGACTTAGCTAAAAAGTGGGGCCATGGAAGAGTTAGTAAAAAGTGAAAAATTATAAGGATCCTACTACACTAGAATTCACCTCCTATTAGAAAATGTAAGGAGGCCTAAGATAAAGCTACCCTAGGCCTATAAGCGCACTAGAAGGAGTAAATCCTTCCTCCTAAACTTAGATTTTAAGGATAAGGCTAGTAAGAGCTAGCTATAACTTTCTATAATAGGAAACTTTTTAAGTGGCATAGCCCCACTACAGGGACAGTGCTAACCTAAATACAGAAGTGAGAGAGTTTTTCTCCCTATTTATAGGTTTTCCTGTTAACTAACTAGCCAGAGTACTAGTACTAGCAAATATATAGCTAGCTAGCGTATACAATATATATATATATAGCATAGTAAAAATAGTGTAATACTATAGCCTAGGCCACATAGCCTAGGTCTGATAGGCGAAGACAGAGAACTATTTTTACTTCCTAAGTAGCTATAGCTTCCTTAGAATCTTCTTATAGAAAAGTTAGTAAGAATTTAGCGAAAAGATAGCTAAAAGCTATACGCATACTAGAGGAGGAAAAGATAGCGTAGCGGTAACTATAGAAACCTGCAGCTACTAACAAGATACTAGATAATTTTAGTAGGAGATAGAGGCAGCCTACACAGAAAGGTAAGCGAAGAACGGATAAAAAGGGCTAAAATTAACTAACCTAGTATACCTTAGCTACACTAGTTAGCCTAAAGGCAACATAGTAAGCTATATTAGCATAATCAAACCCATTAATTAAATTTATAATATATATAGTAAAACAATAACGCGTTACTACTAAAAACACAGCGACTTCCTCCTTATTCTCTGCGGAGAGGGTGGCATCTATTAGAGATTAGACCTATTTGTAAATAATTATAAGATTAAGAAAATCGCTAGCTAAGGTAAGCATAGCCTAGTATATAAAAGTTAGCGATTTAGGACCGCAAGATAGGCAAATAATAGGAGACTTACTATCTTATATATCTCCCTACATTTATTGCATTAAATATAACGTTTAGACTATTTTCCCTTAATACCTATAGTAACTAAAGCCTAGGGGAAACTACAGATAATTACTAGCAAAATAATCTTAATTAGCAGATATTTTATAAAGTTAGTATAACTAGTCTAAAGACAGTGTATATATAAATAAAGATAAAAGTAAATAACCTCTATTTAGATAGTAAAAGGGTTATAAACTTGTGATAAAATAGTAGTGTATTTAAAGTTAAATTAGAGATAAGGAATTAGACTAGTAATATAAAAGAGAAAAGCTTATAATAAGATAGCGAAGCGTAAGCGAATTTATATATAAGCGCTGCCTATTACTAAGGAATAGATTATTATTCTTTATTATAATATTTACATCTGGCAATACGGTTACAAGCACCTGTCGAACAGCTGCGTATTAGCTAGTAATACCTAAGCTATTTAGGAGCCTGGCTAGAAAGGGGGTAATGATAAGGCCTGCCTATAACACATAGGCACACCCCGCAGGCACACTATGCTATAGGGCTAGGTCCACGTAACACTAGCGAGTCACTGGCTATAAAGCAGCAACTCGCACCTATAACACACTTAGACCTAGCAAGCTTTAGTCAATATACTAAGTGCCCCCATACGTTCTTGCCTAGCTATCCCCTATCCTTACACTTAGGTCCTAGTTAGGTCTTAAAAGGGCGCGGAGTGTGTGTGGGCAAACATAGGGCTTTACGCAATATATGCACGGACTACGCATAAAGCGCTATAAAGGCGCTTGCTATATAACCCTTAGTCTACTTATTTTCTTTCTTTATAAGAATAGTAATTAAACTTTAAACGCTTATATATAGTTACTATAAGGCTAGTTTATAATATTTACTATTTTTTACTATAAATACTAATAAGCTAGTAATACTATAAGAAATTATTAAAAAGTAAGCTAAATACTAATAGGTAAAATATAGTTCTTATATAAAACTATATTAAGTAAAAGCCTTTACTTATAGGTTTACTATTTAATAGTAATAGGGTTTTATTCTTAGTATAAAAAGGCCTTATAAGCTATAAACTATTAATAAATAAGGAGTTTATTAGAAGTATATAGGATTAGTAATAATTATTTACTAAAACTTCTTACTTAAGATATAAGCTTAAGTTACTTCTTACTTTAAAAGGGCTACTTAATTTACTTTAACTTAGGGTATTTCCTTAGTTACTTAAGGGAAATATTTAATAACTCTTATTAATAGTATTGAAAATGGAAGGGGAATGTACTGGAGGGATAGGAAGACCTCCCTAGTAGATTCCTAGATAGCTAGAGCAATAGAGGGCGCAGCGACCTATAGATTACTAAACCACGATAGATAATTCACTTTGAGAGCTAAGATAGTTGAATATAGTTGATTTCTAGCTAACGGACGGTCTGCGAGCAATAAGAGGATTTTACTAAGTCCCCTTATAGACCTACTAACCCTATTGGCAGAACTAGGTTACTAATAGGGTCTTGTAAGCTACTTTTTATTTTCCGCATAATTCATTTGTATAGGAAAAGTAAAAATCGACTCATGGCCATATAAACTAGATGCCTATGTGGCCTAACTAAGCACTTTAATAAGCAACCCTTTATATATAATATACTATTAAATCCAGCAAAATTCAAGGATTTGAATAGTATACGTTAGCCTTTATATTTTGTCAAGCGGAAAACAACACCCCAAAAGACATGATACTAGCCCACGGTCGCAAGTAGCTCTTAAGCCTACACATAACAGAAAGGGTCAATTATCTTAACGATATTAATCACAATAACGGCTAGAGATATCTTGTTGTATAGAGACACTCTAGATTAAATAGTCTATTAGATTAGAAGTGCTGTCTTAATTAAATGAGGGGAATAATCTCAGTTTATCTTATTGTAATCTCAGGTATCTTTTTAATAAAACTCAAGGGGGTTAATTTAAGAATCTCGTGGTGCGTGTGTGTGAAAAGAATCTAGCTACAGGCAGTCTCTTTATAGATCAAATGTTCCCCTTTCTCAGATGACTAATATTAGTACCCCTTGTTGTGTTATCCATCTTAATGATCCCTAGTGCTTGTCATCGTGATCGCGTGTTTCTGGGCGCGCATCTTATGGCACACAATATAACTACTAGTTCCCTAGTTATATTCAATTTTGGCTTCCCTATAGGGTAACCTAGTTGGCTTAGTTATACATGCCGTAGCTTTACTTAGGTGGCAACGCAAGATGCGTTGCACAACCACGCAACGTAGCGCGCAGCAACGCCACGCAACAACGCAACTAGGCAACTAGTGGGCCTATAAAATAGTGCTAAAAATAGCATTATTTTAACAGTCTCCTTGCGACAAAAGCTCTGCGTTCTCTACAGAAGCGGAGTGCTTATAAGAGGAGTTAGGAGGGGTTAGAAATACACCAGAATAGTTCTCTTCTTACTGTGAAGCTTAAAGAGGCGTTTCTGCTTGAATCTGGTTGTTTTCTTATGCTATGGTTATTAGCATTAAAGGTGGGTTGTTGTTATCTTTAAGTTCCATTCTAATAAGGCCTTAACTAACCTTTTCCTTAATGTCTTTAGCTTTGAGCTTGTTAAGTAGGTTAATTATTGGTACCTTTTCTTTCTAAGCTTCTTTAATCTTTTCTTTGGGTTTAAAGAAGGCGTTCTTGTTAAAACAAACATAAGCTAATATAATCACCTTTTGATTCCTTAACGTTAGAACCTAGATAATATATTGTGACTTGCCCTTATATCTAATAAGATACCTAATGTAAGCCTTCTGCTTAAGCTATAAAATCAAGTTATTTGATTTGACGTGTTCTAAAGCTTTCGTGGTTATTAGAAAGGCCTTATAACCATAGGCTTGTAGATATAATATTATTAGCTTCTGGTTTTCCGCTATCTGCGAGTAGGCAGGTATGGTTTTCCTAGCCTAATTTTACTAAAGCTTGTATAGCATAACCTAATTTCCGTGATATTTAAAGGGCGTCTGATTAAGGAGATACACTATAGTGTTAAAGACTTTATTATTAAGCTTATAAGGGAGCTATGCCTCTAGACTTAAGGTTCTTGCCTTCTGCTTCACCACCCCTTAGATCTCTTTACCTTGCTATTTTAACTAGGTGTTAAGGGAGCTAAATTATAAACCAAAATACCTAAAAAGCCATTTTATCTCTTATTTCTCCTGTAAAGAGGGCTTTTTAATATCACTATATAAAAAGCGTAGTTAAATCCTAAATTATATGCTTAAAAAGCTTATTATTATACGAAAGCAATTACGGATCCTATCCTTTAATTTAAATAAGTAAAAGAAGCGTATTAAGGTCATGAGGTATGTGAATACACACTAATACCTATTGCCATTCTAGCATTCGGAGTTATAATAGTCTAGATTAACTAATAATCCATAACCTAGTCCTTAAGGAAGTCCTTTAGGTGCTGCTTTTAATCTCTAGCGCTTTGCTTTGCCTATCGCACATATCTCACACTGCGTGAGGCTAGGACTAGTCATTCTAATGCCTAGCGTTGTATTTTTAAGCTAAGCAAAGGCCTCTATTCCTAGATAACCACATCTTTAGTGCCATAGGTCTGCGTCTCCCTTTATAGGAGGTTATAGTGCTCTAGAAGCCGCGTAAGCCTCCTTTAAGTCCTTAGAGAGCTTTAATAACATAAAGAGATCGTTAACCTTGTGGAGTTTAGTAATTAGATAATCACTTTATATTAATATATTCTTCTTTTAATCCTAAAAGACACTAGCGTTTATTAGGATTTTTGCTAAGATAAGATTAACGTTAAATCCCAGAATGTATAGAGCATCTGCTAGTACTATAGTCCTTATAGCTTGCGTAATAGGATCTATTACTATAATTTAAGCAGTTCCTTAACCTAAAGCAGCGTAAATAGTTCCGCCCGCTCTGACTTCTATATTAATATTCTTATTAAAGCTAGATTGCTAGAACTAGCGGATATTATTAAAGATATAAGCGTTTACACTAGAATTATAGATAACTATGTTATTCTTTATATCCGTAGCGCTTAGCGCGCTTAAAGAGTTAGCTATAATCTCCCTTATTAATTTAGGGTGCTTAGATTAAATAAATATTAACACATTTGCTAACTTTTCTCCTAGTGTAGTAGTAATAGTATGATTTATAGGACTTTATAATAGGATAACTATATTACTACTCTTTTTCTCTGGTTTCTAATTTATTGCCTTTAATTTCTCTGTTAGATAGTCCTTTAAATACTTCTTAATACTCTCCCTTAAAGCCTTCCTAACTAACTAATCCTTTAGAGCAGCCTCTAGCTTATAAAGAGTCTTAAATAAATTATAGTGTTCCTACCACTTTAAAGCATTGTTAATAGTGTGATTTAAGCAACTAGGGCATTTTAATCGTTCTGATTTGCTCTTACTACCTGATTTCTCTGATAAGAGCGTATTAGCAGACTTTACTATACTCTGTGGAGCTTTGTAATTGCGTTTAAACTTAGCTATAGCCTTTAGAAAATCCTGCTCTTCTCCTTTATTTAAGGGATATTTTACTTCTTCTAGAATAATTTAAATTTACTTTAAAGAGGCATAATAAACTTGTAGAGCATTATCTCCTTAGTCTATTAAGTCTTAAGGTCTAGGCAATTCCTCTATAAAACCTTACTTATTAAAGCCTACTTATACTAGTTATAAGTTCCTTTAGCTTATAAATAGTTATTAAGGCGAGTTTCTGCAAGAATTAGTATCTTCTTTGTATTTAGTTAATACTAATCTTAGAGAAGCTTTAGTATTCTTTAAGAGTAAAGCTAAACTAACTCTTTCTCTTTAACCTTAGTGTTAAAATCTAGGGAGTCTTAAATATTCTTTAAAATTATCTTACGGATAAATTCCTAATCTTTAGCAATTATTTTAATAGGGTGTTATACTTCGTAAGATTAAATTGTAATTCCTTGCATTAGAAGTTAAACTAGTCTTTTATATCTTTGTAAGTAATTTTCCAGTCTTTAATAGCATTAGGGTTTTCTAGCAAGACCTCTAGTCTCAGACCCTCTATAAGTATGCAGGCATTATAGGCTCTTAGAGCAATTTAACCTTATTTAGGTTAATATACTCCTATACGCTGTACGATTTCACGTAATTTTTAATCTACGCGTACTATTTAATCTAGTCCTTCTCTGATAATAACACTATATTTAGAGTTTCTTTAGACATTATAAAGGGGAATAGATACTAGTATTTAAGGGTAGCTAAAGGGTTTATCTAAAGATAAAGGCAAGCGTTAATTGTATTAAATAAATGATTGATATAGTTAATTACAGCGTATGATCTTAGATAACAAAAAGGCAGTAGAATCCTTCTAGGCTCATAACTATTAGAATGTAGGGGTTATAAGATGTGCATAAAAGTGTTTAATTTGATTAGTTAGAGGTACAAATGGCACCTGACTTTTGTACCTGAAAGGTACATAGTGCGCTATAAAACTATCTAACTAAATCCGGTACTTCTGATACATCGTATCCACCGATGTCTTAAGGAGGGTCTGACCATCGACCTACGACGTTACAGCGCTGTCAGAGCCTTCACCCTAACAGTTTGACATCTAGTCTTTCCTTGGGTTCACTAGGTTTTACAAACGCTTTGTTAAAAGCTACAGCAAAATAGTTATCCTACTAACTAATCGCCTTTGAGGAAAACAACTAGCAAGGTTTAAGCTAGAGCCTTATAAGTTAGCGGCGTTCAGAGACCTGTAGTAGCGATTCTAGGAGGCACTGATTTTAGTCCATTTTAATCCGCTGCTTCTATTATAAGTTAAGACTAATGCCTCTAGGCATGCAATTAGGGCTATCCTTACGCAGTTAGTGCTAGGTTACTAGCACCCTATAGCGTTTATATTAAGGAAGTTAAATAACACTAAGCTACGCTATATAACGCCTAACGTAAAATTACTAGTAATCTAGGAGGCTTTTTAAATATAGAGGTATTACCTCGCTTACTTAGCACACCTAGTTAAATTAATAATAGATTACTTAAACTATAAGTACCTTATAATAAAGCTAAAGCTAATAAGTTACTAAGTTACTGCGTTAGATAAGCTATGCCTATTTAATTTCATTATTAAATATAGGGCAGGTAAGCTAAATCCTACTAATACTCTATTAAGGAGATTGGATTATATTAGTAAGGAAAGGAAAGCTAAGGTATTAAACTCTTAGTTACTAACCTTCCTTACTAAGTTCGTAGCTATTAAGTTATAAGAACACTATAATAATACTACTAATATTATAGGTCTAGTAAAACCGTAGTATATTAGGTTTATAATTAATAAGTAGCAGGAGAGCGGTGGTAGTACTACTAATACCCTACGTCTAAGATTGCTGCCTATTAGTAATAGGGAGCGAGAACCTAGTAATAGTATTACTAATATTACTAGTTATAGGAAATCGCCCTATTAATATTTAAGTGGGTAAAGAGCTATAAGGACTTGGTAATAGCACTGCTAATATTACTAGCTATAATAGTACTGCTAATATTATTAGATATAGGGTCTTATACCTCGCCGCTATCTAGTTATATAAACGTAGTAATAGTACTACTAATATTACTAGCCTAGTTAAAAGAGTTATATATAGTATTACTAGAGAGTAGTAAGCTTATAGGAGTGTTTTAGTAAGAATCTTAGCGGTTAGGAGAACCTTTACTAAGTTAAACTTAACCACCTAGGATAAGAATATAGAGTTAGAACCCCTAATCCTTGTCTTACTATCTAAAGCGTAGTAAGGGGATGCCTTTATTGCGTAGCGGAAGTTATTACTAATAAGTAATAACTCTAGTGCGTTATTAGGACTATAGATAATTAGGCCCTCTAAGCTATTAGCTAGTGAGTTATAGATATAGACTATAGTGCCCTCTAGACTATTAATGTATAATAATAGAGTTTATGTGCTATAGGGGATGTGAAAAGAAGTCTTACTACTAACCTATAATAATCCTGTAGTAGGTTATTAGGGGTTAGTAAAATACTTTACTAGATTATAAACTAATATTACTAGCCTTTAATAAAGAAAGACATTAAGTTATATATATAGACTTACGTTAATTATTAAGTTTTAAAGCTAAGGTTATATAAGCCTTATAGTAAGTTAGCTACGCTACTAGTACTTTATTATCCCTTTTAAGAGCTATTAATAGACTTTATTATAAGGCTACTACTAGTAAAAGATTAGAAAAACTAAGTATATAATATAATATTAGTTATTATAAACAGGTTTTTAAAGTATAGTATTTATATACTAGTATCTATATATCTAACTAGCAATAGGTTAGCTATAGTCTTCTTAGAAAACGTTTTTAAAGACTATAGCGCTTTAGAAGGTATTATAACGGACTAAGGTTTAATGTTTATAAGTGGATTTTAGAGGACGTTCTACTACCTAATTATAATAAAGTAGCGATTAAGCACTATATTTTACCCCTAAATAGATAGCTAGATAAAGTAACTAAACTAGGTTTTAGAGTATTATTTAAGAGCTTATATATACGCTAAATAGGATAATTAAGTAAAATATTTACTAATAGTATAGTTTGCTTATAACATAAGTAAGCATAGTAGTTATAGCCTAATACTAGTGGAGGCGCTATATAGGTATAACCTAAGAGGACTACACTAAGCGGTCTTAATAGCCTTATTAGTAAATAATTAGGCAGAGAATAAAGTCTTAGAACTAAGATAAAAGCACTTAGAGATTAAGTAGCTGCTAAGTAATGCTTAAGTATAGTAAAAGAAATACTATAATTAAAAGAGAATACTAATAGAGTTTAAGGTTAGAGACTATATATTATTATTAATAAAAATATTAACCTAAGATGCCTAAGCTAGAAGCTTACTATAAAGTATTTAGGACCTTATAAGATTAAAAAGGTAATTAGTAACTATAGCTTAGCCTATTAATTATAACTACTAGCTAGCATATAACTATATAATGTGTTTAATATTATAAGCCTTAAACCTTTTAAAGGAGACCTAATTAACTTTATAAATACATCCTTATTATAAGATAATATTAAAGATAATAAATAGGAGTTTAAAGTTAAAAGAATTATTTCGTATTAATATAATAGCTAATAGTGAAAATACCTAGTAAAATAAAAAGGCTATAATAGCTTAGAGAATTTCTAGGTGCTAAAAGAGATTTTATTATAAAGGATATTATTAATAACTATAAGCGGTAATTAAGTAGCTAAGTTATAGAGAGATAATTACTTTAGTAATTTAGTATATAATAAAATTTAATAATAAGTTATATTTTTAGTACTCCACCCTATAGCTACCTAGTATCTATTACTTTATAGTTACATTAGTAGCTGTATTTTTATCTATATTCTTAATTACTATAGCTATAGGAGCGTCCCTATTAGAAGACTCCTCTTTATTTTTATAGATAAAGGCATAGAGCTCTTTAAGGAGCTTAGAGGGGCTAATATAAGTAAGAACATTAGAGATAAACTTAGTAAACTAGTAGCTAGTTAGTGAATTAGAAGCTACGCTTAGGACTTTAAAGATAATACTATAGGAGTATACTAGGTAATAAAGCATAAGCTATTTGCGATATTAATCTAGACCTTAAGGTTAGTAGTATTAAAGAGCTATAACATAATAGCGCGCTTATTAGCGTTTGCCTTATAGGTAGCCTTAGCGGTTAATTAAGCGTAGTAGATATAACCGCGTTTGTTAGCGTTTTTATAGCTAATAGAGTATTATGTAATTTGCGCTTAGCTTTTATAAGAGCCTAGTAATAAGTTAGCTATAGCTAAGTTACTAAGAATAAGGAAGCCCTTACTAGATAAATATAGTAGTAATTGCCCTTAGGGATAACCTTTATAATCTTAAAAAGCTTTTAATAAAGCTTTATAATTTAAGTAGGATACTAGTAGTGTATTAGTTATTTATAAGTAGTGTCTATAGGGAGAGGAATATACTCTAATATAAGACTTATTATTTTTACGTAATAAGTGTATTTTAAAGAATTCCCTAGTTAAATTAGTAATAGGAAGTAGTAAGTAAGTAGCTTAGTTATACTAGGAGAATAATAATATTTATTAGGGATAGGTTTCCTATTAATAATATATTAGGGTTTACTATTATTATCCTTAGGAGCTATTTGCTAAATAGTAGCCCACTAGCTATAGCGGAGATATAGAATTTTAATACTACTAATTATAAGTTAGTAGTAAATACACTATAAGTAAGCAATAAACGTACCTAGAAGTCTTAGAGGCCTAAGATACTCTCTTATAAGGAGATTTCTCTAGGATAGGAGTAAATATAGCTAGAGTTATAGTATAAATAGCAGACATTATATACTAGTAATAAGTTAGTAATAGGTAAGTAAGAAGAAATAAGATAAGGGAAACTAATAATATTAAGACTAATAAAGTTAGAGATAAGGAAGATAAGGCGTAGAAGATATTATAATAAGGCATGGGGATGCTATAACCCTAAGAAGGTTAGTAACTATAAAGTAATAGTAGTAAAAACGCTACTATTAGGCTAGTAAGGGTAACTTATAATTTATTAAGAGGGATAAGGAGGAAAGGAAGTGAGGTAAAGGGGGAATTTAGCCTCTCTTATATTAACTATAAACCCCTTAAGTGATTTACACGCGCCACATAAGTGATCTGCGAATTAGAAAATTTAGCATTATAGCTACCACTATTAAGAATATAGGCTAGCTATATATATATAGCGAATTCGCTACTACCTTATTAGGATTTATAAATAAACCTATTTAGATAAATAGTGTCTAATACCCTATCCTTTTAGTCTAATCACAAAATTTAACATAGGGTGTTCACTTCTATAAAATTAGCAATAATAAGGATAAGAGTAGTGTTAAAATAATGCTATTTTTAGCACTATTTTATAGACCCACTAGTTGCCTAGTTGCGTTGTTACGCGGCGTTGCTGCACTACGTTGCGTGGTTGTGCAACGCATCTTGCGTGGTTGTGCAACGCATCTTGCGTTGCCACCTAAGCAAAGCTACGGCATGTATGACTAAGCCAACTAGGTTACCCTATAGGAAGCCAAAATTGACTATAACTAGGGAACTAGTAGTTATATAAAAGGCTAACGTATACTATTCAAATCCTTGGATTTTGCTAGATTTAATAGTATATTGTATATAAAGGGTTGCTTATTAAAGTGCTTAGTTAGGCCACATAGGCGTCTAGTTTGTATAGCCGTGAGTCGATTTTTTACTTTTCCTATACAAATGAATTATACGGAAAATAAAAAGTAGCTCACGAGACCCTATTGGCGACCTAGTTCTGCCAATATGGTTGGTAAGTCTATGAGGGGACTTAGTAAAATCCTCTCATTGCTCGTAGACCGTCCGTTAGCTAGAAATCAACTATATTTAACTATCTTAGCTCTTAAAGTGAATTATCTATCGTGGTTTAGTTATCTATAGGTTGCTGCGCCCTCTATTGCGCTAGCTATCCAGGAATTACTAGGGAGGTCTTCCTATCCCTCTAGTACATTCCCCTTCCCATTTTCAATAAGTAGTTATAAGGCTATACCCTAGCTACGACTAAATTGCTACCTATAACTAATAAGCACTGTGGAGAATAATCCGTAACCTATATTAATGTTATTATTATAGTTTCCCTCGCAGCGCATTAAGTTATAAAGAGTTATAACAAACCTATGTGAGGAAGTTTGTATAGTGAGAATGCTATAATAGAGCAGCTTATTACAATTAAGGACAATTGTATAAAGAGAGGGAACTATATTAGGGTTGTGGAGGCAATAGAGGCAATAGAGGTAATAGTATTATGTACAATAAGGTCTAGTAGCAGGTTACACTAACCTAGCCGCAAGCTAGTTACATGCACACTAGAGGGGTTATTTAGCAAGGGCCGCACTTATGGAATGTGGGAGGCTAGAGATTAAAACCTTTAAGCACACACCCTTACCTTTTAGCTTAATAGCAGCGACACCTTAATCATACCTTCACTCTGTTCATGCGACCGGCCCATAAGCCTTAACATCCCTATAGTATATAAATTCTATTATTATATATTAATAGTCTAGAGAGCACTATAGTCTATGTCTGTGACTCACTAGCTAATAGCTTAGAGGGCCTAATCATCTATAGTCCTAATAACATGCTAGAGTTACTATTTATTAGTAATAACTTCTACTACGTAATAAAGGCATCCCCTTACTACGCTTTAAATAGTAAGACTAGGATTAGGGTTCTAACTCTATATTCTTATCCTAGGCGGTTAAGTTTAACTTAGTAGAGGTTCTCCTAACTTGTTACGATATAAAATGTGTGATATAATGAGTGTGTAAAGGTTGTTCTCCTACAACTAGCTACAGGCCAAAACTATCATCTAATATAGGGGTTCTAGGTCACGTGCTAGTCACGTTCTAGGTCATGTTCTAGATGACGTGCTATTGTCAATTCTAGCACGTAACATAACTACTAAAATTCTTACTATAATACTCCTATAAGCTTATTACTCTCTAGCAGTGCTATACATAACTCTTTTAACTAGGCTAGTAATATTAGTAGTACTATTACTACGTTTATATAACTAGATAGCAGCGAGGTGCAGGACCCTATGTCTAATAATATTAGTAGTACTATTATAGCTAGCGATATTAGCAGTGCTATTACTAAGTCCTTATAGCTCTTTACCCGCTTAAACATTAATAGGGGCGATTTCCTATAACTAGTAATATTACTAGTACTATTACTAGGTTCTCGCTTCCTATTACTAATAGGCAGCGATCTTAGACGTAGGGTATTAGTAGTACTACTACCGCTCTCCTACTACTTATTAATTATAAACCTAATATACCACGGTTTTACTAGACCTATAATATTAGTAGTATTATTATAGTATACCTATAACTTAATAGCTATAAACTTAGTAAGGAAGGTTAGTAACTAAGAGGTTTATGCCTTAGCTTTCCTTTCCTTACTAATATAATCTAATCTCCTTAACAAAGTATTAGTAAGATTTAGCTTACCTACCCTATATTTAATAATAAAATTAAACAGGCATAGCTTATCTAACGTAGTAACCTAGTGACTTATTAGCTTTAGCTTTATTATAAGGTACTTGTGGTTTAAGTGATTTATTATTACTTTAACTAGGTGCGCTAAGTAAGTAAGGTAATGCCTCTATGTTTAAAAAGCCTCCTAGATTGCTAGTAATTTTACGTTAGGCATTATATAGCATAGCTTAATGTTATTTAACTTCCTTAATATAAACGCTATAGGGTGCTAGTAACCTAGCACTAACTACGTAAGAATAGCCCTAATTACGTGCCTAGAGGCATTAGTCTTAACTTATAATAGGAGTAGTGGATTAAAATAGACTAAAATTAGTGCCTCCTAGAATTACTACTATAGGTCTTTAAATACCACTAACTTATAAGGCTCTAGCTTAAACCTTACTAGTTATTTTCCTTAAAGGCAATTAGTTAGTAAGATAACTATTTTACTATAGCTTTTAATAAAGCGTCTGTAAAACCTAGTAAACCTAAGGAAAGACTAGATATTAAACACACAGTTAGGTACTAGCTAGGTTATAATCGCTTGAACTCTACTAGGTTCTATAGAGATTCCCTTCTCTAATATTATATAGCCTAGAATTTAACCTCTTTATAGGAGAATTTACACTTATCTAGGTTAATAAAAAGATTAGCGTTTTAAAGCCTCTTAAGCACCTGTTTTATATAGCCCTTATACGCTAAGACGTCGCTACTATATATTTGTCAAGGCTTATGGGCCGGTCGCATAAACAGAGTGAAGGTATGATTAAGGTGTCGCTGCTATCAAGCTGAAAGGTAGGGGTGTGTGCTTGAAGGTTTCAATCTCTGGCCTCCCACATTCCATATGTGCGGCCCTCGCTAAATACCCTCTCTAGTGTGCACGTAACTAGCTCGCGGCTAGGTCAGTGTAACCCGCCACTAGACCCTATTATACATAATGCTATTGCCTCTATTGCCTCCATGACCCTGACATGGTTCCCCCTCTTTATATAATTGTCCTTAATCGTAATAAGCTACTCTATCACAGCGTCCTCACTATGCAAACTTCCTCATGTGGGTTTATTATAACTCTTCGCGGCTTGACGCGCCACGAGGGAAACTATAACAATAATATTAACATAGGTTACAGGTTCTTCTCCACACTGCTTATTAGTTCTAGGTAGTAATTTAATTGTAGCTAGGGTGTAGCCTTGTAACTGCTCTTATCCTTGTTATTGCTAATTCTATAGAAGTGGACACCCTATGTTAAATTTTGTAATTAGGCTAAAAGGATAGGGTATTAGACACCATTTGTCTAAATGGGTTTATTTATAAATCCTGATAAGGTGGTGGCGAATTCGCTATGTGCACGCAGCTGGCTTATATTCTTAATAGTGGTAGCTATAACGCTAAATTTTCTAATTTGCGGATTACTTATATGCGCGCGTAAATCACTTAAGGGGTTTGTGGTTAATATAAGAGAGGCTAAATTCCCCCTTTACCTCACTTCCTTTCCTCCTTATCCCTCTTAATAAATTATAAGTTACCCCTACTAGCCTAATAGTAGCGTTTTGCTGCTATTACTTAGTAGTTACTAACCTTCTTAGGGTCCTAGCATCCCCGCGCCTTATTATAACATCTTCCACGCCTTGTTTTCCTTGTCTCTAACTTTGTTAGTCTTGACGTTGTTAGTTTCCCTTACCTTGTTTCTTCTCACTTGCCTATTACTAACTTATTACTAGCACACGATGTCTACTGTTTGTGCTATAACTCTGGCTGTCTCTGCTCCTATCCTAGAGAAATCTCCTTATAAGAGGGCGTCTTAGGCCTCTAAGACTTTTAGGTACATTTGTTACTCACTCGCGGTGTGTCTGCTACTAGCTTATAATTAGTAGTATTAAAATTCTATGTCTTTGCTATAGCTAGTGGGCTACTATTTAGCAAATAGCTTCTAAGGATAATAATAGTAAGCCCTAATATATTATTAATGGGAAGCCTATCCCTAATAAATATTATTATTCTCCTAGTATAACTAAGCTACTTACTTGCTACTTCCTATTACTAATTTAACTAGGAATTCCTTAAAATACGCTTATTACACGAAAAATAATAAGTCTTATATTAGAGTACATTCCTCTCCCTATAAACACTACTTATAGATAACTAACACACTGCTAGTATCCCGCCTAAATTATAAAGCTTTATTAAAAGCTTTTTAAGATTATAAAGGTTATCCCTAAGGGCAGTCCTTACTATATTTATCCAGTAAGGGCTTCCTTGTTCTTAGTAACTTAGCTATAGCTAACTTATTGCTAGGCTCTTATAAAAGCTAAGCGCAAATTATACAATGCTCTGTTAGCTATAAAAACGCTGATAAACGCGGTCGCGTCCGCCGCGCTTAATTAACCACTAAGGCCACCTATAAGGCGGACGCTAACAAGCGCGCTATTATGTCGCAGCTCTTTAATACTGCTAACCTTAAGGTCTAGATTAACATTGCGAATAGCTTGCGCTTTATTACCTAGTATGCTCCTATAGTATTGTCTTTAAAGTCCTAAGCATAGCTTCTAATCCACTAACTAGCTACTAGTTTACTAAGTCTATCTCTAATATTCTTACTTGCGTTAGCCCCTCTAAGCTCCCTAAAGAGCTCTATGCCTTTATCTATAGAGATAAAGAGAAGTCTTCTAATAAGGACGCTCCTATAGCTACAGCAATTAAGAATGTAAACGAAAATGCGGCTACTAATGTGACTATAGAGTAATAGATACTAGGTAGCTGCAGGGTAAAGTGCTAAAAATATAACTTATTATTAAATTTTATCGCGTGCTAAATTGCTAAAGTAATTATCTCTCTATAACCTAGCTGCTTAATTACCGCTTATAGTTATTAATAATATCCTTTGTAACGAAATCTCTTTTTAGCACCTAGGAATTCTCTAAGCTATTATAGCCTTTCCATTTTACTAGGTATTTTCGCCGTTAGCCATTATATTAATGCGAAATAATTCTCTTAACTTTAAACTCCTATTTGTTATCTTTAACGTTATCTCGCAATGAGAACGCATCTATAAAGTTAGTTAGGTCCCCTTTAAAAGGTTTAAGGCTTGTGATATTAAACACGTTATGTAGTTATGTACTAGCTAGCAGTTGTAATTAATAGGCTAAGCTATAGTTACTAACTACCTTTTTAATCTTATAAGGTCCTAAATACTTTATAGTAAGCTTCTTACTTAAGCGTCTTAGGTTAATATTTTTATTAATAGTAGCATATAGTCTTTAACCTTAAACTCTATTTACATCCTCTTTTAATTATAGTATTTCTTTTACTATACTTAAGCATTACTTAGCAGCTACTTAATCTCTAAGTGCTTCTATCTTAGTTCTAAGACTCTATTCTCTGCCTAGTTATTTACTAATAAGGCTATTAGGACCGCTTAGTGTAGTCCTCTTAGGTTATACCTACATAGCACCTCCGCTAGCATTAGGCCGTGACTGCTATGCTTACTTGTATTATAGGCGAACTATGCTATTAGCAAATGTTTAACCTAATTGTCCTATTTAGCGTACGCGTAAGCTCTTAAATAATACTCTAAAACCTGGTTTAGTCACTCTGTCTAGCCATCTATTTAGGGTGGAACGCGGTGCTTAATCACCGCTTTGTCACAATTAAGTAGCAGAATATTCTCTAAAATCCACTTATAAATATTAAACCTTAGTCCATTATAATGCCTTCTAGAGCGCTATAGTCTTTAAAAACGTTTTCTAAGAAGACTATAGCTAACCTATTACTAGTTAGACATGTGAACACTAGTATATAAATACTGTACTTTAAAAACCTATTTATAATAACTAATATCACGTTATACACTTAGTTTTTCTAATCTTTTACTAGCGGTAGCCCTATAATAAAGTCTATTAATAGCTCTTAAAAGGGACAATTAGGTACTAGTAGCGTAGCTAACTTGCTGTAAGGCTTATATAACCTTAGCTTTAAAACTTAATAGCTAACGCAGGTCTATATATATGACTTAATGTCTTTCTTTATTAAAGGCTAGTAATATTAGTTTGCAATCTAGTGGAGTGTCCTACTAACCCCTAATAACCTACTGTGGGATTATTATAGGTTAGTAGTAAGACTTCTTTTCGCATCCCCTATAGTATATAAACTTTATTATTATATATTAATAGTCTAGAGGGCACTACAGACTATATCTGTGACTCACTAGCTAATAGCTTAGAGGGCCTAATTATCCATAGTCCTGATAACGCGCTGGAGTTGCTACTTATTAGTAACGACTTCCGCTACGCAACAAAGGCGTCCCCTTACTACGCTTTAGATAGTAAGACTAGGATTAGGGTTCTAACTTTATATTCTTGTCCTAGGCGGTTAAGTTTAACTTAGTAGAGGTTCTCCTAACCACTAAGATTCTTACTATAACACTCCTATAAGCTTGTAGCTCTCTAGCAGCGCTAGACATAACTCTTTTAACTAGGCCAGTAATATTAGCAGTACTATTACCGCGTCTATATAACTAGATAGTGGTAAGGTATAGGACCCTATATCTAATAATATTAGCAGTACTATTATAGCTAGCGATGTTAGCAGTACTATCGCTAAGTCCTCGCAGCTCTTTACCCGCTTAAACGTTAATAAGGGGCGATTTCCTATAACCAGTGATATTAGCAGTACTATTACTAGGTCCTCGCTCCCTATTACTAATAGGTAGCGATCTTAGACGCGGGGTATTAGCAGTACTACCACCGCTCTCCCGCTGCTTATTAATTACAAACCTAACACGCTGCGGTTTTGCTAGACCTATAATGTTAGCAGTATTATTATAGCGTCCCCGCAACTTAACGGCTACGAACTTAGTAAGGAAGGTTAGTAACTAAGAGGTTAATACCTTAGCTTTCCTTTCCTTACTAATATAATCCAATCTCCTTAACAGAGTATTAGTAAGATTTAGCTTACCTGCCCTATGTTTAATAATGAAATTAAACAGGCATAGCTTATCTAATGCAGTGACCTAGTGACTTATTAGCTTTGGCTTCGTTACAAGGTACTTGTGGTTTAAGTGATCTGTTATCACTTTAACCGGGTACGCTAAGTAAGCGAGGTAATGCCTCTATGTTTAAAAAGCCTCCTAGATCGCTAGCAATTCTGCGTTAGGCGTTATATAGCGTAGCTTAGTGTTATTTAACTTCCTTAACATAAACGCTATAGGGTGCTAGTGACCTAGCACTAACTGCGTAAGGATAGCCCTAATCGCGTGCCTAAAGGCATTAGTCTCAACTCATAATAGGAGTAGCGGATTAAAATAGACTAAAATCAGTGCCTCCTAGAATCACTGCTATAGGTCTCTAAACGCTGCTAACTTATGAGGCTCTAGCTTAAACCTCGCTAGTTGTTTTCCTTAAAGGCGATTAGTTAGTGGGATAACTATTTTGCTATAGCTTTTAATAAAGTGTTTGTAAAACCTAGTAAACCTAAGGAAAGACTAGATATTAAATACGTAGTTAGGTACTAGCTAGGTTATAATCGCTTTAACTCTACTAGGTTTTATAGAGATTCCCTTCTCTAATATCACGTAGCCTAGAAATTTAACCTCTTTGCAGGAGAATTTGCACTTATCTAGATTAATGAAAAGATTAGCGTTTTGAAGCCTCCTAAGCACCTGTTTTATATAGCCCTTGTGCGCTAAGACATCGCTGCTATATATTAGGATGTTATTAAGGTAGATGATGTAGATGACATTAATAAGGCCCTTTAAAGCGCTGTTAATATATTCCTGAAAAGTTGCAGGCGCATTAACAAGCCCAAATGGCATCATAAGATACTCGAAGTGACTATATCTGCACTGAAAGGCCGTTTTCCACTCATCTCCCTTGCGAATACGTAGCTAATAGTACGTATCTTTAAGGTCTAATTTCGTGAAAATCTTAGCTCCCTTTAATTAGTCTAAGATCTCGGGGATTAGTGGTAACGGGGCCTTGTCCTTAATAGTGATCTTGTTAAGGCCCTTATAATCCACACAGAGGCGTAATTTCCCTCCCTTCTTTGGCACGAATAAAATCAGGGGCTCCTACTAGGCTAATGGATCTCTAAATCTAACCCCTCTCTTACGCACTCGCTAGGTACTTGCAGAGAACCTATAGTTCTTTCTTAGCTAGGTTATATATAGGTCCCTAGGGAGGTGTTTTCCTTCTTCTAATTTAATAGCGTGAGTCTAACCACCTAGCCTAGGGAGGGTGCTTACCTCTAGATTTAAGAATATATTCTTAAACTCCTAGTAGACCTCTAGAAGTTTTGCTTAATTAAAAACGTTAGTTAAGTCTATTAGTGTAAAGCAGCTGCTTGCCTCCTCCTTATTCGCTACGTTATTTAGGTTATCCTTTCTATTAGCTACCTTAGCTACCTTATTATCTTTCCTGTTAGGTGCCCTGTGCTTAACAGAGGCTACACGCTTAACTAGCTTAATTAACTATAGGGGAAGCATTACTATGACCGCTAAGTATTTTGCTACGTGCTATCTATTCCGTAACCCCACTGCTAATAAGATACGCTCCTTTATTATTAGGTGTCTCTAGAGTCTGTCTGTCTATAATATTATTACGGGTTTGTACTGTCTTGCCTAGTTAATACCTAAGACTAGCTTCTTGCTACTATTAGTGATGTAGTAGCGAATTTAGCATATCTTCGCGTGTCCTATGCTATTCTCTACTATTACTACCTATTGCAAAATTCCTTAATATAGTATAATATTACTAGATACACTTTTAAGCGTATTATTACTTAGTTACACGTTAGCCTAGTTAAGCTTTGTTAGCATGTTTAGATAGATTAAAGAATATGTGGCGCTAGGGTTAAACAGGGTTAGTATTACTATCTAGTGGTGATCTCGCTATAACTTAGCTTTTATACGTATTTATAGATCTAATTATCCGTCCTTATAAAGCTATGTCACATTAAGAGCGTCTCCCTAGGGTTATATAGATCTAATCAGGGCCTTATTTAGGTTTATGTAACCCCTCGCTTAGTTACCGCTGTCTTAATGCGTAGTAGTGGTGTGGCTGCTCTTGCCATAGATGCTGCAATCTGGCTTAGGGCACTTAGGTGTGATATGCCCTAGCTTCTTACACTTAAAATAAGTAATAGATAAGTTCCCTATGCTTACGTAGCGCCCTTCCTATAATTTACCTTCTAGAGAAGTTAAATGATTTCTCTTCTTCTAGTAGTTACTCCCTTAGTTACCCTTATAGTTAGTCCCCTTTTCCTCTCTTATTACTACCTCTACCTTTTTCCTTAGCCTATAAGGTAGTTCTAGCTTACTAAGTACTCCTAGCTAAATACCTGCTTCTTTATTATACTATTTAGGAACTGTATAAACTAAGTAATTTATAGAGGTTTAGGTATAGGCTTAGGTAGTTCCGCTTCTGCCTTACCCTAGGTCTTTATAAATAACTAGAATATTTAGTCTTTGCCTTACTTAAGGTTTAGTAGTGTCCTTATTACTTCTAAGTGATAACTATCTTTGTCTATTTCTCCTGTTTTTAACTACTAAACAAACTCTATCTAAGTGTAGCTTTTATAGTCTATATAACTATCTATAGTAGTAAAACGCATTTACTATTACTTTGCCTTATCCGCTAAGCAGCTGCTAGTATACGTAACTATAGTTATATTGTTTATAAATGTGTTTTAATCTATTATAAAGACCACATTTAAATCTACTAGGAATATCTGCAGGTTTTTATAAGTATCCCCTTATATATAAGAGCCTTTAGCTACGTCTTTGCTAAGCTATATCTATATATTCCTAGTATAGTTAGTGCTAGCTAAGGTATAGGGGTTTAAGGGGTAGGGGTAAAGCCTAAGTTAGTATTATCTAATTAAGAAGGGGTATTTACTTCCTGCAAATTTTTCTATAGTTACTCTAGTCTATGCTTTTTCTAGGTAATTTATAGCTATGTCTCTGCTTATATAAGGCTGCGGTTAAGTGCAGCTTTTTTATCCTTAAATACTACTTCTAATTCTTAGGAATTCGTAGGGGTAGTTAAATAAGAAGACTCCTACTCTATACCTGGGTTTTAATCTATAGGTGCGTCTTTACGTAGCGTGTTCGCTCTAGGATTATTAGTAGCTATAGATTGGGTATTTATTCTTCTTAGTGCTAATATTCTTAACTTACTAATAGTCTATTACCCTAATAGGATAAGAGAGATTAACTTATTAAGGCTTATAGGCTAGTTATATAAATAGAGTAAAGGTATGATTAAGGTGTCACTGCTATTAAGCTAAAAGGTAAGGGTGTGTGCTTAAAGGTTTCAATCTCTGGCCTCCCACATTCCATGTGTGCGGCCCTCGCTAAATACCCCTCTAGTGTGCACGTGACTAGCTCGCGGCTAGGTCAGTGCGACCCGCCACTAGACCCTATTGTACATGATGCCATTGCCTCCATTGCCTCCACGACCCTGACAATATTAGGATATTATTAAGGTAAATGATGTAGATGACATTAATAAGGCCCTCTAAAGCGCTGTTAATATATTCCTGAAAAGTTATAGGCGTATTAATAAGCCTAAATAGTATTATATATATATATTGTATACGCTAGCTAGCTATAAATTTGCTAGTACTAGTACTCCGGCTAGTTAGTTAACAGGAAAACCTATAAATAAGGAGAAAACCCTCTCGCTACTGTATTTAGGTTAGCACCGTCCCTGTAGTAGGGCTATGCCGCTCGAAAAGTTACCTATCGTGAAAAAGTTATAGCTAGCTCTTACTAGCCTTATCCCTAAAATCCGAAAATCTGAGTTTAGGAGGAAGGATTTGCTCCTTCTAGTGCGCTTACAGGCCTAGGGCAGCTCTGTCTTAGGTCTCCTTACTTTTCTAATAGGAGGTGAATTCTATTATAGTAGGATCCTTATAATTTTTTTCACTTTTTACTAACTCTTCTATAGCCTTACTTTTTAGCTAAGTCTAGTCCGCTTCTAACCTAAATATGTTATAAACCCTAAGCACTGTGTGGCTAGGATTGAGACCCCTTGAGACCGGTCTCGAGACCTTCGGTCTCTCGGCTGAACAGATCAATCTGGCCACATCGGATCCCTAGTCATAGACCCTCGAGACCTTGCTAGTCTATTGGCTTCGTTGGATCGAAATCAGCTACATTTTCAGCTCTGTCAGATTGAAATTAGCTGTATCAGATCCCTAGTCATAGACCTCTTAAGACCTCGCTAGTCTATCGGCTTCGTCGGATTGAAATTGGCCACATTGGATCCCTAGGATAGACCCTTCGGTCTATTGGGTCAATAGATTAATCCGGCTGCATTAGATCCCTAGGATAAAATATCCTAGATTTCCCTCCCTTAGATAGAAAATCAACTCTCCCTTTGTAGCCTTTGGCTTGGATTGTTTAAACCGAGATTATTTGAGATTATTCGAGCTTTTGAGATGATTTAAGAAGAACCCGAGATTTCCCCTTTTACGACTTGGATCCTCGCGATGGATCGAAAACCTCGCAGGCCTCGGTATCGGTATCGGGCTCATTTTGCTAACATCGTCAATATCATCAGCATCGTCATCGTCAAATTCGTTGTTTTTGGGTGGTGGTTTTCGCCTGACAAAGCACTTACTTTTAGTTATATATAGGGAGGTAAGGCTAGGTCTAGTCTGGTTAAGGATTAGTTCTGCGTGTATACTTACCTTATAATGTCTTTTTTACTTTCCCTTATACTTTACTTTTAAAGCTACTATAGTAAATTACTCTGCCCCCTTATATATATAAAAGGAAGTAATTCCCCATGGGATTTTACCCTCTTTTCTTTCCTTATTATCTATTTTCTCTTAGGTTTATTTATACCTTTTTGTCTACTAGTGTAATTCTAGGTTAGATTTAGTGCGGTTACTAACTATTATTATAGTTTTCTCTATAATTCTTATTATTACTGTTCTTCGTTATATTATTGTCTATTTCCCTATAAGTCCTACCCCTTAGGGGTACTCTATTGCTTCTAACTTACCTAGGAACTAAGCCTCTCTAAGTAATATCCTAAAAGCAGTTAACTTTAGCTTAATTAAGGCAGGCTATAGATAGGGAGCTTTATATAAGTTATTCTTCTGCTCTTATTTTAAGGCTTTTTGTTTCTAATTCTATATAGTTATGTAAGCTATAGCAGTTTTAATGTATTTCCTATTACTCTTAATTAATAAGGACCCTAGCCATTAATACCACAACGTTATTAGTATAGGCAGCCCTAAGCTAGATAAGTGTTAGTAGCAAATCTACTAACCTTTAGTTAGGTGCTATAACTAACGCTTACTTTAATTGTTAGGTTTGTAATAATAGTTGTAATAAGGTAGTGTTTTGCGCTATATCTAGGTCTATTTTATTGCTAATCTGCCTCTTAGCTAAATACTATAGGGCATTAAGCTAAACATTTGTGACTAATAGAGATCTAAGCTACTATTATTAGCGGTGCTAAGGTACGCGTCCGTCTACAGGGTAATTCCAGATCTATATTATGTCTAATATATGTTTATCTTAGGTTCCTAATAATTACTATAATTATATAAGAAAGCTTTACGCTAAGAATTAAAGTAAGAAGTAAAGCGCTTTAGTGGTAGGCCTAGATTAGTCTAGGTCTAGTTTTAATAGGGGCTAATATAATAAGATGGTTTTCTAGATACAACGCTTAGACGCGCGAATAGCAAAGATAAACCAGCTCCTAGCTGCCTCCCTTTTAGCAAAGGGGCGTGCTAAGGTAATAGAGAATACTATCCTTATTCTAGAGGAGGAGTAATATAATAGGCTAGAGCTAGTCTAAGAGCAGCGTTAGGGCATAGGGGAGGCTAATAATACCTAGTATTAGTAGTTTTAATTAAGAATTTATTCCTTTCCCTAGTAGTCTTGTTTTTATCTTATTATAACATTAGCCCTAACCCTCTTATACCTCTAAGCCACCTATTTCCTAGAGTTCTCTTTCTTTAGTGTCTAATCTAGGTGTTCGCATATTATTATATATCCTCTAGGGGCGGGTTAGTCTTAGTCCTGTTCCGCTTAAGGCAAATGCTAGGTCCTACGCTAGCCTATAGTAGTTAAGTCTCCTAGTTTATATAACCTATTTAGCAATAGTTCTTACTCGCGTAGGATTATCTAGGGCTAGCCTTGCCTCCCGTTTGTCTCCGGGCTACCTTTAAGGTCTTATGTGGTTATAGTTACTGCAGCTTATAATAACGTAAAACTGATCTTCCTCTCTATAGCCGTAGCTGCATATTAGTAATATCACCCTAGGCACGCCTCTATTAAAGAGGAATTTGTTTAGCCCTATCTTCCCTATATGTAGTTATACTATTATTAAAGAGATATATTTATCTAGGTTTATATAAAACTTTTAGATCTCTTTTAGGTTAGGGTATAGTAGGCAGTCCTTAGTAAGTTCTCTAGCATGCTAGTAGTAGCCTAGGCGTTCTCTATTATACTATAATTCCTATCTCTTATTCCACTTATCGTATAAGTTTATATCTAGCTCTTCTTCCCTTAGTTAGGTGTATCTAACCCTTTTACAGCATAGTACAGTCTTAACTAACTATAAGGCGGTTTAGATTATCTTTGCTATCCTATTATTAGTAATTCTCTCTTTAAACCTCTATTTAACTATATTAAGGTATAGGTTAAGTGGTAGCACTACTATTTCTGCTTCTAGCTATATAATAAGGGTAGCTTTAAATGCCCCTATAATAACCTAGAGGTAGGCTAATTATTTTACTATAAAGGTTTTTACTATCTCTCTAGGTTTCCCTCTAGCTTTAGTTAGGGTATAGTATACGCTTACTCTATAGGTAATAATAGGTTAAACTACCTATATATAGAGGAGTTTAGCATCCCTAAAGCTATATCCCTATACTAAGGCTAATAATATAGTAAGGGTAAGCCTTTACTAGGCTAATTTTCCCTTAAGGATATTCTTATAGGTGCTCTAGTTAAGTTTTCTATTTACTTATACTCCTAAGAATTAGTAAGACTCTATAGGTATTATCTCCTTATCTTTAAGTTAGACCCTAGTCTAGGGGGTTATTAGGATTTGCTAAAGTGTATAAGCTTAGTTTTTAAGGGGTTAAACTTTACTCCTACTTCCTTTACCTATTTTTTATATACCTTCTAGGTAGCTTTAAGTCTTTTCTATGTCTATAATGTGTTTTTCTAAATACTATAATATTAGTGTTATTTACAAATCCTATTACTACTATACCTAGGACAGAGCAAAGGTATATATATAACTTAGCGAAGTATAGTAAGAAAAGGATAGGGAAAGTGAGAAGCCTTATAGGGTACTAGCCTTAATCTTAAATAAACATAATAGGTCTCTATTAAAGCTAAGCCAGCTTGTTTTACCTATAAGAAAGCTCTATATTACTATTACTAGCTATAGTAGTACTCCTATCTTAACTAGGAGGGCAATGAGGTAGGGGTGGCTAACTCTGTCAAAGGCTGCAGATATATCTATTTAAGCTAGCGAGGTAATGCCGCCTCTCCCCAGGCCTCTCGCACGCATTCCGTTAAGGCTCTTATTGCGGTTTCCGTTGACCTGTTTCTCCTATTACCCATTTGTAGTTCTGGAAGAAGGTTGTTCGCCTCGGTAAATAGTATTATAAGATACTTAAAGTAACTATATCTACACTAGAACACCGTTTTCCACTTATCTCCCTTATAGATATATAGCCAATAGTATGTATCTTTAAGGTCTAATTTCATGAAAATCTTAGCTCCCTTTAATTAGTCTAAGATCTTAGGGATTAGTAGTAACAAGGCCTTATCCTTAATAGTAATCTTATTAAGGCCCTTATAATCCACATAGAGGCGTAATTTCCCTCCTTCTTTAGCACGAATAAAATCAGGGCTCCTGCTAGGCTAACGGATCTCTAAATCTAACCCCTCTCCTACGCACTTACTAGGTACTCGCAGAGAACCTGTAGTTCTTTCTTAGCTAGGTTGTATATAAGTCCCTAAAGAGGTGTTTTCCCTTCTTCTAATTTAATAGCGTAAGTCTAACTACCTAGCCTAAGGTGTAAGAACCTAGAAGGTGTGCTAGAATTCCCCAATAGACTAAAAGATCCGTCAATGCTAGCCGTTGCTGCATTGCACCTTACACTTGCTTAAGAGGCCTGCCTGTCACGAACTATACCCCTGTGCATGCCAGCGCCTTACATAAGGAGAGTGCTTACCTCTAGATTCAAGAACATGTCCTTAAACTCCTAGTAAACCTCTAGAAGTTTTGCTTAATTAAAAACGCTAGCTAGGTCTATTAGTATAAAGTAGTTACTTACCTCCTCCTTATTTACTACGTTATCTAGGTTATCCCTTCTATTAACTACCTTAGCTACCTTATTATCTTTCCTATTAGGTACCCTATGCTTAATAGAGGCCACGCGCTTAACTAGCTTAATTAACCATAGGGGAAGCATTACTATAACTAACAAGTATTTTACTATATACTATTTATTTCGTGACCCTACTACTAATAAGATATGCTCCTTTATTATTAGGTGTTTTGTCAAGCGGAAAACAACACCCCAAAAGACACGATGCTAGCCCACGGTCACAAGTAGCTCTAGAGCCTACACATAACAGAGGGGTCAATCGTCTTGACAATATCGATCACAATAACGGCTAGAGATTTCTCGTCGTGCAGAGACGCTCTAGATCAAATGGTCTATTAGATCGGAAGTGCTATCTTAATTAAATAAGGGAAATAATCTTAGTTTATCTCATTGTAATCTTAGGTATCTTTTCAATAAAACTCAAGGGGTTAATTCAAGAATCTCGTAGTGCGTGGTGTGGTCTAAAAAGAATCTAGCTATGGACAGTCTCTTTATAGATCAAATGCTCCCCTTACTCAGATGACTAATATCATTGTTCCCTGTTGTGTTATTATTGAAAATGGGAAGGGAATGTACTGGAGGGATAGGAAGACCTCCCTAGTAAATTCCTAGATAGCTAGCGCAATAGAGGGCGCTGCGACCTATAGATAACTAAACCACGATAGATAATTCACTTTGAGAGCTAAGATAGTTAAATATAGTTAATTTCTAGCTAACGGACAGTCTGCGAGCAATAAGAGAATTCTACTAAGTCCCCTCATAGACCTACCAACCATATTAGCAGAACTAGGTTGCTAATAGGGTCTTGTAAGCTACTTTTTATTTTCCGCATAATTCATTTGTATAGGAAAAGTAAAAATCGACTCACGGCCATACAAACTAGACGCCCATGTGGCCTAACTAAGCACTTTAATAAGCAACCCTTTATATACAATATACTATTAAATCCAGAAAAATTCAAGGATTTGAATAGTATACGTCAGCCTTTTATATAACTACTAGTTCCCTAGTTACAGTCAATTTTAGCTTCCTATAGGGTAACCTAGTTAGCTTAGTCATACATGCCGTAGCTTTGCTCAGGTGGCAACGCAAAATGCGTTACACAACTACGTAACGTAGCACGCAGCAACGCCGCGCAACAACGCAACTAGGCAACTAGTGGGCCTATAAAATAGTGCTAAAAATAGCATTATTTTAACACTCCCTCTAGAAAAGTGTGACATAACTAATTCAATGCCTAATGACTTAGCTCTTTAATAGATATCTAAGTCAACTATAAATTCTAACAAATCAATAACTTTTAACTATAAAACCAATAACTTTTCAACTAGAATTCCAATATTTTGTTGATTTATTATTTGTCGACTCTTTGTTAATTTTATAAAGCTAGCTAGGACTTCGTAAGACCTAGTAATTTAATAAATTATTAAAATTTATTATAGGGCAGGGGCTTAGTCAAGCCATCTGCAGGCATCTCTTTAGTATTAATGTAGATAACCTTAGCTATACCCTTCTGTACCTTTTCTCTAGTATAGTTAAATTTTAGCAGGGTATACTTTGTTCTGCTATGAAGAGCAGGGTTATTAGTAGTCGTAATAGCACCTTAGTTGTCGCTAAAAATCAGGACTGGAGGGCTAGAGGCAGCTTAATTTCCGTAAATAAGCCATTTAACCACTCTAGCTCCCTAATAGCCTCACATAAAGCGTTAGATTCAGCTTCTAATATGAATAAAGCTATTATAGTTACTTTCTTCGATTTCTAGCTAATAGGTCCTTCAGCTAGCTTAAATAAATAAGCATAGGTTGATTTTAAAGAGATCCTATCACCAGCGTAGTCACTATCGCAGAATCTAATAAGGGTCGTAGAGGCTTTAGAGTTTGTAACAGATCTAGACCTTTTATAGGTTATAGAATAACCTATAGTGCTAGATAGGTACCTAAGCAGGTGTTTAGCAGCATTTAAGTGCTCTATAAACGGCTTAGATAGCGCTGTAGAAAGCCACTAGACTAGAAAAGTAATATTAGGTCTTGTTAGAAGCATTAAGTACATAATAGTCCCTATAATGCACTGATATAGCTTATAATCGGGGGGTGAGAGAGATTTTGTTAGGTGGGTTGCTGCTTGTTTAATAATTCCAGGTTAAAGAGGAATTTGAACGGGCTTAGTATCTTTCAGGTCGAACCTTTCTAGGGCTTCAGAAATGTACTAGGACTAATGAATAGTTAGGGTCCCTTTCTTTCGATTTCTAGTGATTTAAACACCTAGGAAAAATTCAGCTAGTCCACGGTCTTCTATAGGGTAAGCTTTATGCAAAAGCTTCTTCAATCTATTAATATATTTGAGGTCAGGTCCTATTAGAAGGCAGTCATCCACATAAGTCGCTATATATGTGGATGTAGTTAGGTTATAAAAGACAGCTGGGTCCGAAATTAAGGGGTGAAATCCGTGCTTGCGAAGAAGGTCCTTTAGGGCCTGCTGCCACTCTCTAGAGCTTTGTTTTAATCCATATAAAGCTTTTTAAAGGAAAATAACTTGCTTTTAAGCGGGTTTATAGCTATATTTCTTAAGTAATCTAGCTATTTTAGGCGTGGCTTTGGCAAATTCGGTAAATCCGTCTGGGATTTGCATATAAATAGCTTCCTTTAGTAGACTATTTAAGAATGCCCTTATAAAATCGACTTATTTGACTTCCCAGTCATTAGAAGCTGCTAGAGCTAATAATATTCGCTAACTAGGAGGGATGCTTGTGGTAGCATAGGTCTTGAGATAATCTTGACCTTCTATCTGCATAAAGCCTTTAGTAACGAGGCGGGCCTTGTATTTTAGGGGATTATTTTCTTTATCCCTTTTGACTTTGTAGACAAGTCTGTTTTTAGGATCCTTCGGCCCTGTCTGTTTTTAGGATCCTTCGGAACTTAGTCTATCCCTATAAATTTGAAGGTTCCAGCAGTTAAAAGCTGCTTAAATTCGTTAAAAGTCGCATCTATCCATTTTTGACTATCCTTGCTTTTTAATGCTTATTTCCAGGTCTTAGGGGTATCCGAATCACTGTTGTTAGTTGATTTAGCCTTTTCCTAAGCCTTAAAGCATAACTCCTTAACAAAAGAAGTTATATTGAAATCGTCAACATCTATAGCGTCTGGGTTAGCTAATGGATTACCTATAGGTGCCTTTTGAGGGGCTACTATAGGGCTGCGGTTCTCTAGGGGACTAGATTTTCAGGCTTTGGATTATCCTAAATTTCTAGATTATCTTGCGAGGGATAACTATCACGAAGAAAGTTATTAATTCCTCCCTCTAAAGGATAACTCCCTAAAGATTTAGGGATCCTTACAGAGCCTATATCCTCTATGATTTTCACAAAGCTAGTCTTAACGACTAACCTTTTAGAGGGTATATAAACAAGATAGACGTTAGAACCTAGAGTAGCTAGTAACCGGCTAGGGATAGTCCTAGGGGCTAGCTTTTGCAGCTTAGATCTCTGCTCCGGAGGTATTAGAACCTCACAATAAGACCCTATAGCCCTAATTTTCGAGAAGTCAGGCTTATAGGTGGTCTTAGGCTCTAAGTCAGCTAGATATAGCTGCTTAGGGGTTAGGGGCTTAGTCGTATTCGCGGTGATGTTAACTAAGTCCACTATGGCTAGAAGGATATAAGACCAGAGATACAGGGGCAATTTGGACCACTATAGGGTAGCTCTAAGTCGATTAAGGATAACCCTAATAGCTCGCTTAACTAGCCCATTCTGTTCGTGAATATAAGGGCAGGAGGTGCTAAAGCAAATTCCCTTAGAAGTCAGCTATTGTTAGAGGTTGTTGTTAATTTCAGTGCCTCCGTCAAAATGAAGATGCCTAGGATACGAATTATATTGATTTTTCAATTCCTTAAAAAGCCCTTAATAGCATTATAAAGGGTCTGACCTTCTTTATTAGCTAATGAGAGGCACCATTTATACCGTGATTTTCGATCAATAAGGAAAAGGACTAGGGCCTTCTTATTGTAAGGTATAGGTTTAATTTTTACTGTATCTCCCTCTAGAATATCTAGAACTCTAGGGGGTCCTAAATAGGTCTTTTGCTGGGTCTTCTAATAGCCTTAGTTTGCGTACAGGCTAAGCAGTTGAAATCCCTATCTTTGATGGCGGAAAAATTAGGGATCCCTTTAGCTAATTTCGATGATTTCTTTAGCAAGGGAGCCTTATGTGGCCGAGTCGAATGTGCTAAAGAAGGGCTAAATCTAGTAATTTCTTGTAACTAGAATCTAGCTTTTTAGAGCTACTATCCCTTTGCTCCCTATTGTGCTAGGCTTCTTAAGGATCACAGGCCTCAGGGGATTCTAGACGGCCACTATCGTTATCTAACGCATTAGGATATAGACCTTCTAAATCCCCTACAGAAGATACCTGACTAGGAGCTCCGGTGGGATGTAAGGCTGAATTGTCAATGTTATCGTCGTCTTCGGTGTCGATTTCTTCAATTCGCTAATATTCCGTTGGATCCAGGGTAGG
This sequence comes from Epichloe glyceriae, assembly GCA_023658535.1. NCBI lineage: Eukaryota > Fungi > Ascomycota > Sordariomycetes > Hypocreales > Clavicipitaceae > Epichloe > Epichloe glyceriae. Next base: position 6,219,613 of record CP098291.1, on the reverse strand, counting down.
CTGCTGTGGAATTTGCACCTCTATAGGGTAGGAAAACCCTATATAAGTCGTATGGGTTAGATGTTAATGAATCTGGGAGCCCATAAAGGAGAGGTGGGTTTAATGCTTGCAAATTACAGGGGTTGGTTGTCCTTTAACTTACAAAAAGAAGCCGTGTTTAGTAGGTTCTAATAACCTATAGGGACTTTTATTAGCTAGGAAAAGCTGATCTTTTAGAAGATAACCCCTGGAGAGATAGTGGGTTAAACCACTAACTAGGTTCGTATCTATGCCTAGGAAATATAGGGCATCTAGCAAAGCTAAAGACCTATATTCTAGTGGATTTTTCTTTACCAGCACATTAAATATAGCAGTACCCTTCCCTTTAGGATAGATAGGTCCTCCAGCTGTAATTATAGGGCCGCATTCGCCTTTCTTTAGGGGTTTGAAATCCCTGAAGAAAGCCCTATTATTATAAATGTGACAAGAGGAACTAGTATCATATAGAAGGGAATTTTTAATTACATTATTAGAGTAATTAAAAGCGGGCTTAGTAGTAGTGTTACTAGTGGTAGTGACACTAGAGGTATCCGAATCAGATTCAGAATCACTACTATTATCGCTGCTAGATTCGTTAGAATCTAATTCTTTAATGTATCCTGTTGCTAGGCTGTAGCCTAAAGCAAACGCGGCTTCCTTTCCTTTCTTATTAGCCCTAGTGCCACTCTTCTTCTTCTGCTTCTTCCTAGAGGCCTTAGAAGGGTTTGAATCCTTCTTATCCTGCTCTTTCTTAGCGTTAGGGTCCTTCTTAGGGGTAGGATTAGATGTGTTCTTTTCCTAGTCCTTAGAATTTCCCTTGTTATTATTAGAAGCCTTATAGCTAAGAGCCTTAGCTATAGGGGAAGATTTATCTCTTTGCTCTTCTAATAAGTCCGCCATAAGGAACTGTAAATTTAAGGTATTTATAGGCAGTCCTTGTGCCCTAGAAGCTCTGATAGTGAATCTTTGTCTCTTAGCCTAACTAGGAAAGGTCTGCTTTAATGCATTAATATAATGATTTACTTAATCAATTGGTGCGATCACTACACTGCAAAGCTGCAGTCTAGCTAGTAAATTATTAAAATTAGCATTAAAAGCCTCTAAAGATCCCTTATAATTTGAAAAATTTAGGGAATGGTAGCTAGAGTATAGCGTACCACGCTAGATTTTAGCACTCTGCGAATACTGCCTAATAAGGACTTTATAGGCTTCTTTAGGGGATGTCTGCTAGCAGATAGCTGCTTGTGGCCTTGACTGACAGCTATCTCTCAATATCATCAAAAGAATAGCCTAGTCAGGGTTAACTAGCTGACTAGCTATGCTTAGATTATCTAAGAATTTAGGTAATCCTAGGGCTCTAAATTGTATGTTTAGGGCTTGCTTTCACTGATTATAGTTTTCAGGGCCTTTTAGCTTAGCTCCCTTAGGAATAGAGTGTACTTTCTTATTTAGTTTCTTTATAGCGCTTCTATTAAAAGCAGCTTAAAGGTTACTAGTAGAGGATAGTACAAGCGCAGGTGAAGATTTAGCAGCTAGATCTTCTCTAAGTACCTTAGTATTTTCTTCCCTAGGCCTAGAAAAGGTCTAAAGACCTTGTATAGCAGACATGGTTTGCGTTAATTTACTTAAAAGATCATTAATGCTAGCCTCGTTTTTAATACGATTATCCTCACTATGCTAAATAAATTCAGTTAAGGTCTTGCCTTGTTGCTTAATTTGCCTCTGCATTTCTAGTTGCAAAGGGCTGGCTTAGGCAGCCATAGGTTGACCTTCTATATCCATCCGACTTGGGTCCCCAGGGTAACTAGGGTTAGGATTGGGGTTAGGGTTAGGATTGGAAGGTCCTGCCCTAGGTCCCTTTCCCTTGAAATTAGGTGGCGCTATCTTCAAAAACCCCTGTGTATAATCTCTGACTTTTTTCCTATTGCAAATAACGTGTGCTAGAAAATTAGTTATAATGCAATCTACTTGCGCACGTAAAATGCATGGCAGGGCTGTTTAAAAGGGAGCCCCTCTAGCTAGAAAAGTGGGTTAAAGGTATGCGCGGGCAAAAACGGGCCGGTGAAAATTCTTAGGAGAAAATTTTTATAACACTAAGAGCTACAGATAGAAATAATAGGTATTATAGAACGTAGCGCAGCGCAATGTAGTGCAGCGTAATATAATAGGTTAAAAAGCTTAGTATAGAATATACTAAAAGTCCGAAGTAATTTTAAGGGAAGTGCAGCGTATTTACAATGTAGATAATATTAATGACAGTCGCGGTTGTGAATAAAATCACAGGTGATAATTGCAATAAATTATATTGCAGGTGCGGCGAGTGAATCTTAACACCAAAGGTCTAGTGTTATGATACGGGGTGCTAGGCGATGAAAAGCTTTAAATTCTAGCGGTTTTCCTTCGTAATCTTAAGAGCCTACAGTGTAGTAAAACCACAACTAATAGCCAAAAATCTAGCAATCGCAGTGAATAATGCAGTGTAATAAAGTTAATCTATAGGCCTTCTAGGCTTATAACCTATTAAAAATAGGAAGGGGAATGTACTAGAGGGATAGGAAGACCTCCTAGTAAATTCCTAGATAGCTAGCGTAATAGAGGGCGCTGCAACCTATAGATAACTAAACCACAATAGATAATTCACTTTAAGAGCTAAGATAGTTAAATATAGTTGATTTCTAGCTAACGGATGGTCTGCAAGCAATGAGAGGATTCTACTAAGTCCCCTCATAGACTTACTAACTATATTAGTAGAACTAGGTTGCTAATAGGGTCTTGTGAGCTACTTTTTATTTTCCACATAATTCATTTGTATAGGAAAAGTAAAAAATCGACTCACGACCATACAAACTAAACGCCCATGTGGCCTAACTAAGCACTTTAATAAGTAACCCTTTATATACAATATACCATTAAATCTAGAAAAATTCAAGGATTTGAATAGTATACGTCAGCCTTTTATATAACTACTAGTTCCCTAGTTACAGTCAATTTTGGCTTCCCTATAGGGTAACCTAGTTGGCTTAGTTATACATGCCGTAGCTTTGCTCAGGTGGCAACGCAAAATGCGTTACACAACTACGCAACGTAGCGCGCAGCAACGCCGCGTAACAACGCAACTAGGCAACTAGTGGGCCTATAAAATAGTGCTAAAAATAGCATTATTTTAACAGTTATCCATCTCAATGACCCTTAGCGCTTGTCATCGTGATCGCGTGTTTCTAGGCGCGCATCTTATGGCACACAGTGTCTTTAGAGTCTGTTTATCTATAATATTATTATAGGTTTGTACTGTCTTACCTAGTTAATACCTAAGACTAGCTTCTTACTACTATTAGTAACATAGTAGCAAATTTAGTATATCTTTACATATCCTATACTATCCTTTACTATTACTACCTATTATAAAATTCCTTAATATAGTATAACATTACTAAATACACTTTTAAGTGTATTATTACTTAGTTATACGTTTACCTAGTTAAGCTTTATTAGCATATTTAAATAGATTAAAGAATATATAGCACTAGGGTTAAACAGGGTTAGTGTTACTATCTAGTAATAATCTCACTATAACTTAGCTTTTATACGTATTTATAAATCTAATTATCTATCCTTATAAAGCTATATTATATTAAAAGCGTCTCCCTAGGGTTATATAGATTTAATTAGGGCCTTATTTAGGTTTATATAACCCCTTACTTAGATACCGCTGTCTTAATACATAGTAGTAGTGTGGCTGCTTTTGTAACAAATACTATAATCTAGCTTAGGGCACTTAGGTGTAATATACCCTAGTTTCTTATACTTAAAATAGGTAATAAATAAGTTCCTTATACTTACACAATGCCCTTCCTATAACTTACCTTTTAGAGAAGTTAAATAATTTCTTTTCTTCTAGTAGTTACTCCCTTAGTTACCCTTATAGTTAGTTCTCTTTTTCTCTCTTATTACCACCTTTACCTTTTTCCTTAGCCTATAAGGTAGTTCTAGCTTACTAGGTACTCCTAGCTAAATACCTACTTCTTTATTATACTATTTAGGGATTATATAAACTAAGTAATTTATAGAGGTTTAGGTATAGGCTTAGGTAGTTCTGCTTTTACCTTACCCTAAGTCTTTATAAATAACTAGAATAATTAGTCTTTGCCTTACTTAAGGGTTAGTAGTATTCTTATTACTTCTAAGTAATAACTATCTTTATCTATTTCTCCTATTTTTAACCACTAAATAAACTTTATCTAAGTGTAGCTTTTATAGTTTATATAACTATTTATAGTAGTAAAACGTATTTACTATTACTTTGCCTTATTTACTAAGTAGTTACTAGTATATATAACTATAGTTATATTATTTATAGATATGTTTTAATCTATTATAAAGACTATATTTATAGGAATATCTATAGGTTTTTATAAGTATTCCCCTTATATATATATATATATATATTGGATACGCTAGCTAGCTATATAATAATTGCTAGTACTAGTACTCCGGCTGGTTGGTCGAAAGGAAAACCCATAAATGGGGAGAAAAACCCTCTCGCGTCTGTATTTGGGTCGGCACCGGCCCTGTAGCGGGCTGTGCCGCTCGAAAAGTTACCTATCGTGAAAAAGTTGTGACTAGCTCTCGCTGGCCTTATCCCTAAAATCCGAAAATCCGAGTTTAGGAGGAAGGATTTGCTCCTTCTAGTGCGCTTACAGGTTTGGGGCAGCTCTGTCCTAGGCCTCCCTGCTTTTTCTAGTAGGAGGTGAATTCTGTTGTGGTAGGATCCTCACAGTTTTTCACTTTTTGCCAACTCTTCCGTGGCCCCACTTTTCAGCTAAGTCCGGTCCGCTTCTAACCCGGATGTGTTATAAACCCCAAGCACCTGCTCTTAGTTATGTGTGGGGGGTGAGGCCGGGTCCAGTCCGGTTAAGGATCGGTTCCGCGTGTATGCCTGCCTTGTGATGTCTTTTTCACTTTTCCTTGTGCTTCACTTTTGAAGCTACTATAGTGAATCACTCTGCCCCCCTCGCACATATAAAAGGAAGCAATTCCCCCGCGGGTTTCTGCCCTCTTTTCTTTCCTTGTTAACTATCTTCTCTCGGGTTCGTTTATGCCTTCTTTGTCTGCCGGTGCAATTCCGGGTCGGATTTGGTGCGGTTGCTGACTGTTGTTATAGTTTACGTTATAATCCCCGTCTTGCCGTCCTTCGTCATGTCGTCCCCTTATATATAAAAGCCTTTAGCTATATTTTTACTAAGCTATATTTCTATATTCCTAGTATAGTTAGTGCTAGCTAGGGTATAGGGGTTTAAGGGTAAGGGTAAAGCCTAAGTTAGTATTATCTAATTAAGAAAGAGTATTTACTTCCTATAAATTTTTCTATAGTTACTTAAGTTTACGCTTTTTTAGGTAATTTATAGCTATATCTTTACTTATATAAGGCTATAGTTAAGTATAGCTTCTTTATCCTTAAATATTACTTCTAATTCTTAGGAATTCATAGGGGTAGTTAAATAAGAAAACTCCTACTATATACCTAGGTTTTAATTTATAGGTATATCTTTATATAGCGTGTTTGCTCTAGGATTATTAGTAGCTATAGATTAGGTATTTATTTTTCTTAGTACTAATATTCTTAACTTACTAATAGTCTATTACCCTAATAAGATAAGAGAGATTAACTTATTAAGGCTTATAAGCTAGTTATATAAATAAAGTAAAGGTATAATTAAGGTATTACTACTATTAAGCTAAAAGGTAGGGGTATGTGCTTAAAGGTTTTAATCTCTAGCCTCCTATATTCCATGTAGGTAGCCCTTGCTAAATACCTCCTCTAGTGTGCACGTGACTAGCTTATAGCTAGGTCAGTGCGACCCGCCACTAGACCCTATTGTATATAATGCCATCGCCTCCGTTGCCTCCATTGCCTCCACGACCCTGACATAGTAGCACTACTATTTTTACTTCTAACTATATAATAGGGGTAGCTTTAAACGCCCCTATAATAACCTAGAGGTAAGCTAATTATTCTATTATAAAGTTTTTACTATTCCTCTAGGTTTCCCTCTAGCTTTAGTTAGGGTATAGTATGCGCTTACTCTATAGGTAATAATAGGTTAGACTACTTACATATAAAGGAGTCTAGTGTCTCTAAAGCTATATCCCTATATAGAAGCTAATAATATAGTAAGGGTAAGTCTTTACTAGGCTAATTTTCCCTTAAGAATATTCTTGTAAGTGCTCTAGTTAAGTTTCCTATTTACCTAGACTCCTAAGAATTAGTAGGACTTTATTAGCATTATCTCCTTATCTTTAAGTTAGACCCTAGTCTATAGGGGTTATTAGGATTTGCTAAAGTATATAAGCTTAGTTTTTAACGGGTTGAACTTTACTCCTACTTCCTTTACCTATTTTTATATACCTTCTAAGTAACTTTTCGAGCGGCACAACCCCGCTACAGGGCCGGTGCCGACCCAAACACAGACGCGAGAGGGTTTTTCTCCCCATTTATAGGTTTTCCTGTTAAATAACCAGCAGGAGTACTAGTACTAGCAAATTATATAGCTAGCTAGCGTAAATAATATATATATATATAGGCCGTGAGGGTGTAAGTAAATTATTAATAGAAGCTACCCTCTATTAGGCAAGAGAGAGTGTAGTTTATGGTTATTAAGCGGCTATATTAGGTTAAGGCTATAGGGAGGTATATATTAACAGGTACCTCCTACAGGAAGTTATACCCGCTATTATGTAATTATGTTAATAGAGTAACGCTTAGTAGTCTTTAATAAAGGGAGTAAGAGGTTTTTAATCTATAATGCTCTTAAATATTCCCTTTATTAAAAAGATTATTTAAGATGTTATTATTATCCTAAAGTTTCCTTTAGAATTCTATATACTTCTTTCTTATATCTTTAACTTTCTCTTAGGACTAAAAATAGAATTTATTTTAGTTAAGGACTTCTTAAAGGTTAATAAGCACTTTTATTAATTAGCTAATTATTATATATACCTTATTATTTATAAGATAATCCTATAGGTGCTTTACTACTAAAATTAGTATTCTAAGAAATATTTCTTCTCTTTATTAATAGAAGTCCTAAGTAAACTCTATAAATAGTGTTTTTCTAGTTACTTTTCTTACTTTATAGTCTATAACTTTAGTAAGAAAATAAGTAGTAAGTGCCTTAGGTCCATTATTTTCCTTAATATTAAACTCTTTAACCTTATAAAATAAATCTTTTATAATATACTGTTGGTTACGCAGGGTCGTTATGTGTGTGAGCTCCGAGAATAGTATCGTTGTTAATTATCTATTCTAAGCTATTGAAGGAAGAGGGAAAAGAGAGGTCAAAAGTGAGGGCACTCTCGTGAGGTGAACAACGGGCAGCTATGCGTGTGGGTCACGTGGTGCAAGCCCTACCCTATCACAGGGCCTAACTGTGAATCGGAAAGTGGGGTCGCGCGCGGGCTGACCTTCTTCCAGCCATAATTACGGCTGCTAAGCGCAATTAATATTATGCTTATTCTAACACTAGGAACTCTCTCTTTTAACATAATTATTAATGCATAATATTAATAGTAAAAGAGAAAAGAAAAGAAAGGGGATAAGGTAAAGCAGGTAGCGGATAAATATAGGAAGGATTAACTTAATAAAAGACCCTATGCAAGTGTGTGGTAAAGGGAAATAAGGAAAAACAACACTCCATCACTAATAATCCTTCTAAAGGCTAAGCGGGCCTCCGCCCGTAGCCTTTTAATTCTCATATCGTAAATAACATCCGCGCGTTAATCCTCGCCCCCTTACCCTATTTACTATTTTGTCGGGCGAAAACCACCACCCAAAAACAACGAATTTGACGATGACGATGGTGATGCTGATGATGTTGACGATGTCAGCAAAATGAGCCCGATACCGATATCGAGGCCTGCGAGGTTTTCGATCCATCGCGAGGATCCAAGTCGTGAAAGGGGAAATCTCGGGTTCTTCTTAAATCATCTTAAAAGCTCGAATAATCTCAAATAATCTCAGTTTAAACAATCCAAGCCAAAGGCCACAAAGGGAGAGTTGATTTTCTATCTAAGGGAGGAAATCTATGATATTTTATCCTAGGGATCTAATGCAGCCGGATTGATCTATTGACCCAATAGACCGAAGGGTCTATCCTAGGGATCTAATGTGACCAATTTCAATCCGACGAAGCCGATAGACTAGCAAGGTCTTGAGAGGTCTATGACTAGGGATCTGATACAGCTAATTTCAATCTGACAGAGCTGAAAATATAGCTGATTTCGATCCGACGAAGCCGATAGACTAGCAAGGTAGTCTTGAGGGGCCTATGACTAGGGATCCGATGTGGCCAGATTGATCTGTTTAGCCGAGAGACCGAAGGTCTCGAGATCGGTCTCAAGGGGTCTCAATCCTAGCCACACACTATCACAGTCTTCGCTTCCCTATGCTTAGTGTATATAATACAGGGGCTGTAACGGTTCGTCCACTATAGCCACTAGGGGCCCTGATAGGTCTCTAGTAGCCCTTACTAGGTTAGGGGTAATAATAAGAGTGGCTTTTATAACCTAACCTAATAAGGGCTGTAGTTCTAGGCATAAGATGCCTAATAAGGGCTGTAGTTCCTTCTCCTTCTTCCTTAGGGGATTTTCGCCTCCCCTTATAGTATTAGGGCTAATTCCTAATACTATTACCTATAGTAACCCTCTTCCACGTAGGTTACCCACCCTTTTATCTAGATTATTATCCGGTTACTAGAGATAAACTACTCTAGCGCCTTATTTAGCAATACCTTTATAAAGGCATTAGCCAGGTTATTAGCTCTGTTAATCCACTGGATCTTACAGAGTTCGCGGCGTTTGTATGACTACTACAAGGCTATAATATTAATTATTAGGTGTTTTTCCTTAGTGGTACTAAGCTTAATAAGGCATTTATATAAGGAGTATAAATCTATATATACTATAACTAGGGTTATGGGTATATTTAATTAGTCCGTGATTAATCTAAGGGTTGTTATAATTACGTGGGCTATATTAACGCTAGCCACTATGCTATAGACCTTAGAGGCAAGCACACTTTGTGTAACTCTTTTGCTCTTAGTTAAGCTAAAGTACATAATATTGCCTTTAATCGTAAACTTACTGTCCTTGTGGTCTTTATTAGCTATAATTAGAACATAGCTAAGTTAAGAGGTAAGGTCCTAATTATTCGTAAAGGACTTATTTATAAAGGCATATAGCTTTGCTTTAGTAAGGTTAATTAGAATAAACGTTAGGCCTCTCTCCAGGTTATCTATTTGCTATTAGATCTAGTAGTTAAGGGCTTTAATGTTCTTAATTATTAGTTCCTAGTATTAAGTGGTAATAGATAGATTATAGTAAGCTTCTAGTTAGTAAATTAAGGCAATATAAGCGCCCTAAACTTATTATTTAACATACTTCTACTTTGCGTTTATTAGTAGGATTACATTAAGCTTATTACTTTGCCCTTTTGCTAGAGAGAGATAGCTATATTAGCTACTATTCTAATAATACCTCTATTAAAGGTAAGGGGTTATTCTCTATTAGGAATTGCTTTAGCTTTGCTATAAAGGCCATAGTGGTTAGTTATTTTTCTTCCTTTTAGAGAACTCCTTATCTAATAGCCTTAATATATTATTAGTTTACATGCTTACGCATGCAAACTTAATGCTTTCCTTCTTTATTACTTATAGGCATAGATTATATATAGAGGTCTTTATCTAAAGCTTCTCTCTGTAATGCCTATAGTATGTGACCCACTAATGCGTTCTAGCCTCCGTAATGCCATAAAGAGGCTTAATTACCCTTATAATTATTCTGTTAAGGTATTAGTCGTGGATCTAGATTAGGAGCCTAGCAAGGATTATCCTATTTAATAGGGTTTGTAATTAAATATAGGCTTATGTAATATCGCGAATTCATAAGACAAAGTCTTTCCTTATTAGCAAGGGAGCTATTGTAAGGATAAGGCGTTAACTAGCCCATTAGATTATTAGGGCTTATGTTAGGATATCTTATTTTGCCTTATTGCCAAAGCCTTAGATAATAAGCCGTGATTTCTCATATAGCTAGCCTGTCTTCCCTTTTACCTTGTTAATAATGTGGGAATTAAAGATTCTCACATTACTATGCTCCTTTTATTAAAGATTGTGAATTTAAACACGCCTTAGTTAATTAAGGCATTAATTTTAGCCTTAGTAAAGAGCTTAAAGGGCTCTCCTAGGGTTATAATAATGCCTTCCTTACGCAATTAGATTGCAAGGTTAAGGTTAGCTTCCTCCTTTGCTAATATAAACACATTGGTCTTATTAATAATTACTAGGGGTTCTTATAGGGTCTGCCTAGTCTTCTCTTTAGCAGGATCTCTAGGACCTTACCCGCTAGCTTATCTTAAGCCTCTTACCCTTTTTCCTTAGGCGGCTATTCTTAAGGTATTATAACCTCTCTATTAGGGTCTGCGTAATAGGGCCTAACAGAGGTTAACTAGAAGGTTTTCAGGCCTTATAGGAGATTAAGCGTACAGGTCTCTCTATTAATAAAGAGGAGGTTATATAGGCCTTGCTAATTATTGCCTTTACGCCACACTCGGACTAGTAATCTAAGCGGGAGGTTAAGGGTCTTTGCTATATCTAGGCTATTCCTTATAGTAAGGGCTTTATTAACTTTCTAAATAGTATATAGGTATTTAATTTCCTTTATTACCTTTTACATAGTAATAATGCGTTATAAGATATCTAGTAATAGAGGGATTCGCTAGTTATACGTAGGTATACACTAAAGATAAGGAGAGTTAAAATAAGGCTATTTAGTCCTTGTAAGGATGGGGGATAGCTAGGCAAGAACGTATGGGGGCACTTGGTATATTGACTGAAGCTTGCTAGGTCTAAGTGTGTTGTGGGTGCGAGTTGCTGCTTTATAGCTAGTGACTCGCTAGTGTCACGTGGACCTAGCCCTGTGGCATGGTGTGCTCGCAGGGTGCGCCCGTGTGTTATAGGCAGGCCTTACAATTGCCCCCCTTTCTAGCCAGGCTCCTAAATGGCTTAGGTATTGCTAGCTAATGCGTAGCTGTTCGCTAGGTAAGCGCAATAATATTACCAGATGCAAATATTATAATAGAAGGATAATAACCCGTTCCCTAGTAATGCGGGCAGCACTTATAAATAATTTCCCCTATGCTTTACTATCTTATTATAAGTGTTTCTCTCTTATATTACTAGTCTAATTCCCTATTCTTCTTCTTCTAGTTTAACTTTAATTAAACCATTAATTTGCCTTATATTTGCCACATTATTATTGCTAAAATAGAAGTAATCCGCTTTTACCTTTATTTATATATACACTGTCTTTAAATAGGTTACGCTAACTTTAAGAAACACCCTCTAATTAAGATTATTTTACTAGTAATTATATGTAGTTTCCCCAGGCTTTTATTACTATAGGTATTAAAGGAAGTAGTCTAAGCGCTGCATTTAATACTAGAAGCGTGGTAATACGTGTAAGACAGTGAGTCTCCTATTATTCTCCTACCTTACAGTCCCTAATCACTAACTTTTATATACTAGGCAATGCTAACTATAGCTAGTGATTTTCTTAATCTTATAATTATTTATAAATAAGTCTAATCGCTTATAGACGCCACCCTCTCCGCGGAGGATAAGGAAGAAATCGCCGTGTTCTTAGTGGTGACGCGTTACTGTTTTGCCACATGTGTTATAAACCTGATTAATGGTTTTGATCATGCTAACACGGCGCACTGTGTTGCCTTTAGGCTAACTAGTGTAGCTAAGGCACGCTAGGTTTATTAATTTTAGCCCTTTTTGCCTGTTCTTTGCTTACCTTTCTGTGTAGGCCGCCTCTATCTTATACTAGAATTATCTAGTGTCTTAATAGTAGCTACAGGTCTCTATAGTTACCGCTACACTATCTTTTCCTCCTCTAGTATATGCATAGCTTTTAGCTGTCTTTTCGCTAGATTCTTACTAACTCTTTTATAGGAAGATCCTAAGGAAGCTATAGCTACGTAGGAAGCGAAAATAGTCCTCTAACTCTGCCTATTAGACCTAGGCTATGTGGCCTAGGCTATAGTATTACACTGATTTTATTATGCTATAGAGGAGGTTGTCTAGGCGGACGAAAATGATGCTAAGTTTAGGTATAAGGGGATGCGTTTTTGACCTACCCTAGTGTTACTATAGAGAATTTTTCTATTATTTTGCCTACGCTTTAGGCGTGTTTTCCTTTATTTATTAGTAGTGTAGCCTAGACTTTTAGGTTAAGTTTTCTTAATAGCGGCTAGTAGTGCTATGCCTTTTCTGTAATAATTCTGTGTCCTTTCGCTTATGACTTGCTTATGTCTTGCTACCCTTCTTACTTACCTTTCTTTAGTAAAATACTTAAATAGCGCATTAGGCGCCCTCTATGTCCTTAGCAAGGATTTATTAGTTATATTCGCTAGGCTATCCCTTCTATTTCACTAGGTACTTATTACCTTTATAGGTCTTTCTATAACCTTTTACTTCTTTAACTTTATACTTATCCTCTTTATCTTTAAGGTCTAGTATTAGTATTTCCTTGTCTTTAGCGTTTTCCTAGCGGTTCTATAGCTCTAATAGGCTGACATAGAACACGTTATATAGTTAGCTATACTTATTAGGTAGCGTTAGTTAGTACGCTTATTTCCCTACGGTATTAAGCACTTAAAATAGTCTAATAAATCTAGGGATTAGCTTCTATTTCACATCTTTAAGCCTAATATTCTTTGCTAATAATAGCACTAAGTCTCCCCTTTTTAGGGTTAGAGGTTAGTGGTGTTAATTGTAGTACTTTGCCTAGGCTTTAGTGGCTTTTGCCTAGTTTTGCTTTAACCGTTCTCTAACTTTATATAACTTTGTAATGCGCGCGTAGGCTTTAGGCACCTCTCCTCTATAGTCTTACCCCTAAGAGCTAGGTAAAACTCCAGTAAGTAACCTATAAGTGTGTAGTTTAGGGAGTAACCTATAGTCCTATTCACTGCGTTATTATAGGTAAATTAAGCTATAGGCAGTAGCTTTGCCTATATCTGTTAGTTCTCCTTAATAAAGTATTGGAGGTAGTGTTTAAGGACCTGGTTTGTTCGCTCCGTTTGCCTATTAGTTTAGGGGTAAAACGCTATTAAAAGCCTACGTTTTACACACGCTAGGTAGCATAGCTCTAACTAGAATTAACTTATAAAGACTAGGCCTCTATTAGACATAATGCCCTCTAGTGCTCTAAATCATAGCTTAATTTCCTTGTAAAACAGTTCTGCTAATTCAGCTACGTTAATAGTAGTTAACACTAGGAGGAAAATAGAGTACTTAGTGAATTAGTCCACAATTACTAGGATTGCGTTAGTCTCTCGCTTGTTAACCCGTGTTATAGGCAGTCCTGTAACAAAATCCATCGAGATTTCTACCTAGGGTTGCCTTAGTATTAGTAGTAATTCAAGTGTTCTATACAGGCAATGCCTTCTGGCTACTATCCGCTAGCATATACCACAGCTTGCAACGTAGTTAGATACTGCAACTCCCATTTACAGCCACTAAAAATGACGCTTTAATAGGTTAAGCGTGCGTTTGACACCGAAGTAACCTGCTAGCGGATTGTTATAGTATAGCCATAGAAGCTCCTATTATAAGATAGGCTCTTAAGGAATAACTACCTAGTCTTAGTATATTAGGAGACCCCTTACGCTACGTGACTATAGGCTAGCTTTTCCCTTACTTCTCGCTAAGGAATCTACCTTACTATTCTACCTCTGCAGATCTAGGTCTTAGTCCTATGCCTTTTATAGCAATTAAGCTAGTAGCTTATTTAATTCGGTTGGATACGGATTCGGTGACGCTGTGGCCGCCTGAATCTCTAGTGTGCTAATACCTTATACACACGCTATTGCCTCTTTAAAATCACCCTTATCTAGCCAATCTTTCACCGGTTCTTTGGCAGCTATAACACCTTTAGCTAGGGCATTTTCCTCCCTTAAAGGCATTTTACCACACTAGTCTCTCTCTTTAGCTAGGGCATTTTCCTCCCTTAAAGGCGTCTTACTAAGCTAGTCTCTTTTAACTAGGACATTTTCCTTCCCTAAAGGCGTCTTGCCACGTTAATCTCTTTTAGCTAAGGCATTTTCCTCCCTTAAAGGTATCTCACTAAGCTGATCTCTAATAACTAGGACATTTTCCTTCCCTAAAGGCGTCTTACTACGTTGTTCTTCTAAGACAGGGATATTTTCCTTCCCTAAAGGCGTCTTACTATATCTTCCTTAATATATTAGTATCTCTATTACTACCCTTTTCTTAGTAAGTACTAGCTTCCTCTAAAGTTCTAGTAATAGCGCCTAATTTATCATAGGTTCGCCCTTATAATCAGACCTTCTTAATAGTGCATCCGCGGGGTTACTCTTCCCTAGTCTATGTCTTATTATAAAGTGAAATAGGCATAGGAACATGCACTATCTAGCTTGCCTTCCGTTAAGCTTTAGTTAGTTCATAAAGGTTTACAGGTTATAATAATCTAATAGAACCTCCACTAGGGTTATCACCCCTTTGACATAGTGTCGCCAGTGTTTAAATAACTCCATAATAGCAAATAGCTCTTAGTCAGCCATACTGTAATTTCGCTCTATGTCTATGAACTTCCTTAACCAAAAGGCTACTAGGTGCTAATAACCCTTATTATCTTACTAGGATAAGATTCCTGCTATTGTAAAGACTAAGGCATCTATCTTAATGCGCACTAGTTAACTCGGGTTATAATAATAGAGCAGAGGGGCTTGTTAGAAAGCGTCTTTTAGCTAGTTAAACGCTGCCCTTTCCTTTACTCTAAATATAAACTTCCCAGTCTAGATACCATTTTGACTACCCTTTATTAGCGCGTGTAGTAGTGCTACAATCCTAGAGTATTTGTAGATAAAACGTTAGTAAAAGTTATAGAATCTAAGGAAGGATTAAATATCCTTAAAACTTATTAGTTCTTTCTAATCTTAAATAGTTCGTACCTAGCTTATATCTATTAAGATTCCATTAACTAAGAGAATAAATCCTAGGAATTTAACCAAGTCCTAGTAAAACAAGCATTTTGAGGGTTTCGCGTATAGTTTTGTGGTTCTTATACGCTCTAACACCTCCTTAATGTATGTGGTATGTTCTTCTTATATCTTAGAGAAGATAAGGATATTATCTAGATACACTATATAAATAGTGTCTATTAGCCTGTGAAGCGCCTTATAAATGTAGCTTTAGAAGGTAGCGGGCGCGTTAGTTAATCTAAAAGGCATAATAAGGTATTTGTAGTGGCTATAACGCGTGCGAAAAGCAGTCTTTTACTTATTGCCCCCTTTAATACAAATTTAATAGTATGCGTCCTTAATATTAATCTTTAAGAAGTATTTAGCCCCTTAGTATTAGTCTAGGATCTCTAAAATCAGGGGAGAGCGTAGCGATTCTTCTATGTTACTTTATTAAGTCCCTAATAGTCCACACATAGTTAGAGCGTTCTATCCTTCTTTAGTACAAATAGGATAGGCGCGCCTGCGGGACTCTTAGAAGGTCTTATATAGCCTTTCGCTAAGTTATTGTTAATATATTCTTAGAGCTCTTTTAATTTGCTTTAAGAGAGAGAGTAGATAGGCCTATAAAGGGGTGTAGCCCTAGTACTAGATCAATTGCGTGGTTAGTTAATTTCTTTGATAGTAAGGTTCCTGCCTTATTAGATACGAAGACATCTCTAAATTCCTATAAATCCTTAGGGATATCTTTAACGGTTCTATACGCTTTCGCCTCCTTGTTATTTTCTAATGCAATAAATTCGTCCTCTATAACTCCTATAATAGCGTACATAACAGTCTTATTCCGTATTACCTTAGCAAATTTGCAGGGAGTTAGTAGTAAAAAGGCCTTCTTCTTTTTCTTAAACCACTACTCTTATAAGTGTAAGCAAAGGTGCACTTATTCCTCCGCGAGTGTATACATCCTAATTAATACAGGGCTTCCCTCCACTCTTAGGTCCCTATTAACGGCAATATATAAGAGCCTAAGGTCTTTCTATTCTCCCCTTAAGTCTATGATTGTAAGGGGTACCTAGTACATGCTGTATTAAGGAACTATAAGAGCCCCTATTACCTTAAGGGTAGGAGGTGTAATCTCTGCTTATTATAACCCGTAGGTCTTTGCAAATTCCGCGCTAATAATGTTAACCTTAGCGCAACTATCTAGATTAGCTGCCATTGCTATGTCTTTATGCCTGTGAATAGTAACTAGTGTGTAAAAACAACACCCTATTAGTACTTTAGCTTGCAGGGCAGAAGTAAGGGCATTTACTTCTGCCTTAGGGCGTTTTCCTAACCCTTTTAGTGCTCTTTCTTTAGCTTATAGCATTAAGCCGCCACATAACCTATAATCCCGTAGTTATAATACATTAGGCCCTATCTAACTTCCTTGTTATTCAGGGGTGTAGTAGGAGTCTTTTCTTCCTCTTTCTTATCTTAGTTAGTATACGGTTAGTTACCACGTAGTGAATTACGCCTTTAGTATTAGGGAGCCTTATATAAATACCTCTCTTGTAGGTGGTTAGGCTTTCGCTTGTTCTTTAGCATTAATTCCCAAAATCGTTAAGTAAGTTATATAACCTTTTCGCGGGTTTTGCTAATAACAGAGGCATGTAAGTTAAGGTAGTCCTATAAGTTAGGAGTAGTTTCGCGAAGAATATAAGGGCATAGGACTTCTCTAAGGCTCTTTCTAGATATTTCTCTAGCAAATCTATGTAAATACTAAACTTAATAGGGCTCTAGCCTTCACGTTGCTTTGCGTTCTTAAGTATTATAGCGATTTACGCGTCACAGTTAGCTAAGTCCTTTAGTAGTGTTAGTGTCTAAGATTAGAACGCCTCCTAATTATCTTTAAGTTCTTCTTAGTTACTAGCTAACTATTTATTAAGGTATTAGTCCTATCTTGCCCTACAGTCCCTATACATATAGTTAAGTGTAAGGAGGATTTTTAGTAGTTGCGTTAGAACTTGCGTTTCGCTCTTATAAATGCATAGTTTAGGTCGTTTAATTATATTTTGTGTTTTTAAGGGTTAGTAGGGTGCGTTAGTTCTATAATATTACGCACTTTAACCTCGCTATAGCTGCTGCTTAAAGAGGTGCTAGATTTTCGCTGCCTTTTCGCGGGCTTTTCTATTATATTTAGTTAGAGTAGCTAGATAAGTTCTTTCTCTTTATCCTACAGTTTCTTTAGTTCTTTAAGTTAAGTAATTCGTTTAGTTATTATAGCTTATTAGAAATTAATTAAAGATTCTCCTAATTTAGCTTAGGTACTAACTGTTTTAGAAGCTAGGGTGCTATCTTTATTTATGGTTTTATGCGTTACCTCTAGTACTACGCTAGGGGTTTATTAGGTTCTCCCCTATTACATTCTTAGGTAGCTAGGGTTAAAGCTTTAGAATTATAAGGATAAGGAATAGCTAGGCAAGAACGTATAAGGGCACTTAGTATATTAACTAAAGCTTGCTAGGTCTAAGTGTGTTATAGGTGCAAGTCGCTGCTTTATAGC
Source organism: Epichloe glyceriae (assembly GCA_023658535.1). NCBI lineage: Eukaryota > Fungi > Ascomycota > Sordariomycetes > Hypocreales > Clavicipitaceae > Epichloe > Epichloe glyceriae. The sequence continues at coordinate 6,202,010 of CP098291.1, read as the reverse complement.
CAGTGACTCGCTAGTGTCACGTGGACCTAGCCCTGTGGCATGGTGTGCTCGCGGGGTGCGCCCGTGTGTTGTGGGCAGGCCTCACAGTCCTATAGTGTCATTAAGGGCTTTTATAGCTATTTACAGGGTAACTAGCTTAGGGGTTATTAGGCATTCCCGCTAGATAATATTATAGGCCCTTTAAAGTGGCTTATAATATCTTTTAACCTTTCTAATACTATAGTGCGCCTTAATAAAAACCTCTTTAATAGAGATTAACATTAACGCTGTAAATTACTAGAACTCCTTACTATAGAAGTTTGTGCTAGTATTAGTAATAATCTAATTAGGAGGTTCTTAGTATGTATTAATCTAGCATACCCTAAGGGCTTCCTATGTTAATTTAGCTAAGATATCTTTAAGGAATCTTGCTATATTAAAAGCTATAGCTACGTTAATAGTATAAAGGGTTAGGCGGTTGCTGTTAAGGTATATAATATTTACTATTACTTTAAAGTTAAAGGCATATTTATCCTTAAGGGTAAACTTAAAGTAATAGGGGCTATCCGTATTTATTTAATATTAGTAGTAAACCCTTATTACTACTTTAATAGCATTAATCTTAATCTTATGCCCTAAGTTACATAGGAGATTATAAAGCTAGCGAACTAATAGATAACTAAATTAGCAATGCAAGCGCCGCAATTCGACTTTGGTTAGGTGATTCCATACTATTAACGCCTTGTTTTATATTAATAGTATTTACATATGCCTCTATTTACATACTAGGGAACTTTAATGCTTTCTTACTACAAGATGTTCTTAGTGGTAATAAAATTAATCTTTAATTAGCCTATATTATTAAGGTATAGCAAGAAAGGGGTGTTTGCAGGTATTACATAGAACGTGATCTTACTAAAGGGAGTGGGCACATTAGCTATCCTAAGCGAGATAATTGGCGTGCCTCCTCTAAATCTAATAACCGCTTCCCTAGCTCTCGCTTCATTAAGTTAGATCCTTAGCATTATTTATTGCAATATAATGAATTGTAAACGGCCTGCTATTAAATACTAGGCTACCCCAGTATCTGGCATAATGCCTTAGAAGATTTCGGATAAGTAGTAGTCTTTAAGTAGGAATATATAAGGAGGTTCGTTAGCTATCCTTACATTATATAAGGATGGGGATAGCCAGGCAAGAACGTATGGGGGCACTTGGTATATTGACTGAAGCTTGCTAGGTCTAAGTGTGTTGTGGGTGCGAGTCGCTGCTTTATAGCCAGTGACTCGCTAGTGTCACGTGGACCTAGCCCTGTGGCATGGTGTGCCCGCGGGGTGCGCCCGTGTGTTGTGGGCGGGCCTCACACATTAAAAGGGCTCTTTCCGCTTAATCCATACATCGTCACCTAGTTAGTGGAAATCTTAACTGTTCTTTAGCCATTAAGCGTTGCGCTATAGGTAAAGAAGCTTATAGGCACTAATCTATCTTTCCCTTTGGTTTTGTTATTAAATCTAAGGCTTGCTATATACTAAGCAACCTTGTTATCTTTAGAGGGTTAAGAAGTAGGGTCTAGACTAAGGCTTCCTTTATACTATGTGAGGAATAAGTTATATAAAGCTTATAAGAATAAAGAGGAGTTAACTATATAGTGGTTCTTAAACCGCTAGTATGCCTTCTTCTATTCCTCCTTAAAGTGCTTTATTAACTAATATCCTCTTTACTATATATATAGTACTTCCTTAAATAGGGGGTCCTTATATTCCTTTATGCCTTTAGGGAGGGTATTATAACTCTTTACCTTTACTATTATACTTTCTATTAGTCTAGAATTAGTCTAGGGTTTTAATATTAGTAAGGAATTAATATTAGCCACTGGATTCTTCTATAATAAGACAAATAGTTATCCATACCTGTTCATAGAACTATTAGAGGCTATTAGGAGGGTTAGTAATATAGCTCTTACACTCTAGGATTTTATTATAGGCGTTTATAATCTAGTTCTAGAGGGCTTGTTTAGATTAACCCACATTAAGTACAGCCTGTTCTAAGATTAAGAGCTTTTCTATAAGTTTATTAAAGTATTCTATCTTTAATTTATCTTAGTTCTTGCTAATAATCTTCTAGAGTGTGGTTTAGTATTACTTAAGAAAATATCTTTGTCTTATATCCTTAGTCTTAAACCTCTTTTTATTTATATAACTAGAGTTAGTAGGTCTTAAGGGTTCTCTAGTTTTAAGAGGTAATCTAAGTAAAATTAGAGGGCTTTCCCTTTAAGTATAACCTTAAATACATAGCCTAATTACTCTTATTTAATATCTAAGATCTTATACTTCCTCTTAAAGGTTTGTAGCTTTAACTTAAAGATATTATAGTTATTAGCACTATATTACTATTCTAATATATATATCTTTATAAGGTTAATAATCTATTTTACTATAAGCTATAAGGGTATAAGTAAATTATTAATAGAAGCCACTCTCTATTAGGTAAGAGGAGTGTAGTCTATAGTTATTAAGCTACTATATAGGTTTAAGGCTATAGGGAAGGTATATATTAATAAGTACCTCCTATAAGGAAGTTATACCTATTATTATATAATTGCCTTAATAGGGTAATGCTTAGTAGGCTTTAATAAAGAGAATAAGAGGTCTTTAATCTATAATGCTCTTAAATATCTCCTTTATTAAGAAGATTATTTAAGAAGTTATTATTATTCTAAAGTTTCCTTTAGAATTCTATATACCTCTTTCTTATATCTTTAACTTCCTCTTAGGACTAAAAATAGAATTTATTTTAGTTAAGGACTTCTTAAAGGTTAATAAGTACCTTTATTAATTAGCTAATTATTATATATACCTTATTATTTATAAGATAATCCTATAGGTGCTTTGCTACTAGGATTAGTGTTTTAAGGAATATCTTTTCTCTTTATTAATTAAAGTCCTAAGTAAACTCTATAAATAGTATTCTTTCTATTACTTTTCTTACTTTATAATCTATAACTCTAGTAAGAAAATAGGCTATAAGTTCCTTAAGTATATTACTTTTCTTAATATTAAACTCTTTAACCTTATAGAATAACTCTTTTATAATATATTTATATAAGGTTTAGGGAATATATAGAAGAGAGAGGATATTTACTTTATCTCCCTAATACCTTTTAATAGCTTCTATAAAGTCCTCTCTTACTTAAGAGCCTTTTTAACTTATAAGGGCTTATATTTATTCTTTTATATTAACTATTATAATATATAGGCTTTAGAGGGGAAAGAAATAGGGAAAAGTATGTTTTTAGGTAAGGGAGAATAGTAATAACTTCTACTATTATAGGGGAGGTTTTATAAAGGATTATAACGCTTAGTAGTTAACTTCTTATATAATAAAATATACTAAGAAAAAGAATAATAAAATAGACTTTATTACTAGAGTTAAACTTTTCTTTAAGGTTTAGGCTTTTATTTATTATTAGCTACTCTTACTAAAGAATAAAAGGGACTAAGATAAACTTCTTCCTTAGTATAATTATAGATCTTATAATAATTAGGTTACTCTTACTAAAAAATAAAAGAGGCCTAATTACACTACTTCTAAGAAAGCCTCTTCTATATAAACCTTACTAATCTATAGTATTCGCGTGCGTTTAAAAGTGGTTACCTGTGAAGTTAACCACTAATCAGTGTTAGTTACGCAGGGTTATTATATATGTGAGCTCTAAGAATAGTATTATTATTAATTATCTATTCTAAGCTATTAAAGAAAGAGGGAAAGGAGAGGTTAAAAAGTAAGGGCACTCTTATAAGGTAAAAACAGGCAGCTGTGCGTATATAGGTTACGTGGTGCAAGCCCTGCCCTATCACAGGGCCTGATTGTGGATCGGAAAGTGGGGTCGCGCGCGCACACGCGAGCGCGCGCGGGCCGACCTTCTTCTGGCCACAATTGCGGCTGCTAAGCGCGATTCATATCATGCTTGTTCCAACACCTAGCTATAATTAAATTACTACCTAAAGCTCATAAGTAGTGTAAAGAATAATCTATAACCTATATTAATATTATTATTATAGTTTCCCTTATAGTATATTAAGCTATTAAGAGTTATAATAAACTTATATAAGGAAGTTTATATAGTAAGTGCACCCTAACTAAGTAGCTTATTATAATTAAGGATAATTATATAAAGAGGGGAACTATATTAGGGTTATAAAGGTAATAGAGGTAATAGCATTATATATAATAGGGCTTAGTAGTAGGTCGTAATAACCCAGCCGCAAGCTAGTTATATGTACGCTAGAAGGGATACTTAGTGAGGGCTATATATATAAAATGTGAGAGGCTAGAGATTAAAACCTTTAAGCATACACCCTTACCTTTTAGCTTAATAGCAGCAACACCTCAATCATACCTTCACTCTGTTCATTCTACTGGCCTATAAGCCTTGACATTCATTCCTCTCCCTAAGCAGTCACACAGGGCTTCTAGGAGTCTTGGCGGAAAAGGCTAATCGGGCAAGGCTAAATTGCGATTGGATGTGCACCAACTACAACGGGCCAAACGAAAGCCGAGTCGTTCCACGCTTTGAGAAGTGGAATTATGTGGACACGGAAAAAGGGCGTGATTGACGACGAAGGCGATTTCCTCAAGCTCACAGAGGACTACTTCACCTCGTATATGTATAGTAATGCTTAGTGGTGGGTTATTGTCAGAAGGTAGGGGTCGTAAGATGTGCATAAAAGTGTTCGATTTGATCAGTCAGAGGTGCAGACGGCACCCGACTTTTGTACCTGAAAGGTACACAGTGCGCTATGATACTATCTAACTAAATCCGGTACTTCTAATACATCGTATCCACCGATGTCTCAAGGAGGGTCTGACCATCGACCTGCGACGTTACAGCGCTGTCAGAGCCTTCACCCTGACAGTTATAGTAACCTAGCTATAAGCTAGTTATATGCATGCTTAAAGAGGGTATTTAGCAAGGGCTATACACATAGAATGTAAGAGGCTAGAGATTAAAACCTTTAAGCATGCATACCTAGCTTTTAGCTTTATAGCAGCGACACCTTAATTATAACTTCACTCTGTTCATTCTACCTTAGGCCCATAAGCCTTGACAACACACCACAAAATGTGATGCAAGTCACCGTCTTCGCTAAAGCACAAAATGCCTCCAAGATCAACAGGGCCGACGTCACTCGAGAGGAGACGTCTTTCTTTTAGGACGACCATCACTTCACTGCAAGATAGAAAGTCAATACTGAGGTTCCACGGACGGCATGAGACTTATCAATACTACTACTGGCGCCTTCGAAGAGTTTACATGGGATGAAGCCGAGATGTCGTTCCAAGACATGGGTGACCGATCTTGTAAGAGCAAGAAAGGCTAACATAAGATCGAAATGACCTGCCGGCTAGCAGCCCAGGAGGGAATTAGCTACACATGGGTAGACACATGCTGCATCGACAAGTCCAGCAGTGCCGAGCTTAGTGAAGCCATCAATTCCATGTATTGATGGTATTAGCAGAGTCAGATAAGTTTTGCATTCTTTCCCGACCTTTCTGCATCTACACTCCTAGATGCCGCACTTCCAGGCTGCCGGTGGTTCATTCGCGGATGGACTGTAGGAGTTGATCGCTCCCGTGAACATCTATTTCTTCGATCGAGACTGGAACAACAGAGGGTCAAAGAGAGTTTAGTTGATGCCCTATCTCAGATCACTGGAATTAAGGCCGCTATTCTGTGCTATACTCGGCCACTGTCATCCGTAGCTGTAGCCCAGAAAAGGTCCTGGGCCGCAAACCGAGCAACAACAAGAGTGGAAGATATGGCGTACTGGCTGCTGGGCATCTTCGACGTCAACATACCTCTCTTATATGGCGTTTCGGCGACTACAAGAGGAGATTATCAGGTCAACTCCTGACCTGAGCATATTTGCATGGAGATTCCCCCAGTCGCCAATAATATTGAAACCCGCAAGGGACCAGTTTTTCTGGTGTCCTAGCCAAATCTCCTGCTTTCTTCACCCAACTTCGCACACCGAGACTAGGCTCCGATCTGCTTCCTCCGTAAGCCGAACAGGACTGACGTCCTTCGATCGTCTCAACCGCCTCGCGAATGTCGCCAGCTCAGCAAGTCCGGTTACACAGGGCCAAACGGTTTCCAAGACCCTGTCAGGGTCAAGACCGCAATCGCACCCGCAAGCGTCGGATCATGGTGCCAATCATTCTATACCGGGTACCCCATATATGTCACCCTGTGCCCCGGGATCGCCATTGCCGCCGCAGCCAAGGTCGCCGAACCGAAGCTTTCAGCCAGAGACTGAGTATACGTCGTGTCCGTTGGGGGCATTCGATCCGCTCGCCCATCGCCGATGTCCTGTACGACCGCTGCCTTATTGTTTAGATCGCGTGCCGCCTGCTGTACGTCCTGCCTTAATCCTTTAAATAACGACATCTCTGGTATGGTGGTGGTCCCGCAGCTGATAACACCCGCCGCGTCTTGCCGCTCTTCGGGTTTGTTGGTAATGACGTTGACGCGCACTCGGCCTCGCCGTCCTCCCCCTCTCGCAAGATGATGAAGTAGTCGATTAGACCCATGGCTGTGAAGTATGTCTGAGGCGAGCAGACCCTCCAGAGTTAGTGCTTATTCGCTTCATGCTATGACGCAATTTTGCCCAGTCACCATGTGCAAAATTCAGACGTGTCGCCGCCCACTGCCAAGCCCTAGAGACGAGCATGGTGTAGCAATGGTGACAACCACTATGGGACTGTAACCAAAGAGCGATGTCGCCGTGGAGCCTAGAATGGTCGACCAAAGTTGACACACTAATTTCTTGCGCAGAAAACAGCTGTCGTTTGATCTTTGATTGAATCAATCGCTGCAAGATCTGTAGTCGTAAGGGTGGTAGCCTGAAGCTCGCCAGCACGGATGCCGTGTGCAGCGCTATCGTACAGTCTGTTGTTTTATCAGAATGACATATTGTGGCAACAGAAATTATCAACACTTAAACAGCCCGCGCGTTGACGCAGATGGACACATGCAAATGGAATCGGAGTGGTGTATATTTTCTATATGCCGCCTCACATCGTTTCTCCTGGTACAGGTCGTTCGAGCGCCATCGCATGCACGTAATACGCACTCGTAAACAAGTGTCCTGCGCCACACGTTTTGGGTGGCCAAGCCGAATGCCGCATTATAGGTCGTAGGTCTACGAAGCGCCCAAGGACCTTCCGCCCCTGGTTCGTACGTAGTGCCTAGCTTATGGCTTGGCTTCTGTACATGCTTTATTCCGATATTCGTTCAGTAAGACATGATGCGTGGGTGCAGGATGGCGATACATGCCGCGGTCGGCTACACCTCCTGCGCTTGACCCGGAAGGAACGGGCGCTTCTTGTCGCTTCGGTATTCGTCTCGGGTACGTTTCCTCTTCTTTCCTGACACTCCAAGAAGTAGCTTATTTGGGGGCTCGGGCGGAGAGTTGCTCGGTCAAAATCGATTATCATGACTCGCCCTCGTTCCTTGTTCCATAACTGGTTGGCGCTCCGTTCGTCGCCATGAGTAACGCCCTCCGCCCAAACTGCCTGCAAGGAGCGGTGAACCTTAGTTGCCATGTTCCACGGCATCGCCTTTGATGCTTTCTCCTCCCCACGACATTAGCATCATGTCGAAGACTCTCATGCCGCCAGGAATGATGTGCCCCCTGTCTAGCGTTACAAGGCCTAGGTGCACCGGCACTACATGACCCTGGAGCCTGTCAAGCCTTGCGTAGATGCTGCCCTCGTGTTCCAAGTCATCTGGAAACCCCGACAATGCCCCTTGCCCACGAACGTGTACCCGTACGGCTCCAGCTCCAGCTTGAAAAGCATGCCTACGGATCCCTCCATGCCCCAGCGGTCCAATGCGTCGCACTTGTAATACGGATTCTGGCGTAGTTGCTTGCCCACTAGGCGAGTGAATGTCTCGCTGTCAATGAGATGCTGGTTGCCGCCTTCGGCAGTTCGGTGAAAGTCCACGTTCGGGCATTTATTGTCTAGTTCATTGCTTCGCTTGAGACCGAGCAAGCACGCCTGGGTACAGTACTGCCTGGTGGGTGCCCAGCTGGATATATCACCGCCGTCGCCTTCGGAGCTACTGCTCGACGGACCATCCTTTCGCTTTCTGGTGTCGGCCACTGATCTGAGCCCGCTGGCCGGCCCTTCATCTGGTCTCTCGTCATCGTGCTTATCATCGTCCTCGCCCTTTGCGAGGTTGTCGGTAACTTTACAAGACGACTTGGACCGCAGCGATATTTCCCGGTTCACCGGGCTCACACTGCTTGTGTAGCGGGAGCCTGATACCTGCGATGAGGGGTTCGACGATGACTCCGTACTTGCCGCCTCCAGAAAGCTAGATACGTCCTCGTACGGCTCGCTCCACGTTTGTAGGGTGGCATCGGGCGCCTGCGACGACTTCTCCAGCAAAACTCCTCGGAGAGGGTCCGACAGCAAGCTCAGCAGACAGAAGCTGGCTAGCTGAGCGACCGCCGTGTGCATCATCTTGGCGTCGCCCAAGTCTCCGTTTGGACAATCCCCACATCTTCCTCCGGTACGCAAACATGGCAGTATAACGTCTGTAGATCGGCTCGGTCGACGTGAAGAAGCAGCAAAGACGTGCCGGCCGCCACGTAGCCGTATGCAACCCCGTACCGAACCATGTAGTCGAAGACTTGTGTCAGCGCCATGGCGATGGTTTCTTCTGCCTGCTCGCGTTCGCGGACGGTGGCATCGTTACTGGCCTTGTTGCCGCGAATCCGCTGCGTAACCTCAATGAACAGGTTCTCCTTTGCCACGGCCGATTTGACCGACCCTGAGGAAACCCTATGAGCTGCTTTGTACTCAAACACGAAAGCGCAACCCTTGTCTTGGCCGACATAGGTGCGGACCCCCACCCGTCAGGTTGTGTTATAGGAGGCTTGGTCTGTTTGGGCACAGTCCGCTTGCTCGGCCCCGTCCGCCGCCGCCGTTCCTGTTTATCGTCGACACGATCTTGCGAAGTGGTCGGCGGGGCTTCGCCCGCTACCACGGCATCACGGCGGTTACTACTGAAACCCAAATTTACACATCGGTACTCCCCTTCAATTCATCGTTCTCCCACACGGGACGCAGGATGTGACAGACAGGATCTTCCACCGCGAGTTTCTCGAAGTGATCAATGGCACTTTCGTTGCCCGCCTTTCTGTAGGAGATATCCAATCCGATATTTCTCGTCGTGCTTTCCTGGTGGAAAAGGCGCCTGCCTCCGCACGCTGTCTTGATTTGCCTAAAGTGCCGTTGCCGGTGGGTATTCTCGAACTCGCGCCAAGGCCGGAGCCACTTTGGATAGTATTTGCCCTCCACCTTGGTGGTCCCGGTTGATAAAAGGGATGCATCGGCAAGACTGAGCTTCCTGTAGAGGTGGAAGTGACAGTTGTAGAGGTATTCCTCGAGCGTGGTACTCTGGTTTTTGCGTCGCTCTTCCTCTTCCCGTGCTTTTGCAACCTCTTTCTCACGTCGCTCTTGCTCTAGCTCTTTCTTGAGCCGATCGATCTCGTTTTCGGACATTGCTTTCAGGAAGGTCAGCTTCACCTGAGCAGAACAAGGTGATCCGTATCTCGTCGGATTTGCCTATTTTTGACTCGTGTTAGTTCACTAAGGGATAATGCACTAGTGCATTGAGGGGATTCAATTCAATAGATTTAGCAATAGATAAACAGAAGAGGAAGAGGAATCTAGCTAGGTGGGCGAGAGGGAAAAGGAGGCCTCGTGCGGGGTTGCTGACGTGGCCTCGCCACATGTGGGGTTGGGTTGTATTGGACCGCGTAGCTAAGGTCGGATCAAAGAGCATGGATTAAGTTGTCCGACCCTGTAAGAGGGTGCGGACGGTCGCTTAAATAGCTAAGTACCTGTACAAGGTGGCTTGTAATCTAACCATACAAAAACATACTATGCATCTACTGAGGTCTGTTGAGGTGGGGAATGGCTTAGGTAATAAGTGAGCATAGATATATGTTGCACCCACAAGGGCATAATTGATCCCTGCCGCACGATAGTCTCACTATTCAACTAGCTGAGACAGGAATCCACCTGCGCAAGTCATTTTCCACGGCCTCCGTAGTTTCATAGTATGTTTTATTGTTGTACTAGTACCCCACCGATGGTACAGGTACTTAGGTATTTAGACCGTAGTCCGCACCCTCTTATAGGGTCGGACAACTCAATAGATGCGATCACATTGAACCCTAGCTTCGCAGTCTAACATAGTAGCAATTACGTGGTGTTCATAATAATCATACCTTATCTTCTTCTAAATCAGTACTCTTCTCTTTAAATTAACCTATTATTTAATCTTTGAACAATTAGTACAAACACGGCAAAGAGAGGCCTAATTCATCAACATTATAATTAGGCGACCCTAGCACGCTAGGATTAATATCAACATCTATTAGTTTAATAACAGCAACATAAAAACACCACAGGCATTCTCACGATATCTAAGGAGTCTTCTAAAGGCAATAAGCTAGCGATTAAGCTGTAGGAGCCCTACTATTAGGACCTATAGTATAAGATAGTTAAGGCAAGAGCCATTAAAGACAGAATCTAGGTCTTTATTAATCCTAACTTAACTATACAGCTAGATTACCCTCCTAAGCCACTAATCCTTGTAGGAAATAGAACTCTAGTAAAGAGAAGGGTAGCAGAGGCTACACAGAGTTAAACATCTATAATAGATATCTTAGGAGTTTAAACGCGCTTGCAGAGCAGCAGATCGGCAGTTAGTAGCGCGCGGCAACCCTAGGGAAGCTCTCCTAAAGGCTATGATATAGCTAGAGAGAGTTATTTTTAGTACCCTTAATAACCTAACGATGCTAAAGATAGCGCTTAGTTCGCGGTCCTTAGTAGTTATTATTAGGTATTTAATAGCTAATTCCAGAGCCTTATAAAGGCCTTATAAGAGTATTACACTTAGTTTATAATAACGCTTAGTCCTAAGTATAAGTAGTTAACCTTAAGGCATATATCCCTTTATAATAAGATTAAGGAGCTTACAAGGAATGTAATGCCTTTAAGCGGGACTATTAAGCATTACACTAAAGTTAATTTTAATAAGATTATTAAGCGGAACCTTGTAAAGGTAAACATTAATAAGTAGCTTGCAGATGCTTTAATTAGCTATAAGAGATGCTTTTAAGTAAACTGTCCTATTGCTAAAGGCAACTCGCTTATAGAGATAATTAATAACGCCATTAGGGCACAATTCCCTACTATCTTAGCTTAAGTTAACTTGTTAATTTACATAGCAGAGAGTAAGGGAAAGGTCCTAGATTTCTATAGTATTATAAGTAAAATTAAGCACTTAATTAAAGCTTAAGGGAGATTACAGGTAAAGACTAATAATGCCTTTAGAGCTAAGCTAACTCTTAACAGTAAAATAAAGGATAAAGCAAAGAAGTTAGTAAAGAAAGACTATATATACTATAAGAAGTATAAAGTAAAGAAGTTAAGAGACTTATAGAAGGTCTATAGGGCACTTTACTTAACAAAGGACTAGAAAGTTAATAAAGAGCTATTAAAGAAAGTAAAAGAAGTGATAAATTATTAGCCTAATGATATAAAGAAGGCATATAACGCGTGGTTAAAGGATAATAGCGTAAAGGAACCTAAGGATAATAGCGTAAAGGAACCTAAAGGAGCAGATACTGCATTTTCAGCTATAGAAGAGTTAGAGTCTTTAGAGGCTTTCCTCACCTAGGGTAAATCGCGGGTTATACTTAATAGCAGCACTTTAATCCACATCTTTAATAATAAACGCTAGTTTATAGACCTTAATTACAGCTAACAACCTGGAATTCAAGCCAGTTATAGTGTCACTAAGGCTCACGGCGTTAGCATAGCTCGGATTATCTTAATAGACAGCTAGACCCTTACCTTATTAAAGGCCTAGTACTAACTATTGTTCTTTGTAAACCTTATATCTCTTTAGCTACTTATATAGAAGGGAATAAGGTAGGATAACCTTACTAGAAGGGTAATAGACCTAGTAAGAGGTAATTGGGAGATATTTTGAACTCGGATTATTAGTACATAGCTGTGTATAGAGGGCTTAAGCCTGTTAGAGACTTTTGCTATTAAAGGAGATTTAAGAGACCTAAAGGCTATAACAGTGACGCCTACGGACCTGTGGCATGCTAGATTAGCACATCCGGGCAAGGATATAATAGATCAAGTGCTTAAGAAGCTTTAAATTCCTTTAAAGGAAAGGAGCGCGGGTAAATATAAGGTCTGCCAAACAGCTAAGGCGTAGAGGCAGATATCGCGAGTCCCACAGACAGGGTTATTACCTTTAGGACCGCTTTAGGTGGTCTCTTTTAACCTCTTTACTTAATTATTAGGGTATAATAAAGACCAATATATCGCTCTCTTTACCTGTAAAGCTATAGGATTACGCCACATCTTCATAATTCCGTTAAAAACGGATATCACGCTCTGCTTTGATCAGTTAGAAGCTATATACGCAAGAGTGTACAGTATCCACATCGCGGTTATAATAACTAACGGTAAGACTGCCTTCTAGACCAAAAAGCAAGAAGAAGAGGTTGCAAATAGAGGCATTATCATTAGGAAGTCTAGCCTAGCTCACCCACATCAAAACGGGCACGCTAAACGGTCTGGGGGGTGATGATAAGGGTTATGACGACTCTTATAATACAATCAGGCTTCCTAGAAGACCTTTAGCCTATAGCTGCTAAAGCAGCTATTCACATCTTAAACTATACGCCTCAAAAGCTACTTAACTAGTAATTGCCTTAATAAGCGTTAAATAGGTGGTTAAGAGAGAACAAGCTTTAATGGAGTCACTTACTAGAGAATCTAGAAGCCTCTATAACACACCTACAAGCCTTTGGTTACAAAGCATATATAATAACGCGAAGTAAGCTTTGTAAGGCAGGTCCAAAGCTCGCACAGAGAGCTCACATCAGATACCTAGCTGGATACGTTTCCTTTACGCAATACCTGATTTAGGTGCTAACGATAAAGAGGAGCTGCTAGTTCTTATTAAGTTATATTACCTTTAATAAGTTAATCTTCTATGCTTAAGAAAGAGGCCTATTACTAAGTGTAAAAGAGGTTAAAAACGCTTCCTTAAAGAGCTAGTTAATGATAATGAGGATAAAAGCTCTAATGTAGGGCTTCCATAGATAGCGTACCCACTGTTACTGCAATAACCACTTAATCAGCTTTAACAGGATAAAACTCTAGACAGTCACAATCAATTAGACCATAAGGAAAAGGAAAAAGAGAGTTAAGAAACAAATCTGCTAACTCCTCCGAATTTACCTGAACAATTTCTAGGTTTATTAGATTACACACCGTTAAGTATTGATGATTTACTTAACCCTCCTAACGGTAGCAATAGTCACGATGTGTTAACAAATCCACAAGATTACAACAATCTTAAAGCATTTGCTGCAGCCTTTAATCTAGGACCTAAGAGCGAAGAAAAGCCTTATATATTAAGGCTTCCCCTCCTCCAGCTTATTATAATAACTTAGCTAGCTATCTAAAGGAAAAGGAATTCCAAAAAGCATAAGACAAAGAATATAATAAGATTATTAACGGAAAGGTAGCCATAAAGGTATCCAGAGATAAAGTTCCTTTATATATAAAGCCTCTAGGCCTTACTTAGGTCTTTACTTATAAATTAGATAAGCAAGGCTACCTCTAGTAATACAAAGCTTGTCTCTGTGTTCTTAGGAATTATTAACCGAAGAGTTATCTATTAACTCGAGTAGCAACCCTAGCTACTAATACCTTTAGGCTACTTATAGCTATTATGTGCTACTTTGACCTAGAAGCACACTAGTATGACTTCGTTATAGCATTCCTAAATTTAGACCTTAATAAAGAAGTCTACTGTAAGATGCCTCTAGGCTATAAAGATAAATAAGCCTATCTAAAGCTCCTTAGAGTAGTCTATAGGCTGCGGAGAGCGCCCCTCTTGTGGATAAAAGAGCTGATTAGCTAGCTAATTAGTGAAGGCTTCATGTAAATCTTTAAAGACGTTTGTGTGTTTATTAAGGACGGGTTAATTATCTTCTTCTACGTAGATAACCTTATTGCCTTATTTGCTAAAGGGAAATCATATTTACACAATAAATTTAGAGCAAGACTCTTTGTAAAGTATAACGTTAAGGACCTTAGAGAGCTCTATTAGTTCCTAGGCGTTAAAATCATTAGAGACTATGCTAATAGGAAGGTATGGCTTAATTAGAAGTCCTATTAGGATAAAGCTACCACTAAATTTAATATAAAGATCCCTTAACAAAGGCCTATAGCCCTAATAACTACTACACCACTAGAACCTTTTAAGGGAGAGGTTAGCGCTTAAGATCTTAAGAGGTATTAATCCTTAATTAGAACCCTACTGTATCTAACGATAGTCTTAAGACCTAATATTACTTTCGCAGCTTCATAACTCTTATAATACCTACAAAACCTAGGGCTATAGCATATAAAAGTAGTAGAAAGAGCCCTTAAGTACGGGTGTGCGTGGGCAGACCTAGCGATCGAATATAGCGGCAATAACCCTAAATTAGAGGCATATAGCAACGCTTCCTTCGCTAACAATCCTATAACACGAAAAAGCTTATAAGGCTACGTTATAAAGCTCTTTAGAGGACCTATGCTCTTTAAGGCAGGAAGGCAAGCCACCGTAATAACATTGTTAACTAAAGCAGAGCTCCTAGCGCTTTTACACTATAGTAAAGAGCTCATAGCCTTTAGACAATTATATTAAGAGGTTAGGCTATGCCTAGGTAATAACACAATTAAGATCAAATGTGATAACATGCAGACAATTCGCCTCCTTAAGGAAGAGTTTGTTAAGCTTGTTACAAAGCTTTAGCACGTAGACATTTATTACCACTAGCTCTGTTAAGAGGTTACAAAAGGAACCTTTAATATCACCTGGATTACCACTAAAGAGATGATCGCTAATGGCCTTATAAAGCCTCTTATAGGGAATGCTTTTATAAGCTTCTGTAAGGCATTAGGGCTTGTATAACTGCCCGCTAGTATGCTTAGTAAGGAACCTAAAGAACAAGCATTATATAACAACCTCGATTTAGACGAGATTACAACCAATTAACTGCATTTCTGCACTATAGAATTAATTTGAATGTTATAGCATTGATTTAACTGATTTCATTGATTTAGAATTATCACAGGGAACCTCAAATAAGGTCCCCTAGGGGGTGTGTTGCACCTATAAGGGCATAATTAATCCCTGCCGCATAATAGTCTCACTATTTAACTAGCTGAGACAGGAATCCACCTGCGCAAGTTATTTTCCACGGCCTCCGTAGTTTCATAGTATGTTTTATCGTTGTACCAGTACCCCACTGATGGTACAGGTACTTAGGTATTTAGACCGTAGTCCGCACCCTCTTACAGGGTCGGACAACTCAATAGATGCGATCACATTGAACCCTAGCTTCGCGGTCTAACAATATATGGGTGTTATGGACTCGAGCTTGAGGCTCGGGTCCTTCTCGGGTACGGAAGGGACGCGGAGGGTGCGCGGGAAGGGTGCGGAGAGTGTGTAGGAAAGACACGTGTTATGTGCGAATATGCTTAGGACTTAGGGCTACTACGCGCGCTATACGCACAGACTATGTATAGAGGGGTATATAGCTAGGTATTATATAATCTCTTATCTAGTTCTTTCCTTCCTCTCTAAGAATAATAATTATACTTTAAACGCTTATTTATAGCTATTCTAAGGCTAGTTTATAATATTTATTATTTTTTACTATAAATACTAATAAGATAGTAGTATTATAGGAAGTTATTAAGAGATAAGTAGCCTAAATTACTAACCTTACTAATAGGTAAAATATAGCCCTTATATAAAATCCTATTAAATAAAAGCTATTACTAATAGGCTTATTATTTAATAGTAATAGAGTATTATTCTTAGCTTAAAAGGCCTTATAGGTTATAAATTACTAATAGATTAGGAGTTTATTAGTAATATATAAGATTAATAGTGCTTTATTTACTAAAATCTCTTACTTAAAGTATAGGCCTAAGTTACTCCTTACTTTAAAAAGAGATACTTAGTTTATTTTAACTTAAAGTACTTTCTTAAGTACTTATTAGAAATATTTAATAACCCTTATTAATAGGAGATAGCTATTACTAAGCTTAATTAGCTAAGATAATAATAATATAAGTATTTTAGTAACTTTTATATTTAGTTTAAGTAAAAGTTAGTGCTTATAAGTAAATTAAATTAGGTAAATATAGTAAAGTTATTTAAACTATATACTATACTTAATAAGTAAATAAGAGATTATAGTATTAGCTAAGATATTCCCTAGGCTAATTACCTAGTAGTAGTAGCTTACTTTTAGAGCATTATATTAGATATTAAGTCTTACTAACTAGAAGAGAAGCATTATTTATATAAGTAGTTCTAACCTATAGCCCTTATAAAGAGGTCTTATCTATAGGATAAGGATATACCTATAATAGATATCTAATTAGTAAGTATAATAAGGACCTAAAAGGTTTCTAGTAAGGCTCTAGCTTAATATATATAACTAAGCGTAAGTAATAAAGGGGGTATAAAGTAAGTAAAGTAAGTCTCTTAAAAAGTACTAAATACTTACTATAAGAAAGGTAAGTGCCTATAATATAGTTCTAATAAGTATTAGGTTATAAAATGCCCCTTATACTATACCCTTTACCTAAAGGAGATACTATTAGTTAATATATATAATGTAAAAGATATTAACCCTAATAAAAGAATAGTTTATACTATAGTTAGTATAAAAAGAGAGGGAAGGGAGGATTATAAGAAGAGCTTATTAATAATATATATTATCTATTTTTAAATAGATATAGATAGATAGGAGACGCTAATTATAGCGTATATAATTCTAGGATTAATAAGATAACTTATTCTAGGGATACTATAAATAGCTTGCTATAATATTAATTTAAACATAAAGTATTACTAGCTTACTATAAGGGTAGCTAATACCTTTGCGAATCTTTCCGCACCGCCCTACAGGTCCGGAATTGCCTCTAAAATACAAACTAACAAGATAATTGAAATCCTCACCCTATTTTACCCCTTCCTATAATGTTATATTATGACAGAGCTAGAGGTAGGTGGGAGGAGGAGATACTAATAGTAATTAATAAAGGAGAAAGGGGCTGGCACAGAGCTGCCACCACCTAAACGCAGGTAAAGGACAGTTTAACATCTAGAGATGTAATAACGACCTAAAGGCAGATTAGATTTAATTTAAATACCTAGAAGAACGAAAATACTATAAAAAGATTACTAGCCTTATCCCTAGTAATAAATTATCTAAGGTATAGAACGCTACCTAGGCCATTATAAACCTAAAAGCAAGCCACGCCTAAGCTAAGAAAGCAGAGATAAACAATAATAGTAATATTTACACTATAAAGGAAGCCCTTAAAGAAGTTATTAAAGAAGCTATTAAAGAGGCAGATAAAAACACCGCTTCTCTTACCTAGGTAAGTATTGCTATAGGGCTAATATAGAGATAATTAAACCTAAACCCCCTACAAATACTAGGCTACTAGGATAAAGAGGTCTTTATTAAGGGTAACTCTATCTAGGAACCACTCTAGACTAGAAGCGTAGAAGACATAGTTATAGCAGTAAATAAAGCTACTAGCTAGACTATAGTAGTTATAGCTAGAAGACTTCTTAGTAAAGATATAATTATTATATTTAAAGGAAACGCCTCCTAATATAGAACTAACTAAAAATAGATTACTACTGCCTTTAGACTAAAAGCAACCCTTTACTACTAAATCCTAAGTATTATAGTTAAAGGCTTCCTTACAAAATATACCTTAGCAAAAACCTTATAGTAAATATAGGAAAAGCAAATAAAATAAATATAATTAGGGTAATAGTAAGATAACCTAGAGGTAAAAACGCACTAAGAACCACCCTTATCCTTAGCCTAGCTAAGGTAAATAACGCTAATAAGATATATAAAAATAGGACAGTATATAAAGCAAAGCTATTCTAGACTAAACCTTATAATAAATTACTACAGCTAAGGTAGTGCTATAACTGCTTCTAACCCTAAGATAGGTTATATAGCAAAATTCTATAAAGCAGCCCTAAGGTGTAGTAGGTATAAAGCTAGCTGTTATAAAGAGGGCAAGAAATCTTGCCTTATATCTATAGGATAACTATAAGAGAAGTATATACTCTGCTCTAGGGCGTACCTAGCGTGGTCTAGGACTTACCTAACCCTTAAGGAAAAATAAAATATAGTAAAAGCAGGATACTAGGAGCGCCCTTCCTGTTTCACTACCTAATTACTCGCTAGTAGCCTAGCCCTACCCTAGGAGAAACTAGAACTAGTTAGCCTTACTAGGAAGAAAAGAGACTGCCTAACACTTATACAATAGAACGCTAAATAGCCTAGAGCAAGTAGTATTAGAAAATACGCAGAGCTAATTAAAGCTAGAATAAAGCTAGTATAAGATAGTAGCAAACCCTCTCTCCTAGACTTATATAATAATAATACGCGTTCTCTTCTAGAATATAAATAAGAAGAATAACCTTATATACATTACGCTCTATTACTAGACTAATATAGATATAATAGTAATTTAAGAATAGGAATATATAAGATAAGCATAGCCCCTAGCTCTAGGCCTTACTAGATTCTAACTTATATATTATAAGGGGCGGAATATAGTATATATAAATAAGAAACACAGAGTAGGCTTATGGTTAGCCTGTGGGGGCACTAACTAGTTACTTATAGAAATCTAAGGAATAAATATTTACTCCCTTTACTTAGAAAAACACAGTAATAAATAGAATACCCCTATTTACATAATTAATAAGGAAGAGCCCTAGGGAAGAAGCATTTTTATAGCTAATTTTAACTAAAAACACCTGCTATAGGACAAATATAATAGGACTAGCAATAGAGTGGAAGAGCTACTAGAGTTTACTAGCTAGTGGTAACTTAGATTAGTAATGCCCTAAGGGAAACCCACTAGATAGTATAACGGAGATAAAGATAGCATAATTAATCTAGCCTAGGCTTTATATAATATATAAGTCTACTATAATAGCGTGGCAAATATATTAGGCTCTGACTATATTCCGCAGCTAATTAGCATTAACTCTAGCAGTTAGGACTGTACCTTACTAATAATAAGACATAACTAGTAAGCAATAAATAGACTATTTATAAAAGCAAAAGCATTAGTATAACTCTAACCTAAACTTACTCTAAACCCCTATAACTAAGAAGGGATAGACTAATATATAGAATAGCTTATTATAAACCTCTAATAAATAGCAGAGAGAGTAGCACTAAGGAGGCCCTAAGGCCTCCCTAGGCTAGAGGTATAGTAGTCTAGAAGAGTAAAGGAAGTAGTGGCTAAAGCTAGGTAAGCAAAGAGGGCATAGAGATAACGCAAGACTAATATAAATTAGAATATATATAAAGAGGCGGAGACAAACTAAGAACATACTATTAGAGAGAAAAGAGAAATATATAGAGGGAAGCCCTAAAAATGCTAATATATAGGAAAAGGACAGAGGCATCTAAAGACTAGAGAGATAGGCTAGACTTAGGAGCAAGGCCCCCTAAGCTCCTAAGAATACTAGACCTAGAGAGAACTAAAAATGACCCTAACCTAGCTATAGTATACACTAATAAAGCTAAAGTCCTTATATAAAGATTTTTCCCTAAACTAATAGTAGACCTCTCCTATATCCCTAACCTTTCCTTCCCTAAACTTAAAAATACCCCTTTTCTAGCCTAAGAGTAATTTATAAGAGCTAAAATTATAGACATTCTCTTAGGTATAGCTAGCTAAAAAGCCCTAGGAGATAACAAACTCCTAGCAGGCCTTATTAAAGCCTGCGATAACCTAGTGAAGGATGTAATTATAAGACTACTTAACACTACCCTAGAAGTAAGGTACTTTCTAGCCCACTTCTAAACTACTAGAGTTATAGTAATTAGGAAACCTAGGAAAATAATAAAGGAGATAAGGAGAGCTAATATATAAAGACCTATTTTACTACTTAATATAATAAGTAAGATTATAGAGGCAGTAATAGTAAGGTAGCTTATAAGCTACGCTAAGGTAAATAACCTTCTTCTAGAACTACAAATAGGTAATAGGAGAAATAGGTTAATAGAAACTATAATAAGAGCCTTAATAGAATACGTGTAAGAGGCCTAGGGAGAGGTAGCGTTACCTCGCTAGCTTAAATAGAAATATCTATAGCCTTTAATAGAGTTAGCTACCCCTACCTTATTACCCTCCTAGTTAAGATAGGAGTACTACTATAACTAGTAATAGTAATATAAAGCTTCCTTATAGGTAAAATAAGCTAGCTTAGCTTTAATAAAGACTTATTATAACTATTTAAGATTAAGGCTAGTACCCTATAAGGCTCCTTACTTTCCCTATTCTCTTCTTACTATACTTCACTAAGTTATATATATACCTTTACTCTATCCTAGGTATAGTAGTAATAGGATTTATAAATAATACTAATATTATAGTATTTAGAAAAATATATTATAGATATAGAAAAGACTTAAAGCTACCTAGAAGGTGTATAAAAATAAGTAAAGGAAGTAGGAGTAAAGTTTAACCCCTTAAAAACTAAGCTTATACACTTTAGCAAATCCTAATAACCCCCTAGACTAGGGTCTAACTTAGAGATAAGGAGATAATACCTATAAAGTCCTACTAATTCTTAGGAGTATAAGTAAATAGAAAACTTAACTAAAGTACTTATAAGAATATCCTTAAGGGAAAATTAGCCTAGTAAAGGCTTACCCTTACTACGTTATTAGCCTTAGTATAGGGATGTAGCTTTAGGGATACTAGACTTCTTTACATATAGGTAGTTTAACCTATTATTACCTATAAAGCAAGCGCATACCACACCCTAACTAAAGCTAGAGGGAAACCTAGAGGGATAGTAAAAACTTTATAATAGAATAATTAGCCTGCCTCTAGGTTATTATAGGGGCATTTAAAGCTACCCCTATTATATAGCTAGAAGCAGAAATAGCAGTGCTACCACTTAACCTATACCTTAATATAGTTAAACAGAGGTTTAAAGAGAGAATTACTAATAATAGGATAGTAAAGATAATCCGAACTGCCTTATAGTTAGTTAAGACTGTACTACGCTGTAAAAGGGTTAGACGCACCTAACTAAGGGAAGAAGAGCTAGACGCAAACTTATATAATAAGTGAAATAAGAGATAGGAATTATAGTATAATAAAGAATGCCTAGGCTGCTACTAGCACGCTAGAGAACTTACTAAGGACTGCTTACTATACCCTAACCTAAAAGAGATCTAAAAGTTTTATATAAACCTAGATAAATACGTCTCTTTAATAATAGTATAACTACATATAGGGAAAATAAGGCTAAATAAATTCCTCTTTAATAGAGGTATGCCTAGGTAATATTACTAATATGTAGCTGCGGCTATAGAGAGGAAGATTAGTATTACGTTATTACAAGCTACAGTAACTATAATTACATAAGACCCTAAAGGTAGCCTAGAGATAAACGGGAGGTGAGGCTAGCCCTAGACAATCCTACGTAAGCAAGAACTATTACTAGATAGGTTATATAAACTAGGAGACTTAACTACTATAGGCTAGCGTAGGACCTGGCATTTGCCTTAAGCAAAATAGGACTAAGACTAACCCGCCCCTAGAGGACACATAATAATATGCGAATACCTAGATTAAACGCTGAAGAAAGAGAACTCTAGGAAACAGGCGGCTTAGAGGCACGTGAGGGTTAGGGCTAATATTATAATAAGGAAAAATCAAGACCACTAGGGAAAGGAATAAATTCTTAATTAAAACTACTAATGCCAGGTATTATTAGCCCCCTACGCCCTAACGCTACCCCTAGACTAGCTCTAGCCTATTATATTACTCCTCCTCTAAAATAGGGATAGTATTCTCTATTACCTTAGCACGCCCCTTTACTAGAAGGGAGGTAGCTAGGAGCTAGTTTATCTCCGCTATTTAAGTGTCTAAGCGTTATATCTAGAAAACTATCTTATTATGTTAGCCCTTATTAGAACTAGACCTAGACTAATCTAGGCCTGCTACTAAAGCGCTCCGCTTCTTACTTTAATTCTTAGTGTAAAGCTTTCTTATATAATTATAGTAATTATTAGGAACCTAAGATAAACACACATTAGATATAACACAGACCCGGAATCACCCTGTAAATAGAAGCGTACCTTAGCACTGCTAATAATAGTAGCTTAGATCTCTGTTAGCTATAAATGTTTAGCTTAATGCCTTATAGTATTTAGCTAAGAGGTAGATTAGCAATAAAATAGACCTAGACATAGCGTAAAACATTACCTTATTATAACTATTATTACAAACCTAATAATTAAAGTAAGCATTAGTTATAGCACCTAACTATAGGTTAGCAGATTCGCTACTAACACTTATCTAGCTTAGGGCTGCCTATACTAATAACGTTATAGTATTAATAGCTAGGGGTCCTTATTAATTAAGAGTAATAGGAAACACATTAAAACTACTATAGCTTACCTAACTATATAGAATTAGAAACAAAAAGCCTTAAAATAGGAGCGGAAGAATAACTTATATAAAGCTCCCTATTTAAAGCCTGCCTTAATTAAGCTAAAGTTAACTGTTTTTAAGGATATTACTTAGAGAGGCTTAGTTCCTAGGTAAGTTAAAAGTAATAGAATACCCCTAAGAGGTAGGACTTATAGGGGAAATAGATAATAATATAATAAACAACGGTAATAATAAGGATTATAGAGAAAACTATAATAATAGTTAGTAACCGCACTAAATCTAACCTAGAATTACACTAGTAGATAAAAAGGCATAAATAAACCTAAGAGAAAATAGATAATAAGGAAAGAAAAGAGGGCAGAATCCTATAGGGGAATTGCTTCCTTTTATATATATAAGGGGGTAGAGTGATTTACTATAGTAGCTTTAAAAGTAAAGTATAAGGAAAAGTAAAAAGATATTATAAGGCAGGCATATACGTGGATATTGAAAATGGAAGGGGAATCTAGCTAGAGGGATAGGAAGACCTCTCTAATAGATTCTGACGCGGCGGCTTCTAGATTCACTATAATACGACGATTCTTCAAGATATAGAGCTTTGATAGTTGAATGTAGTTGATTTCTAACAATACGGACGATCTGACGAGCAATGAGAGGATTCTACTAAGTCCCCTCATAGACCTACTAACCATATTGGCAGAACTGGGTCGCCAATAGGGTCTTGCGAGCTACTTTTTATTTTCCGCATAATTCATTTGTATAGGAAAAGTAAAAATCGACTCACGGCCATACAAACTAGACGCCCGTGTGGCCTAACTAAGCACTTTAATAAACAACCCTATTAATAAAATATACTATAAAATCCAGAATAAATCAAGGATTCGAATAGTATACGTCAGCCTTTTATACGACTACTAGTTCCCTAGTTACAGTCGATTTCAGCTTCCCTATAGGGTAACCTAGTTGGCTTAGTCATACAAGCCTGTGGGTTGGTTGTGTGCAGGAACGCAGGTCACAGCCAAAGCTGCAAGCAACGCTGCAAGCAACGCCTTGTAACCAACGTTGCAACAACGCAACTAGGCAACTAGTGGGCCTATAAAATAGTGCTATAAATAGCATTATTTTAACAGTGGAACTAATCCTTAACTGGACTAGACCTAGCCTTACCTCCCTATATATAACTAAGAGTAGGTGCTTAGGGTTTATAACACATCTAGGTTAGAAGCGGACTAGACTTAGCTAAAAAGTAAGGCTATAGAAGAGTCAGTAAAAAGTGAAAAACTATGAGAATCCTACTACAATAGAATTCACCTCCTATTAGAAAAAGCAAGGAGGCCTAAGACAGAGCTGCCCTAGGCCTATAAGCGCACTAGAAGGAGTAAATCCTTCCTCCTAAACTCGGATTTTCGGATTTTAGGGATAAGGCTAGCGAGAGCTAGCCATAACTTTTCATAATAGGTAACTTTTTAAGTGGTATAGCCCTGCTATAGGGCTAGTGCTAACCTAAATACAGACATGAGAGGGTTTTTCTCCCTATTTATAGGTTTTCCTATTGACTAACTAGCCGGAGTACTAGTACTAGCAAATATATAGCTAGCTAGTGTACACAATATATATATATATATATATAAGGGTAGCTAATAACCTATAGATTTAGACTATAGCTAGTTGTTAAAATAATGCTATTTATAGCACTATTTTATAGGCCCACTAGTTGCCTAGTTGCGTTGTTGCAACGTTGGTTACAAGGCGTTGCTTGCAGCGTTGCTTGCAGCTTTGGCTGTGACCTGCGTTCCTGCACACAACCAACCCACAGGCTTGTATGACTAAGCTGACTAGGTTACCCTATAGGGAAGCTGAAATCGACTGTAACTAGGGAACTAGTAGTCGTATAAAAGGCTGACGTATACTATTCGAATCCTTGATTTATTCTGGATTTTATGGTATATTTTATTAATAGGGTTGTTTATTAAAGTGCTTAGTTAGGCCACACGGGCGTCTAGTTTGTATGGCCGTGAGTCGATTTTTTACTTTTCCCATATAAATGAATTATGCAGAAAATAAAAAGTAGCTCGCGAGACCCTATTAGCGACCTAGTTCTGCCGATATGGTTGGTAAGTCTATGAGGGGACTTAGTAGAATCCTCTCATTGCTTGTCAGATCGTCCGTATTGCTAGAAATCAACTACATTTAACTATCAAAGCTCTATATCTTGAAGAATCGTCGTATTATAGTGAATCTAGAAGCCGCCGCGTCAGAATCTATTAGAGAGGTCTTCCTATCCTCTAGCTAGATTCCCCTTCCATTTTCAATACTAGTAAAGAGGTAAAGAAGCTTATAGTATATATTATAGGATTATTATTTATAGGAATAGTATAAAGGGCAAGGAAGTAAAAGAAGTATATATAGCTATACGCTATAAGCTTATAGGAGATTATATTTATACTATAGATTAATACTATACTACAACCTATAGAGTAAGAACTCTTAGTAGCCTTACTAAAGGAGTTATAGGACTTTAAGGATCTTTTCTAAGAGAGTAAGGCAAATGCTCTTTTACTATACTAGGGTAAGTCTAACTACTATATTTGCCTTAAATAGGATAAAGAGGGTAATAAACTAGACTTACCTTAGGCACTATTATATAATATACTATATTAATACCTCCTAGAGATATGCAAGTAAGTAATAGACTTAATAAATAAGGGCTAGATTAAGGTAAGCTTCTCTTTAGTAATAGCACTAGTTTTACTAGTAAAGAAACCTAGGAGTAACTAGAGGTTTTATATAGACTATTACACGCTAAATAAGATTATAGAATAAGACTATTACCTCTTACCTTTAGTAAAGGAGACACTACGCTCCTTAGCTAAAGCAAAATAGTTTATAAAGCTAGATATATAAGTAGTGTTTTATTATATTTATATTACTAAGGGCTAGGAACACTAGACTACTTTCTAGACGTAGTTTAGATTATTTAAGTCGTTAGTATACCCCTTTAGTTTAGTAGGCGTGCCTATAACCTTCTAGAGGTATATTAATAGGGCGCTTAGTAGTATCCTTAGGGACTATATTATAGCTTACCTTAATAATATCTTAATTTATTTAGGGGTTTATAAAAAGATTATATATAGAAAGTCCATAGGGTACTAGCTAGGCTATAATAGGCTAGGCTAAATCTAGATATTAAGAAATATATCTTTACTATAAAAGAGGTAAAGTACCTTAGGTTTATTATTTATATAAGAAAACAGATTTACCTAGATAATAAAAAGATTATAGTAATTAGGGATTAGGAGGCTCTAATATAAGTCTAAGGAGTGCGCAGGTTTCTAGGATTTACTAACTTTTATTGTGATTTTATACTGTAATTTTTAGACATTATAAGCCCCTAATTAACCTAATAAAAAGGGCGTGGTATTCTACTAGATAGAGGCATGTAATAAGGCTTTTAAGATATTAAAGTTAGCTTTTATATTATACCTAATCCTTATATAATAGGACCCTAATAAGAATATAGTAGTAGAGGTAAATTACTTAGGAATAGTATTAGAAGGTTACCTTTCCTAAATAAATAATAAAGGGATCTTATATCTAGTAGCGTACCACTTAGCTTACTTATAACTAGCTTAAAGGAATTATATAATATATAATTGTTAAAATAATGCTATTTATAGCACTATTTTATAGACCCACTAGTTGCCTAGTTGCGTTGTTGCAACGTTGGTTACAAGGCGTTGCTTGCAGCGTTGCTTGCAGCTTTGGCTGTGACCTGCGTTCCTGCACACAACTAACCCACAGGCTTGTATGACTAAGCCGACTAGGTTACCCTATAGGGAAGCTGAAATCGACTGTAACTAGGGAACTAGTAGTTATATAAAAGGCTGACGTATACTATTCGAATCCTTGATTTATTCTGGATTTTATAGTATATTTTATTAATAGGGTTGTTTATTAAAGTGCTTAGTTAGGCCACACGGGCGTTTAGTTTATATGGCTGTGAGTCGATTTTTTACTTTTCCTATACAAATGAATTATGCGGAAAATGAAAAGTAGCTTGCAAGACCCTATTAGCAACCTAGTTCTGCTAATATAGTTAGTAGGTCTATAAGGGGACTTAGTAAAATCCTCTCATTGCTCGTCAGATCGTCCGTATTGCTAGAAATCAACTACATTTAACTATTAAAGCTCTATATCTTGAAGAATTATTGTATTATAGTGAATCTAGAAGCCGCTACGTCAGAATCTATTAGAGAGGTCTTCCTATCCCTCTAGCTAGATTCCCTTCTATTTTCAATAGGTTATAAGCCTGGAAGGCCTATAGAATTACTACATTACTGCGTTATTCTACTGCGATTACTGCTTGATCTTAGGTACTAGTTACTCTCTACTATACCTGTGGGCTCTTAGATTACGAAGGAAACCGCTAGTTAAAGCTTTTCATCCCCTAGCACCCCGCATCGCAACACCAGACCCTTGGTGTTAAATTCATTTATAGCCGCACCTACAACCACCACATTGCAACCGTAACTATCTAGTTACAACTATAACCTCTTTTTAGTGATTCTATTCACTATCGCGACCGTCATATTTGATATTATCTACAACAGTAGATACGCTGTATCCTTTAAATTATCGGACATCTAGTATATCTATACTAGGCTTTTTAACCTATTGCACTACGTTACACGCACTATACATTACGTTACGTTGCGTTATGGCTTCTGTAATACCTATTATCCACAATCCTATCTTTGGTGTTAAGAAAATTTTCGCAGAGGATCTTCTCTAGCTTTTTTCTGCCCGCGCATACCGCAGACCCACTTTTTAACCTCTTAGGCTATCCTTTTAAACAGCCCCGCCACGCATTTTACGTGCGCAAGCAAATTGCATTACAACCAATTTCTAGCACGCGTTATTTGCAATAGGAACAAATTTGGAGATTTTGCACAGGAATTTTTGAAGATAGCACCACCTAATTATAAGGGTAAGGGCCCTGCCATAGGCCCTTCTAGCCCCTAAGGGACCCTAATAGGATAGATATAGAAGGTTAACTAGCTGTTCAGGCTAGCGCTTTATAATTACAAAGCCAAATTAAACAATAAGGCAAGACTTTAATAGATTTTATCAAATATAGCAAGTTAAAACGGCTAAAAACTGAGGCTAGCATTAATAATCTATTAGATAAATTGACGCAAACTATAACTGCTATTGTGTGGCTAGGATTGAGACCCCTTGAGACCGGTCTCGAGACCTTCGGTCTCTCGGCTGAACAGATCAATCTAGCCACATCGGATCCCTAGTCATAGGCCCTCGAGACCACCTTGCTAGTCTATCGGCTTCGTCGGATTGAAATCAGCTATATTTTCAGCTCTGTCAGATTGAAATTAGCTGTATCAGATCCCTAGTCATAGACCTCTCGAGACCTTGCTAGTCTATCGGCTTCGTTGGATTGAAATTGGCCACATTGATCCCTAGGATAGACCCTTCGGTCTATCGGGTCAATAGATCAATCCGGCTGCATTAGATCCCTAGGATAAAATATCCTAGATTTCCCTCCCTTAGATAGAAAATTAACTCTCCCTTCGTGGCCTTTGGCTTGGATTGTTCAAACCGAAAAGATGACTTGAGATTTGAAAAGATACCCTTCACAGCTTGGATCCTTGGCGATGGATCGAAAACCTTGCTTAGATTATTGCGATTGACTGAGATTACCTCCCCTTCTACGACTTGGATCCTCGCGATGGATCGAAAACCTCGCAGGCCTCGATATCGGTATCGGGCTCATTTTGCTGACATCGTCAATATCATCAGCATCGTCATCGTCAAATTCGTTGTTTTTGGGTGGTGGTTTTCGCCCGACAAACTATTTAAGGTCTTTAGGATTCTACTAGACTAAGGGAAGAAAATACTAAGGTCCTAGTAGAAGACTTACCTGCTACTGTTTCTACGAGTTTACCTTCTAGTAACTTACAAGCTGCCTTTAACATAGGTGCTATTAAGGAGCTAAATAAGAAGGTTTACTCTATTCTAAAGGGAGCTAAGCTAAAAGGCCCTAAAAATTATAACTAGTGGAAGTAAGCCCTAAGCATTTAATTTAGAGCCCTAGGATTACCTGAATTCATAGATAATCTAAGCCTAGCAGGCTATCTAGCTGACTGTGATCAAGCTATTCTTTTAATAATATTGAGAGATAGCTGTTAATCTGGACCTTAGGCAGCTATATATTAGCAAAATCCCCTAAAGAAGCCTATAAAGTCCTTATTAGGCATTATTCGCAGAGTGCTGAAATCTAGCGAGGTACGCTATACGCTAGCTACCACTCCCTAAATTTTTTAAATTATAAGGGATCTTTAAAGGCTTTTAATGCTGATTTTAATAATTTACTAGCTAGACTATAACTCTGTAGTGTAGAGATCGCACCTATTGATTAAGTAAATCATTATATTAATGCATTAAAGCAGACCTTCCCTAGTTGGGCTGAGAGACAAAGATTTACTATCAGAGCTTCTAGGGCATAGGGACTGCCTGTAAATACCTTGAATTTACAGTTCCTTATAGCAGATTTATTAGAAGAATAAAGGGATAAAACCTCCCCTATAGCTAAAGCTCTTAGTTATAAGGCTTCTAATAATAAGGGAAATTCTAAGGACTAGGAGAAGAAATCCTCTAATCCTAACACTAAGAAGGACTCTATAAATGCCACTAAAGAGCAGGATAAGAAGGATTTAAACCCTTCTAAAGCCTCTAAGAAGAAAAAGCAGAAGAAGAAGAGTAGTAATAGGGAAAAGGATAAAGGAAAAGAAGCTGCTTTTGCGTTAGGCTATAGCCTAGCCACGGGATACGTTAAAGAACTAGATTCTAGCGAGTCTAGTAGCGAGGATAGTAGTGATTCTGAATCTAATTCGGATACTTCTAGTACCACTACTACTAGTAACACTACTACCAAGCCTACTTTTAGCTACTCTAATGATGTGGTTAAAAACTCCCTTTTATATAATATAGGTTCTTCTTATCACATTTGTAATAATAGGGCTTTCTTTAGGGACTTTAAGCCTCTTAAGAAAGGTTAAACTAGCCCTATAATTACAGCAGGAGGACCTATCTATCCTAAAGGAAGAGGCACCGCTGTTTTTAACGTTCTGGTCAAGAAAAGTCCACCAGAATATAGGCCTTTAGCTCTACTAGATGCCTTATATTTCCTAGGCATAGATACTAACCTAGTTAGCGGGTTATCCCACTATCTAAAGGGAGGTTATCTAGCTAAAGACCAGCTTTTCCTAGCCGATAAAAGCCCCTGTGGGTTATTAGAACCTGCTAAACACGGCTTCTTTTTGCAGATTAAGGGGTAAGCCACTCCTAAGATTTGCAAGCATTTAACCCACCTCTCCTTTATAGGCTCTCAATTTTGTAACTAACAAAGAGCCTATAAGACTGAATTAGGTTTTCCTACCCTATAGAGGTTTAAATTCCGCAGCCAGCATTTAATCCTGAGGAATATTAACGAATTGAAGAATTAGACTCTAAAGAAGACAAAGATTTAGCCTTATATCCTACCGAAGCTCCTCCTAGTCAGGCACCTTCTATAAGGGGTTTAGAAGGTCTATACCCTAATGACTTAGGTGACGATAGTGGCCGTCTATTGCCCCCAGAGGCCTGTGATTCTCAAGAGGCCTAGCAACAGAGGGAGCTAGGGATAATAGCCCTGAAAAGCTAGATTCTAGTTATAAGAAGTTACTAGATTTAGCCCTTCTTTGGCACATTTGATTAGGCCACATCGGCCTCCCTTTACTAAAGAAGTCTTCGAAATTAGCTAAAGGGATCCCTGATTTTTCCGCAATTAAAGAAAAGGATTTTAACTGCATAGCCTGTATGCAATTAAAGGCTATTAGAAGACCTACCAAAGACCTATTCAGGACCCCCTAGAGTTTTAGACATTCTAGAGGGAGATACGGTTAAAATCGAACCTATACTGTATAATAAGAAGGCCCTAGTCCTTATCCTTATTAATCGAAAATCCCGGTATAAATGGTGTTTTCCATTAGCTAATAAAGAAGGTCAGACCCTTTATATAGCTATTAAGGGCTTCTTTAAGGCCCTAAAAACTGATATAACGCGTATCCTAGGCACCTTCACTTTAACGGAGGCACTGAGATTAATAACGAACTTTAGTTATGGTTATCTTCTAAAGGAATTTATTTTAGCACCTCTTGCCCTTATATTCACGAACAGAATAGGCTAGTTAAGAGGGCTATTAGGGTTATCCTAGACCGGCTTAGAGCTACACTTCAGTAGTCTAAGCTGCCCTTATATCTATAGTCTTATATCCTTCTAGCCATAGTGGACTTAGTTAACATTACTGCGAATACAACTAAGCCCCTAACCCCTAAGCAGCTATATCTAGCTAACTTAGAGCCTAAGACCTCCTATAAGCCTGATTTTTCGAAAATTAGGGCTATAGGGTCTTATTGTAAGGTTCTAATACCTCTGGAGCAGAGATCAAAGCTTCAGAAGCTAGCCCCTAGGACTATCCCTAGCCGGCTACTTGCTACTCTAGGTTCCAGCGTTTATCTTGTTTATATACCCTCTAAAAGGTCAGTTATTAAGACTAGCTTTATTAAAATTATAGAGGATATAAGCTCTGTAGGGTCCCCTAAGCCTTTAGGGAGCTATCCTTTAGAGGGAGAAGCCAATATCTCACGAGATAATCAAGAGGTTCAGGATAGCTATCCAAAGCCTCTAGCGCCCGCAGCGCCTGTAGCGCCCGCAGCGCTAGTAACGCCTCCAGCGCTACCCCTAGAGAGCCTAAGCTCTAGCGCACCTAATAAGGGTGCTATCAAAAACCTTTTTCAGATTCAGATTCTTTAACTAATCCTGATTCTATGGACATTAATGATTTCAATATATCTTCTTTCGTTAAGGAGATATGCTTTAAGGCATAAGAAAAGGCTAAATCATCGTCTTCTAATAACGATTCCAACACCCCTAAGACATAGAAACAAGCTTTGAACAGCAAGGATAGTTAGAAATAGATAAATGCAACTTTTAACGAATTTAAGCAGCTTCTAGCTACTAGAACCTTTAAATTTATAGGGATAGACTGTCAAGGCTTATGGGCCGGTCGCATGAACAGAGTGAAGGTATGATTAAGGTGTCGCTGCTATCAAGCTAAAAGGTAGGGGTATGTGCTTAAAGGTTTCAATCTCTGGCCTCCCACATTCCATGTATGCGGCCCTCACTAAATACCCCTCTAGTGTGCACGTAACTAGCTTGCGGCTAGGTTGCTGCAACCCGCCACTGGACCCTATTATACATAATGCCATTACCTCCATTACCTCCATTGCCTCCATAACCCTAACATGGTTCCCCCTCTTTATATAATCATCCTTAATCGTAATAAGCTACTCCGTCGCAGCGTCCTCACTATACAAACTTCCTCACATAGGTTTATTATAACTCTTCGTAGCTTAACGCGCCACAAGGGAAACCATAATAATAACATTAATATAGGTCGTAGGTTCTTCTCCACACTACTTATTAGTTCTAGGTAGTAATTTGATTGCAGCTAGGGTGTGGCCTTATAACTGCTCTTATCCTTATTATCGCTAATTCTGTGGAAGTGGACACCCTATGTTAAATTTTGTGATTAGGCTAAAAGGACAGGGTATCGGATACCATTTGTCTAAATGGGTTTATTCGTGAATCCCGATAAGGTAGTGGCGAATTCGCTATGTGCACGCAGCTAGCCTATATTCTTAACAGTGGTAGCTATGACGCCGAATTTTCTAATTTGCGGATTACTTGTGCGGCGCGCGTAGATTACTTAAGGGGTCTGTGGTTAATATAAGAGAGGCCAAATTCCCTTTGCCTCACTTCCTTTCCTCCTTATCCCTCTTAACACATTATAAGTTACCCCTACTAGCCTAATAGTAGCGTTTTCGCTGCTATTACTTAGTAATTACTAACCTTCTTAGGGTCCTCACATCCCTGTGCCTTATTATAACATCTTCCACGCCTTGTCTTCCTTATCTCCGACTTTATTAGTCTTAATGTTATTAGTTTCCCTTACTTCGTTTCTTCTCACTCGCCTATTACTAACTTATTACTAGCATATAATATCTGCTGCTTGTGCTATAACTCCGGCTATATCTGCTTCTATCCTAGAGAAATCTCCTTATAAGAGGGCGTCTCAGGCCTCTAAGACTTCTAGGTATATTTATTACTCACTTGCGGTATGTCTGCTACTAACTTATAATTAGTAGCATTAAAATTCCGTGTCTCCGCTACGGCTAGTGGGCTACTATTTAGTAAATAGCTCCTAAGGATAATAACAGCAAGCCCTAATATATTGTTAATGGGAAGCCTATCCTTAACGAATGTTATTATTCTCCTAGTATAACTAAGCTGCTTACTTGCTGCTTTCTATTACTAACTTAACTAGGGAATTCTTTAAAATACGCTTATTACGCGAAAAATAATAAGTCTTATATCAGAGTATATTCCTCTCCTTACAGACACTACTCACAGATAACTAACACACTACTAGTGTCCTACCTAAATTATAAAGCTTTATTAAAAGCTTTTTAAGATTATAAAGGTTATCCCTAAGGGTAGTCCTTACTATATTTATCTAGTAAGGGCTTCCTCATTCTTAGTAACTTAGCTATAGCTAACTTATTACTAGGCTCTTATGAAAGCTAAGCGCAAATTACATAATGCTCTATTAGCTATGAAAAACGCTAATAAACGCGGTCGCGTCCGCCGCGCTTAATTAACCGCTAAGGCCGCCTATAAGGCAAACGCTAACAAGCGCGCTATTATATTGCAGCTCTTTAATGCTGCTAACCTTAAGGTCTAGATTAACATCGTAAATAGCTTACGCTTCATCACCTAGCATACTCCTATAGTATTATCTTCAGAGTCCTAAGCGTAGCTTCTAATCCACTAACTAGCTACTAGTTTACTAAGTCTATCTCTAACATTCTTACTTGCGTTAGCCTCTAAGCTCCCTAAAGAGCTCTATGCCTTTATGTATAGAGATAAAGAGGAGTCTTCTAATAAGGACGCTCCTGCAGCCGTAGCAGTTGAGAATATGGACAATAATGCGGCTGCCAATATAACTATAGAGTAATAGGTGCTAGGTAGCTACGGGGTAGAGTGCTAAAAATATAACTTATTATCAAATTTTGTTACGTGCTAAATTACTAAAGTAATTATCTCTCTATAACCTAGCTGCTTAATTGCCGCTTATAGTTATTGATAATATCCTTTGTAACGAAATCTCTTTTTAGCACCTAGGAATTCTCTAAGCTATCATAGCCTTTCCATTTTACTAGGTATTTTCGCTATTAGCTGTTATATTAATGCGAAATAATTCTCTTAACTTCAAACTCCTGTTTGTTGTCTTTGACATTATCTTATAACAAGGACGCATTTATAAAGTCAGTTAGGTCCCCTTTAAAAGGTTTAAGGCTTGTGATGTTAAACATATTATGTAGTCATATGCTAGCTAGCAGTTATAATTAATAGGCTAAGCCGTGGTTACTAACTACCTTTTTAATCTTATAAGGTCCTAAATACTTCGCAGTAAGCTTCTAGCTTAGGTATCTTAGGTTAATATTTTTATTAATAGTAGCACGTAGTCTCTGACCTTAAACTCTATTAGCATTCTCTTTTAATCATAGTATTTCTTCTACTATACTTAAGCATTACTTAGTAGCTACTTAATCTCTAAGTGCTTTTATCTTAGTTCTAAGACTCTGTTCTCCGCCTAGTTGTTTACTAACGGGGCTATTAGGACCGCTTAGTGTAGTCCTCTTAGGTTATACCCACGCAGCACCTCCGCTAGTATTAGGCTATAACTGCTGTGCTTGCTTGTGTTATAGGCAAACTATGCCATTAGCAAATGTTCTACCTAATCATCCTATTTAGCGCACGTATAGGCTCTTAAATAATGCTCTAAAACCTAGTTTAGTCACTTTATCTAGCCGTCTATTTAGGGGTGGAACGCAGTGCTTAATTGCTGCTTTGTTATAATTAGGTGGCAGAACGTTCTCCAAAATTCACTTATAAACATTAAACCTTAGTCCGTTATAATACCTTCTAGAGCGCTATAGTCTTTAAAAACGTTTTCTAAGAAGACTGTAGCTAACCTATCACTAGTTAGACGTGTGAACACTAGTATATAAATACTGTACTTTAAAAACCTGTTCATAATAACTAATATCGCGTTATACACTTGGTTTTTCTAATCTTTTACTAGCGGTAGCCCTATAATAAAGTCTATTAATAGCTCTTAAAAGGGATAATTAAGTACTAGCAGCGTAGCTAACTTGCTATAAGGCTTATGTAACCTTAGCTTTAAAACTTAATAGCTAACGCAGGTCTGTACATATAACTTAACGTCTTTCTTTATTAAAGGCTAGTAATATTAGTTCGCAATCTAGTGGAGTGTCTTACTAACCCCTAATAACCCGCTACAGGATTATTATAGGTTAGTAGCAAGACTTCTTTTCGCATCCCCTATAGCATATAAACTCTATTATTATATATTAACAGTCTAGAGGGCACCACAGACCATATCTGTAACTTACTAGCTAACAGCTTAGAGGGCCTAATTATCCATAGTCCTGATAACGCGCCGGAGTCACTACTTATTAGCAATGACTTCTACTACGTAATAAAGGCGTCCCCTTACTACGCTTTAGATAGTAAGACTAGGATTAGGGTTCTAACTCCGTGTTCTTGTCCTAGGCGGTTAAGTTTAACTTAGCAGAGGTTCTCCTAACCGCCAAGATTCTCGCCATAATACTCCTATAAGCTCATAGCTCTCTAGCAGCGCTAGACATAACTCTTTAACTAGGCCAGTAATATTAGCAGTACTATTACTGCATTCACATAACTAGATAGCGGCAAGGTGTAGGACCCTATATCTAATAATATTAGCAGTACTATCATAGCTAGTGATATTAGCAGTACTATCGCCAAGTCCTCGCAGCTCTCTACCCGCTTAAACGTTAATAGGGGGCGATTTCCTATAACCAGTGATGTTAGCAGTACTATTACTAGGTCCTCGCTCCCTGTTACTAATAGGCAGCGATCTTAGACGCAGGGTGTTAGCAGTACCACCACTGCTCTCCCACTGCTTGTTAATTATAAACCTAACACGCTGCGGTTTTGCTAGACCTGTGATGTTAGCAGTATTATTATAGCGTCCCCGCGACTTAACAGCTGCGAACTTAGCAAGGAAGGTTAGCAACTAAGAGGTTAATGCCTTAGCTTTCCTTTCCTTACTAATATAATCCGATCTCCTTAACAGAGCATTAGTAGGATTTAGCTTACCTGCCCTGTGTTTAATAATAAAATTAAATAGGCATAGCTTATCTAACGTAGTAACCTAGCGACTTGTTAGCTTTAGCTTTATTACGAGGTACTTGTGGTTTAAGTGATCTATTATTACTTTAACTAGGTGCGCTAAGTAGGCAAGGTAATGCCTCTATGTTTAAAAAGCCTCCTAGATCACTAGCAATTCTGCGTCAGGCGTTGTATAGCGTAGCTTAGTGTTATTTAACTTCCTTAATATAAACGCTATAGGGTGCTAGTGACCTAGCACTAACTGCGCAAGGATAGCCCTAATCGCGTGCCCGGAGGCGTCAGTCTTAACTCATAACAAGAGCAGCGGATTAAAATAGACTAAAATCGGTGCCTCTTAGAATTGCTGCTATAGGTCTCTAAACGACGCTAACTTGTAAGGCTTTAGCTTAAACCTCGCTAGTTGTTTTCCTTAAAGGCGATTAGTCAGTAAGATAACTATTTTGCTATAGCTTTTAATAAAGCGTCTGTAAAACCTAGTAAACCTAAGGAAAGACTAGATATTAAACACGCAGTTAGGTACTAGCTAGGTTATAATCGCTTTGACTCTGCTAGGTTCTATAGAGATTCCCTTCTCTAATATCACGTAGCCTAGAAATTTAACCTCTTTACAGGAGAATTTACACTTATCCAGATTAATAAAAAGATTAGCGTTTCAAAGCCTCTTAAGCACCTGTTTTACATGGCCCTTGTGCGCTAAGACGTTGCTACTATATATCAGGATGTCATCAAGGTAGACAATGTAAATGACATTAATAAGGCCCTCCAAAGCGCTGTTAATATATTCCTGAAAAGTTGCAGGCGTATTAACAAGCCTGAATGGCATTACAAGATACTTAAAGTGACTATATCTACACTAAAAGGCCGTTTTCCACTTATCTCCCTTGCGGATACGTAGCCAATAGTACGCATCTTTAAGGTCTAATTTCGTGAAAATCTTAGCTCCCTTTAATCAGTCTAAGATCTTAGGGATTAGTAGTAACAGGGCCTTATCCTTAATAGTGATCTTATTAAGGCCCCTATAATTCATATAGAGGCGTAATTTCCCTCCCTTCTTTGGCACGAATAAAATCAGGGCTTCTGCTAGGCTAATGGATCTCCAAATCTAACCCCTCTTCTACGCACTTACTAGGTATTCGCGGAGAACCTGCAGTTCTTTCTTGGCTAGGTTATATATAGGTCCTTAGGGAGGTGTTTTCCTTCTTCTAATTTAATAGCGTAAGTCTAACCACCTAGCCTAAGGAGGGTGCTTGCCTCTAGATTTAAGAACACGTCCTTAAACTCCTAGTAGACCTCTAGAAGTTTTGCTTAGTTAAAAACATTAGTTAGGTCTATTAGTATAAAGCAGCTACTTGCCTTCTCCTTATTCACCGCGTTATCTAGGTTATCCCTTCTATTAGCTACCTTAGCTACCTTATTATCTTTCCTATTAGGTGCCCTATGCTTAATAGAGGCCACGCGCTTAACTAGCTTAATTGACCATAGGGGAAGCATTACTGTAACTGCTAAGCATTTTGCCACATACTGTCTATTCCGCAACCCCACTACTAATAAGATACGCTCCTTTATTATTAGGTGTCTTTAAAGTCTGTCTGTCTATAATATTATCACGGGTTTGTACTATCTTGCCTAGTTAATACCTAAGACTAGCTTCTTGCTACTATTAGTAACGTAGTAGCGAATTTAGCATATCTTTGCATGTCCTATGCTATCCTCCACTATTACCACCCGTTATAAAATTCCTTAATATAGCATAACATCACTAGATGCACTTTTAAGCGTATTATCGCTTAGTTGCACATTAGCCTAGTTAAGCTTCGTTAGCATGTTCGGATAGATCAAAGAATGTGTGGCGCCAGGGTTAAATAGGGTTAGTATTGCTATCTAGCGGTAATCTCGCCGTAACTTAGCTTTTATACGTATTCGTGGATCTAATTGTCTGTCCTTATAAAGCTATGTCATATTAAGAGCGTCTCCCTAGGGTTATACAGATCCAATTAGGGCCTTATTCAGGTTTATATAACCCCTTGCTTAGTCGCCGCTATCTTAATATGTAGCGGTGGTGTGGCCACTCTTGCCACAGATGCTGCAATCTAGCTTAGGGCACTTAGGTATAATATACCCTAGCTTCTTACACTTAAAATAGGTAATAGACAAGTTCCCTATACCTACGCAGTGCCCTTCCTATAATTTGCCTTCTAGAGAAGTTAAATAATTTCTCTTCTTCTAGTAGTCACTCCCTTAGTTACCCTTATAGTTAGTCCCCTTTTCCTCTCTTATTACTGCCTCTGCCTTTTTCCTTAGCCTATAAGGTAGTTCTAGCTTACTAGGTACTCCTAGCTAAATACCTGCTTCTTTATTATGCTATTTAGGGACTGCATAAACTAAGTAATTTACAGAGGTTTAGGTATAGGCTTAGGTAGTTCCGCTTCTGCCTTACCCTAGGTCTTTATAAATAACTAGAATGTTTAGTCTTTGCCTTACTTAAGGTTTAGTAACGTCCCTATTACTTCTAAGCGGCAACTATCTTTATCTATTCCTCCTGTTTTTAACCACTAAATAAACTCTATCTAAGTGTAGCTTTTATAGTTTATATAACTATCTATAGTAACAAAACGTATTTACTATTACTTTGCCTTATTTGCTAAGCAGCTGCTAGTATACATAACTATAGTTATATTGTTTGTAAATGTGTTTTAATCTATTATAAAGACCACATTTAAATCTACTAGGAACATCTGTAGGTTTTTGTAAGTATCCCCCTTATATGTAGGAGCCTTTAGCTACGTCTTTGCTAAGCTATATCTATGTATTCCTAGCGTGGTTAGTGCTAGCTAGGGTATAGGGGTTTAAGGGTAGGGGTAGAGCCTAAGTTAGTATTATCTAATTAGGAAGGGGTATTCACTTCCTACAAATTTTTCTATAGTTACTCTAGTCTGCGCTTTTTCTAGGCAATTCATAGCTGCGTCTTTGCTTATATAAGGCTACGGTTAAGTGTAGCTTCTTTATCCTTAAATGCTACTTCTAATTCTTAGGAATTCGTAGGGGTAGTTAAATAAGAAGACTCCTACTCTGTACCCAGGTTTTAATCTATAGGTACGTCTTCACGCAGCGTATTCGCTCTAGGATTGTTAGTAGCTATAGATCGGGTATTTATTCTTCTTAGTGCTAATATTCTTAACCTACTAACAGTCTATTGCCCTAATAGGATAAGAGAGATTGACTTATTAAGGCTTATAGGCTAGTCGTATGAATAGAGTAAAGGTATAATTAAGGTGTCGCTACTATTAAGCTGAAAGGTAGGGGTATGTGCTTAAAGGTTTTAATCTCTAGCCTCCCACATTCCATGTGTGCGGCCCTCGCTAAATACCCCTCTAGTGTGCACGTGACTAGCTCGCGGCTAGGTCGGTGCGACCCGCCACTGGACCCTATTGTACATGATGCCATTGCCTCCATTGCCTCCATTGCCTCCACGACCCTGACATAGACCAAATTCCTAAGGGCTAGAGGGTTCTAAAGAATAGGCTTGTTTATAAGCTTAAAAAGGATAAAGAAAATAATCCTTTAAAACACAAGGCCTAACTCGTTACTAAAGGCTTTATGCAGATAAAAGGTCAAGATTACATCAAAACCTATGCTATAACTAGCATTCCCCTAGTTAGCAGATATTACTAGCCCTAGCGGCTTGTAATAACTAGGAAGTTGAACAGGTCAATTTTATAGGGGCCTTTCTAAATAGCTTGCTAAAAGAAGCTATTTATATGCAAATCCCTAATAGATTCGCCGATTTTGCCGAAGCCGCTACGCCTAAAATAACTAAACTACTTAAAAATACGGTTATAAACCCTCTCAAAAGCAAGTTATTTTCCTACAAAAGGCTTTATATAGATTAAAACAAAGCTCTAAAGAGTGGTAGCAGGCTTTAAAGGACCTTCTTCGGAAATTAGGCTTCTACCCCTAATATCTGACCCAGCTGTCTTCTTTAACCTAACTACATCTACATATATAGCGATATATATGGATAACTATCTTCTTATAGGTCCGGATCTAGCTTATATCAATAGGCTAAAGAAGCTATTACATAAAGCTTATCCTATAGAAGATCGTAGGCCAGCTGAATTTTTCCTAGGCGTTTAAATCACTAGAAATCGAAAGAAAGGGACCTTAACTATCCACCAGTCCTAGTACATTTCTAAAGCCTTAGAAAGATTCAATATAAAGATACTAGGCCTGTTAAAATTCCACTCCAACCCGGAATTATAAAACAGGCAGCTAATCACTTAACTAAGCCTCTTTCCCCCTAATCACAAGCTATATCAGAGTATTATAGGAACTATTATGTACTTAATGCTCCTTACAAGACCTGATATTGCCTTTCCGGTTCAGTGGCTTTCCACAGCACTATCTAAGCCATATATAGAGCATTTAAATACCTCTAAACATTTGCTTAGATATCTTCTAGGCTCTATGAGTTATTCTATAACTTATAGAAGGTCTAAATCTACTACTAAAGCCTCTGCAACCCTTATTGGCTTTTGTGATAGCGACTTCGCGGGTGATAAGTCCTTAAAATCAACCTATGCTTATCTCTATAAGCTAGCCGAAGGACCTATTAGCTAGAAATCGAAGAAAGCAACCACAATAGCTTTATCTACATTAGAGGCTAAATTAGATGCTCTATATGAAGCTATTAGGGAGCTAGAGTGGCTTTACAGTCTCTTTAATGAGATAAAGCTGCCTATAGCACCTCTAGTTCTGATTTTTAGTGATAACCAAGGCGCTATTACTACCGCTAATAACCCTGCTCTTTATAGCAGAACAAAGCATACCCTGCTAAAATTCAACTATACCAGAGAAAAGGTACAGAAGGGTATAGCTAAGGTTATTTACATTAATACTAAGGAGATGCCTGTAAATGGTTTAACTAAGCCCCTGCCTAATGATAAATTTCAACAATTTATCCAACTATTAGGCCTTACGAATACAAAGGCCTAGCTTTAAAAAGGAAAATCAACTAAAAAGTCGAAAAATCAAAATCAATAAAAACACTGGAATTCCGTTAAAAAGTTATTAATTTAAGTTGAAAAGTTATTGATTTAAGTTTAAAAGTTATTGGATTTATTATTGAATTTATAGTTAACTTAGATATCTATTAAAGAGCTAAGTTTAGGTATTGAATTAGTTACCTTATACTTTTCTAGAGGGAGTGTTAAAATAATGCTATTTATAGCACTATTTTATAGACCTACTAGTTACCTAGTTGCGTTGTTGTAACATTGGTTACAAGGCGTTGCTTGCAGCGTTGCTTGCAGCTTTGGCTGTGACCTGCGTTCCTGCACATAACCAACCCACAGGCTTGTATGACTAAGCCGACTAGGTTACCCTATAGGGAAGCTGAAATTGACTATAACTAGGGAACTAGTAGTTGTATAAAGGCTGACGTATACTATTCAAATCCTTGATTTATTCTGGATTTTATAGTATATTTTATTAATAGGGTTGTTTATTAAAGTGCTTAGTTAGGCCACACGGGCGTCTAGTTTGTATGGCCGTAAGTCGATTTTTACTTTTCCCATACAAATGAATTATGCGGAAAATAAAAAGTAGCTTGCGAGACCCTATTGGCGACCTAGTTCTGCCAATATAGTCAGTAGGTCTATGAGGGGACTTAGTAAAATCCTCTCATTGCTCGTCAGATCGTCCGTATTGCTAGAAATCAACTACATTTAACTATCAAAGCTCTATATCTTGAAGAATCGTCGTATTATAGTGAATCTAGAAGCCGCCGCGTCAGAATCTATTAGAGAGGTCTTCCTATCCCTCTAGCTAGATTCCCCTTCCATTTTCAATAATAATAAGAAGCTTCTAGTAATTATCTTATATCTTAAAGCGTGGTTAGTAAAGCTATAAAGTGTTAGCAGTCTATTTATAATACTTATAGACTATAAGAACTTAGAGTACTTTATAGCCCTAAGGAAGATATTAGAATAATAAGTATAATAGGCAAAGACTCTAGCACTTTTTAATTTCTACTTACACTATAGGCTAGGGACTTAGGCAGGCTAGCTAAATGCGTTATTAAGGCGCTATTAGGAAGAGGTATAGTTAGCTAAACTAAAGGCGCTTATTATATAATTAGTAATAACACTTACTTAGTTTAGCTTTAGTTAGGGTTAGCCATATATTAATATTAGGCCTATGTTAGTTTTAGAGGGTATTACTTTAAAGGATAACTTAGCTTTAGGGGTAATATACTAGAGGGTAGTTTAGCTTAAGCAATAAGTATCCTAGCTAGGGACTCCTTATTTATAGATAAGTACCTCTAATCCCTATAGGATTAATCTATAGCCTATAATAAGACCTATAGACTATAGCTTAAGGCAGTAAGGGCTAGAGCTTAGAAGTTTCCTAATGCTACTAGCACATAAGAATAGATTATAAACTATTAGATTAGCGTAAAAGAGGCGCTTTAATTCTAAGGCTAGACTTAGGTACTAAAGTAAAAGCCTTTAACTATAACTTTAATCTAGCAGACTTATAACTTACTCTTACTAGGTTATCTAGGGTAGAATACTACCTTTAAGGCGCTTTAGAGAGACTTCTATTAGGATAGTATATTATAGGATATAGCATAGTTTATATGTAATTACTACTACTATAGGGGATAAAAGAGTTAATAGTTATAATAGGGCTTACTAAAGCTAATTCCCCTACTAAATAGATATTAGTTATAGATCTTTATTAACTTTATAATAGAGCTCCTTACTAGAGACTAGGCTAACTTACGGTTCCTAATAGTTATTACGGATAGGCTCTTTAAATTTATATAACTTAAGGCTATAATATTAATAGAGGCTAAGGCATATGTGAAATAGTTTAAGCACTATTAGTAGTGGTTCTATAGGTTCCTTACCTAGATTATTATAGATTATAGGTTAGATTAGTTAAGTAACTTTTAGATAGCGCTTTATAAGAAAGTTAGCACTAAGTAATTACTATTAACCTTATACCACCTACAAATAGATAGAGGTATAGAGAGAGCTAACTAGGAGGTTTAGGCAGTATTATAGGTAATATTATCCTTTTTATAATTTAAGTAAGTAAATCACTTACTAGCCTATTAACTAGTATTAAATAATAGGGATTCCTTAGTAATAGGAGTAAGTGTAAATATAGCTCTTTATAGCTTTAATATACTTATAATCTAAGCATTACTATTTATAAAAGCTTTAAGGACTTTAGTAAAAGGGTAAGTATAAGTATTCCTATAGTATTTAAGAGAGGGTATAGACCTAATGTAAGTAGCTATAGCTTTTATTTAGTAATAGTAATAGGAAAATATAAATAGTAGTTAGAGACTTATAGAATATTTCTAGGTTAGGGACTATATATAGCTAAGTCTTAAGAATATTAAAATAAATTACCTATATAAGAAGCTAGACTAGGTTATAGCTAAGTATAAGGTGCTAGAGGTACTAATACTATTAACTATAAAGCTAGATATTCCTAGGGGCTATACCTAGTCTTTTATATAGATTTAGTCTAGAGGGTAGTAAAGGACCTATTACTAAGTTAAAAGCTAGCTAATAAAAGACCGCTACTAGAGCTAATAATAATGGATACAGATAACGATCTTACGGAGTACTAGGTGAAGGAGATTCTTATAGCTAAGAATACGCTAGGCTAGGGATTAAATTATAATATTCTAGTTAAATAAAAGGTTATATATAGCTAATATAAGAACCCCTAGAAAATATATAAAACACTAAGGCACTAGATAGGTTTAAGGTAAAATAGGGGATATATAAATAAGTAATAGTCTAAAATAGGTGTAAAAATAGGTATAGTTTAATTTACCTTTAAAGAAGTAAGATAGCTAGAATATATATAAGAAAGTAAAGGGGAGAATAAGAAGTAAGGGGGTATAAAAATTTTTTCCTAAGGAGTAAGAAGAGGGGGTAAGAAGGGGGTATATTATAGACTTAAGCTTAAGGCTTAGGTCCTTCTTAGGTACAGAAGGGATATAGAGGGTGTGTAGGAAGGGTGTAGAGAGTGTGCGGGAAGGATATATATTATATGCGGACATGCTTAGGACTTAGGGCTGCTACGCGCGCCATACGCACAGACCACGTATAGAGGGGTATATAGCTAGGCGCTATGCGATCTCTTGTCTAGTTCTTTCCTTCCTCTTTAAGAATAACAATCGCACTTTAAACGCTTGTTTGCAGCTGCCCTAAGGCCAGTTCATAACAATCTCTATGAATTACTTAGTTTATACAGTCCCTAAATAGTATAATAAAGAAGTAGGTATTTAGCTAGGAGTACTTAGCAAGCTAGAACTACCTTATAGGCTAAGGAAAAAGGCAGAGGTAGTAATAAGAGAGGAAAAGGGGACTGACTATAAGGGTGACTAAGGGAGTGACTACTAGAAGAAAAGAAATTATTTAACTTCTCTAGAAGGTGAGTTATAGGAAGGGCGCTACGTAGGCATAGGGAACTTGTCTATTACCTGTTTTAAGTGTAAGAAGCTAGGGTATATCGCACCTAAGTGCCTTAAACTAGATTATAGCATCTGTAGAAAAAGCAGCCACACTACTGCTACGTATTAAGATAGCGGTAACTAAGTAAGGGGTTATATAAACCTAAATAAGGCCCTAATTAGATCCGTATAACCC
This sequence comes from Epichloe glyceriae, assembly GCA_023658535.1. Taxonomy (NCBI): domain Eukaryota; kingdom Fungi; phylum Ascomycota; class Sordariomycetes; order Hypocreales; family Clavicipitaceae; genus Epichloe; species Epichloe glyceriae. The sequence goes on along the minus strand of CP098291.1, from coordinate 6,157,344 downwards.
TAGGGAGACGCTCTTAATGTGACATAGCTTTATAAGGACAGACAATTAGATTCACGAATATGCATAAAAGCTAAGTTATAGCGAGATTACTGCTAGATAGTAACACTAACCCTGTTTAACCCTAGCGCTATATATTTTTAATCTATCTAAACATACTAATAAAGCTTAACTAGGCTAATGTGTAACTAAGCGATAATACGCTTAAAAGTGCATCTAGTAATGTTATACTATATTAAGGAATTTTGTAATAGGTGGTAATAGTAGAGGATAGTATAGGACACGCGAAGATGTGCTAAATTTGCTGCTATATTACTAATAGTAATAAGAAGCTAGTCTTAGGTATTAACTAGGTAAGATAGTACAAACCCGTGATAATGTTATAAATAGACAGACTCTAGAGATACCTAATAATAAAGGAGCGTATCTTATTAGTAATAGGGTCGTGAAATAGATAGTATGTGGTAAAATGCTTAGTAGTTATAGTAATGCTTCCCCTGTAATTAATTAAGCTAGTTAAGCGTGTAGCCTCTGTTAAGTATAGGGTACTTAATAGGAAAGATAATAAGGTAGCTAAGGTAGCTAATAAAAGGGATAACCTAGATAACGCGGCGAATAAGGAGGAGGTAAGTAGCTACTTTACACTAATAGACTTAACTAACGTTTTTAATTAAGCAAAACTTCCAGAGGTTTACTAGGAGTTTAAGGATGTATTCTTAAATCTAGAGGCAAGCACCCTCCTAGGCTAGGGAGTTAGACTTACGCTATTAAATTAGAAGAAAGGAAAACACCTCCTTAGGGACTTATATATAACCTAGCTAAGAAAGAACTGCAAGTTCTCTGTAAGTACCTAGTAAGTGCGTAGGAGAGGGGTTAGATTTAGAGATCTATTAGCCTAGTAAGAGCCCTGATTTTATTTATGCTAAAGAAGGGAGGGAAATTACGCCTTTATGTGGATTATAGGGGCCTTAATAAGATCACTATTAAGGATAAGGCCCTGTTACTACTGATTCCCAAGATCTTAGACTAATTAAAGGGAGCTAAGATTTTCACAAAATTAGACCTTAAAGATGCGTACTATTAGCTACATATCCGCGAGGGAGATAAGTGGAAAATGGCGTTTTGGTGTAGATATGGTTACTTTAAGTATCTTATAATGCTATTTAGGCTTGTTAATGCGCCTGCAACTTTTTAGGAATATATTAACAGCGCTTTAAAGGGCCTTATTAATGTTATTTATATTATTTACCTTAATAATATCCTAATATATAGTAGCGACGTCTTAGCGTATAAGGGCTATGTAAAACAGGTGCTTAAGAGGCTTTAAAACGCTAATCTTTTTGTTAATCTAGATAAGTGTAAATTCTCCTACAAAGAGGTTAAATTCCTAGGCTACGTAATATTAGAGAAGGGAATCTCTATAGAACCTAGTAAAGTTAAAGTAATTATAACCTAGCTAGTACTTAACTGCGTGTTTAATATCTAGTCTTTCCTTAGGTTTACTAAGTTTTACAAATACTTTTTAAAAGCTATAGCAAAATAGTTATCTTACTAACTAATTGCCTTTAAGGAAAATAACTAGTAAGGTTTAAGCTAAAGCCTTATAAGTTAGTAGCGTTTAAAGACTTATAGTAGTGATTCTAGGAGGCACTAATTTTAGTCTATTTTAATCCGCTGCTCCTATTACGAGTTAAGACTAACGCCTCCAAGCATGTAATTAGGGCCATTCTTACGCAGTTAGTGCTAGGTTACTAGCACCCTATAGCGTTTATATTAAGGAAGTTAAATAACACTAAGCTACGCTATATAATGCCTAATGCAGAATTACTAGTAATCTAGGAGGCTTTTCGAATATAAAGGCATTACCTTGCTTACGTAGTACACCTGGTTAAAGTAATAATAGATCACTTAAACCATAAGTACCTTATAATAAAGCTAAAGCTAATAAGTCACTAGGTTACTGCGTTAGATAAGCTATACCTGTTTAATTTTATTATTAAATACAGGGTAGGTAAGCTAAATCCTACTAATACTTTATTAAGGAGATTAGATTATATTAGTAAGAAAAGGAAAGCTAAGGCATTAACCTCTTAGTTACTAACCTTCCTTGCTAAGTTTATAGCTATTAAGCCGCGGGGACGCTATAATAATACTGCTAATATTATAGGTCTAGCAAAACCACGGCGTGTTAGGTTTATAATTAATAAGCAGCGGGAGAGCAGTAGTAGTACTACTAATACCCCGCGTCTAAGATCGCTACCTATTAGTAATAGGGAGCGAGGACCTAGTAATAGTACTACTAATATTACTAGTTATAGGAAATTACCCCCTATTAACGTTTAAGTAGGTAAAGAGCTATAAGGACTTAGCAATAGTACTGCTAACATTACTAGCTATAATAGTACTGCTAATATTATTAGATATAGGGTCTTACACCTCACTACTATTTAGTTATATGGATGTGGTAATAGTACTGCTAATATTACTAGCCTAGTTAAAAGAGTTACATATAGTGCTACTAGAGAGCTATAAGTTTATAGGAGTGTTATAGTAAGAATCTTAGTGATTAGGAGAACCTTTACTAAGTTAAACTTAACCGCCTAGGATAAGAACATAGAGTTAGAACCCCTAATCCTAGTCTTACTATTTAAAGCGTAGTAAGGGGACGCCTTTATTATGTAGTAGAAGTTATTGCTAATAAGTAGTAACTCTAGCGCGTTATTAGGACTATAGATAATTAGGCCCTCTAAGCTATTAGCTAGTGAGTAATAGACATAGTCTGTGGTGCCCTCTAGACTATTAATATATAATAATAGAGTTTATATGCTATAGGGGATATAAAAGAAGTCTTACTACTAACCTATAATAATCCTATAGTAAGTTATTAGGGGTTAGTAAGACACTTCACTAGATTATAAACTAATATTACTAGCCTTTAATGAAGAAAGATATTAAGTTATATATATAGACCTGCATTAGCTATTAAGTTTTAAAGCTAAGGTTATATAAGCCTTACAGCAAGTTAGCTACGCTACTAGTACTTAATTATCCCTTTTAAAAGCTATTAATAGACTTTATTATAGGGCTACTACTAGTAAAAGATTAGAAAAACTAAGTATATAACGCGATATTAGTTATTATAGACAGGTTTTTAAAGTATAGTATTTATATACTAGTGTTTACATATCTAACTAGTAATAGGTTAGCTATAGTTTTCTTAGAAAACGTTTTTAAAGACTATAGTGCTCTAGAAGGCATTATAATAGACTAAGGTTTAATGTTTATAAGTGGATTTTAGAGAACGTTTTACTACCTAATTATAATAAAGCGGCAATTAAGCACTGCGTTTTACCCCTAAATAAATAGCTAGATAAAGTAACTAAACTAGGTTTTAGAGTATTATTTAAGAGCTTATATATACGCTAAATAGGATAATTAAGTAAAATATTTACTAATAGTATAGTTTGCTTATAACACAAGTAAGCATAGTAGTTATAGCCTAATACTAGCAGAGGCGCTATATAGGTATAACCTAAGAGGACTACACTAAGCGGTCCTAATAGCCTTATTAGTAAATAACTAGGCAAAGAATAAAGTCTTAGAACTAAGATAAAAGCACTTAGAGATTAAGTAGCTACTAAGTAATACTTAAGTATAGTAGAAGAAATACTATAATTAAAAGAGAATGCTAATAGAGTTTAAGGTTAAAGACTATATACTACTATTAATAAAAAATATTAACCTAAGATGCCTAAGCTAGAAGCTTACTATAAAGTATTTAGGACCTTATAAGATTAAAAAGGTAGTTAGTAACTATAGCTTAGCCTATTAATTATAACTACTAGCTAGTATATAACTATATAATGTGTTTAACATTATAAGCCTTAAACCTTTTAAAGGGGACCTAACTAACTTTATAAATACATCCTTATTATAAGATAATATTAAAGACAATAAATAGGAGTTTAAAGTTAAGAGAATTATTTTATATTAATATAATATATATATATATATTGGATACGCTAGCTAGCTATATATTTGCTAGTACTAGTACTCCGGCTGGTTGGTTGACAGGAAAACCCATGAATGGGGAGAAAACCCTCTCGCTTCTGTGTTTGGGTCGGCACCGTCCCTGTAGCGGGCTGTGCCGCTCGACAAGTTTCCTGTCGTGGAAAGTTGTAGCCAGCTCTCGCTGGCCTTATATATTAATATAATAGCTAATAGCGAAAATACCTAGTAAAATAAAAAGGCTATAATAGCTTAGAGAATTCCTAGGTGCTAAAAAGAGATTTTATTATAAAGGATATTATTAATAACTATAAGCGGCAATTAAGTAGCTAGGTTATAGAGAGATAATTACTTTAGCAATTTAGCATGCAATAAAATTTAATAATAAGTTATATTTTTAGCACTTTACCCTATAGCTACCTAGTATTTATTACTCTATAGTTATATTAGTAGCTGTATTTTTATTCACATTCTTAATTACTATAGCTATAGGAGCGTCCTTATTAGAAGACTTCTCTTTATCTTTATAGATAAAGGTATAGAGCTCTTTAGGGAGCTTAGAGAGGCTAATATAAGTAGGAATATTAGAGATAGACTTAGTAAACTAGTAGCTAGTTAGTGAATTAGAAGCTATGCTTAGGACTCTAAAGATAATACTATAGGAGCATACTAGGTAATAAAGCGTAAGCTATTTGCAATGTTAATCTAGACCTTAAGGTTAGCAGTATTAAAGAGCTATAACATAATAGCGTGCTTATTAGCGTTTGCCTCATGGGCGGCCTTAGCGGTTAATTAAGCGCGGCGGACGCGACCGCGTTTGTCAGCGTTTTTATAGCTAATAGAGCATTATATAATTTGCGCTTAGCTTTTATAAGAGCCTAGTAATAAGTTAGCTATAGCTAAGTTACTAAGAACAAGGAAGCCCTTACTAGATAAATATAGTAGTAGCTGCCCTTAGGGATAACCTTTATAATCTTAAAAAGCTTTTAATAAAGCTTTGTAATTTAGGCAAGACACTAGTAGTGTGTTAGTTATCTGTGAGTAGTGTCTATAGGAAGAGGAATGTACTCTAACATAAGACTTGTTATTTTTATATAATAAGCGCATTTTAAGGAATTCCCTAGTTAAATTAGTAATAGGAAGTAGTAAGCAAGTAGCTTAGTTATACTAGGAGAATAATAATATTCATTAGGGATAGGCTTCCTATTAATAATATATTAGGGCTTACTATTATTATCCTTAGGAGCTATTTACTAAATAGTAGCTTACTAGTTTGTCAGGCGAAAACCACCACCCAAAAACAACAAATTTGACGATAACGATAATGCTAATGATATTAACGATGTTAGCAAAATGAGCCCGATACCGATATCGAGGCCTGCGAGGTTTTCGATCTATCGCGAGGATCCAAGTTGTGAAAAGGGGAAATCTCGGGTTCTTCTCAAGTTATCTCAAAAATCTCGAATAATCTCAAAAATCTTGGTTAAACAATCTAAGCCAAAGGCCACAAAGGGAGAGTTGATTTTCTATCTAAGGGAGGGAAATCTAGGATATTTTATCCTAGGGATCTAATGCAGCCGGATTAATCTATTAACCCGATAGACCGAAGGGTCTATCCTAGGGATCTAATGTGGCCAATTTTAATCCGACGAAGCCGATAGACTAGCGAGGTCTTGTGGGGTCTATAACTAGGGATCTAATACAGCTAATTTCAATCTAACAGAGCTGAAAAATGTAGCTGATTTCGATCTGACAAAGCCGATAGACTAGCAAGGTAGTCTCGAGGGGCCTATGACTAGGGATCCGATGTGGCTAGATTGATCTGTTTAGCCGAGAGACCGAAGGTCTCGAGATCGGTCTCAAGGGGTCTTAATCCTAGCCACACAACACCTCCTAACTGTTTTCCCTTCCTAGCCCCTAGGAAAGGGAAAACAGTAATAACAAAAAAACAACAAGAAAGGAATAACTGTAAATATATAATAAAAAAAAATTTGGTGATTTTCAGCCTCCCTTCCATCTATCAATCAAAGAGGTCATCCATCAAAGAGGTCATTTATCGAAGAGGTCAGTCAAAGGTATTTGTCAGATAATCAATTGATCTGTAATAAGGGGCCCTTTTCAATTAGCAAAGGCCTCGTCAGAAGACCTTCTATCAGTCAGATTCCCCTTCAATTGTCAGGGAAATCGTCAGTCAGAGAGGTCTTCAACGGTCAGAGGTCTTGTCAATCGGTCAGAGGGTCTTATTAACGGCAGAGACCTCTTCAGAAGACCCTCTATCAGTCAGATTCCCCTTTAATCGTCAGGGAAATCGTCGGTCAGAGAGGTCTTCAACGGTCAGAGGTCTTGTCAGACAGTCTAATCAATTGATCCGTAATAACGGCAGAGACCTCTTCAGAAGACCCTCTAACGGTCAGATTCCCCTTCAATCGTCAGGGAAATCGTCAGTCAGAGAGGTCTTCAACGGTCAGAGGTCTCGTCAGACAGTCCAATCAATTGATCCGTGACAAAGGACCTAGTTGATGAAGGTCAGGTCAAAGGCCTAAGACCTGATTTATTGAAGTCGAATTCGAGGGTCTAGATGCTTGCCTCCCCAACGGATAGCTAAGCAAAACTAGGGTATTTAATCGATTCGAGCTAGGGCAGGTCGGAAGGTCGAAAATCAGAAGAGAAGTCAAAGCCGGAAAGGAAGGTCAAAAGGAAGGTCAAAGAGGAAGGTCAAAAGGTCGAAGCTAGAAAGGAAGATCGACCTAGCTAACCCGGGTCGAGGGGAAAGGTCATGAAGGTTGCGATTAATTAATTCTGACTGTCTGACGATTTTGACGATAACAGACTAGTCAGATGACCTAGATCAATTAATCGGATTGACGGTTTTGATCAAGCTAACCTAGATCAAAGGGGAAAGAGGTAAGACGTTATTAATGATTATAGTAATTATACAAAGGGGCAACTAAAGGGGAAAACCAGAGAAGAGGCAATGTTAGGAGAAGGAGGTCATCGAATTTAACTGCGGGAGGTCTAATAGGACCATTCCCCGTTTCTCCACCATTTTTGTCGGGCGAAAACCACCACCCAAAAACAACAAATTTGACGATAACGATAATGCTAATAATATTAACGATATTAGCAAAATGAGCCTAATACTAATATTAAGGCCTGCGAGGTTTTCGATCCATCGCGAGGATCCAAGTCGTGAAAAGGGAAATCTCGGGTTCTTCTCAAGTTATCTCAAAAATCTCGAATAATCTCAAAAATCTCGGTTAAACAATCTAAGCCAAAGGCCATAAAGGGAGAGTTGATTTTCTATCTAAGGGAGGGAAATCTAGGATATTTTATCCTAGGGATCTAATGCAGCCGGATTGATCTATTGACCCAATAGACCGAAGGGTCTATCCTAGGGATCCAATGTGGCCAATTTCAATCCGACGAAGCCGATAGACTAGCGAGGTCTTGTGGGGTCTATGACTAGGGATCTAATACCGCTAATTTCAATCTGACAGAGCTGAAAAATGTAGCTGATTTCGATCTAACGAAGCCGATAGACTAGTAAGGTAGTCTTGAGGGGCCTATGACTAGGGATCCGATGTGGCCAGATTGATCTGTTCAGCCGAGAGACCGAAGGTCTCGAGATCGGTCTCAAGGGGTCTCAATCCTAGCCACACACTAGCTATAGCGGAGACATGGAATTTTAATACTACTGATTATAAGTTAGTAGCAGACACACCACAAGTGAGCAATAAACGTACCTAGAAGTCTTAGAGGCCTAAGATGCTCTCTTATAAGGAGATTTCTCTAGGACAGGAGTAAATATAGCTAGAGTTATAGCACGAATAGCAGATATTATATACTAGCAATAAGTTAGTAATAGGCAAGTAAGAAGAAATAAGGTAAGGGAAACTAATAACATTAAGACTAATAAAGTTAGAGATAAGGAAGATAAGGCGCGGAAAGATATTATAATAAGGCGTGGGGATGCTAGGACCCTAAGAAGGTTAGTAACTACTAAGTAATAGCAGCGAAAACGCTACTATTAGGCTAGTAGGGGTAACTTATAATTTATTAAGAGGGATAAGGAGGAAAGGAAGTGAGGCAAAGGGGGAATTTAGCCTCTCTTATATTAACTACAGACCCCTTAAGTGATTTACACGTGCTGCATAAGTAATCCGCGAATTAGAAAATTTAGCGTTATAGCTGTTACTGTTAAGAATATAGGCTAGCTGTGTGCACACAGCGAATTTGCCACTACCTTATTAGGATTTATAAATAAACCTATTTAGATAAATAGTGTCTAATACCCTATTCTTTTAGCCTAATTATAAAATTTAATATAGGGTGTCCACTTCTATAGAATTAGTAATAATAAGGATAAGAGCAGTTATAAGGCCACACCTTAGCTATAATTAAATTACTACCTAGAACTAACAAGTAGTGTAGAGAAGAATCCGCGACCTATGTTAATATTATTATTATGGTTTCCTTATAGCACGTTAAGCTGCAAAGAGTTATAATAAACCTACGTAAGGAAGTTTATATAGTAAGGACGCTGCAATAAAGTAGCTTATTATAATTAAGGATAATTATATAAAGAGAGGGAACTATGTTAGGGTTATGGAGGCAATGGAGGCAATAGCATTATGTATAATAGGGTCTAGTGGCAGGTTGCACTAACCTAGCCGCGAGCTAGTCACGTGCACACTAGAGGGGGTATTTAGCGAGGGCTGCACATATGGAATGTGGGAGGCTAGAGATTAAAACCTTTAAGCACACACCCTACCTTTTAGCTTGATAGCAGCAACACCTTAATCATACCTTCACTCTGTTCATGCGACCGGCCCATAAGCCTTGACATTTAACTTTAGTAATTAGAACAAAGACCTCTTTGACAGAGCCCATAAAGGCCTAACTAAAGCGCTACAAGACCTCCTCCGCGAACACGGTGTATACGCAGGGAGATCTAGCGGAAGGATTACTAAAGCACTTGAAAGAGTACTCTAAGAAGAAGTATAATCCAAATGGCCTCTAGAAGAGATTAACAAGCAAGTCACTACAGGCAGATTCCATTCAAACCTCCACCTAAATGCAAAGCTAATACTATGTTATGGACTGGCCCCAAGGCAACTGCTGTTGGGCGTCGATATAATATTAAGAAACTTAAGGAGGGAAGAAAGGAAGGTAGGAAACCTATCCCTTCCTGTGCCCCTTATACTCCTTAACTATCCTAAGCTATCTAATCTATCCTCTTCCTATCCCCTTATTATCTTTATACCGCTTCTTCCTATCCCCTTGTTATCTCGTCTCTATCTCTTCTAATCCCCTTATTATCTTATCTCCATTCCCTGCTATCTTATATTTAGCCTTATCTTTATCCCCTACTATCCTATATTTAGCCTTAATCCCTACCCTTACTATCTTAGCTTAGGCCCCTACTTATCTTTATGTTATTCGCTATTAGCCCTCTTATTATGTATACTATAACTAATGCTTAGGCAAAGCCTAAGCCCTTATATACGTCCTTACTCACCTATTATAAACCTGTATAGTAGAAATAAACCCTATGTCTATATTTACTAACTTTAACTATTTGTTCCCTATCCTATTATGCCCTTTCTATAAATAGCGTCTTTATTGTTTGTTATTGTTATTAGGTAGCGTGTGATATATACCCCTCTTCACTAAGTTATAGAGACTATCTTCACTTATTGCGTTTGCTTTTCGTTATCTAGCTAAGTGCGTAATATGTGTTCCTAGCCCCTCCTTTATTATTATAGTAACCTTAACCCCTCCCTTACTTATTTATAACCCCTCTAATATAGTTACGCTTCCTATATAAATATCCTACTTTCTAACCCCTCTTATAACCCCTCTTACCTATATACTACTATTATTCCTTAAACCTTATAATCCTGTTAAGTTAACCAAGGGGATTCGGGTCCTATAACCACAGGTCACTAGTGCACTAGTTACTCAATGTAAAGGGGTTTAATTCTACTTGTCTCCTAGATCTAGCTATAAGGGAGGGATTAAGGCTATAGATATACCTTAATCCTAGGGATGCCTCCGCATGCGTGGTGTTATGGGTTAAACACGCTGTCTAGGGCGAAGTGGGGCGATAGTCCTATACGACTAATTGCGTTACTAGTCTAGGTAAGGCAATAAGACCCCGTGCGCTAGTTACGTTCTAGTGTATAGTGAGGCGATAAGACCCCGTGCATCTAATTGCAATTCAGTGCACAGTGGGGCGATAAGACCCCTGTGCATCTAATTGTAATTTAACTGTGGTGACAAATTCGTTTGCAACGAATTCGTAGCAATGCGATTCTAACACTAGTAATTTTCTCTTTTTATTATAGGCGTAAGAGGCTTAAAAGCGCAGTAAAATTAATTAAAGAAAATGTTATAACAAAGGGGTGACTAAGCAGGTTTCGCTGCTTTAATTAGTTAGATGTGCAGGTCTATTATTAAAGACAGGAAAACAGAGGTAATAACAGAAGTAGGAAAAAGAGAGGTTATAAGGTTGCTTACGTAGTTAAGTGGGGCTGGTTGTTAATGCGGCCAATCGTATCGCGTGTATCAATTCGGTGGACCCACTTTTTGGTCTGATCCGAACATTAGCTGTAGAGGAAGCTCTGGCAATCTCTCTTTTCTCCTTTTGCTAAAAAGCTCAAAAACGCAATAAAAATTAAATTAAAGGGAAGTATTAATAAGTGAATCCTTCAGTGGAAATCCACGGCTGTGATTAGTCTGGGTTTAACCTGTTCCAGACTATTAATGTTAGGGGGAAAATAAGGGCATTGTTAATTAACCGGTCTCTTTACCTAACCTTCCACATATATGTTAGCCTAGTTGTTGTTAATGAAGGTCTCGAGGCTCTTGTTCGATAAGGCTTTTATTATTACATTAGCGATATTATCTCTTCCGTCAATCTAGCGGATCTCGTGGATCTCGCGCCGTTTGTATAATTATCGCAATGCCATAATATTAATCATGAGTTACTTCTCCTTTATTATTCTAAGCTTAACGAGGCATTTATAAAGCGAAAACAAGTCTATATAGACTATAATTAGCACCTGTGGTAACTTTAGCTGCTTTATTACAATGTTAAGCGTGGTGTTCACAGCGTAGGTCACGTTAACACCTTATACTATACTATATAGCTCTAATACTAGGGCGCTTCTTATAACCCTTTTGCTTTTTATAAAGCTATACGTGATAATGTTACCTCTTATTGTGAATTTAGCGCTCTTGTTATTGCTTTCGTTGCCTAGAATAATTACGTATTCTAGTTACAAGCTTAAGTCCTTGTTATTTGCGAAAGAACTGTTAATAAAGATATATAGCTTGGCGGACAAGAGATTAATTAGTATATAGTGGAGGCCGCGGTCTTGATGTTCTATTTGCTAGTGAAGCCTTTTATTTAGTTATTTAATATTATTAATCGTGATATTGTGTTATTAAGCAGCGACAGAGAGGTTATATAATGCTTTAGGCTAACAGATTGTGGCGATATACGCTCCACGGGCGCGTTGTTTAACGTACTATTAATGCTTTAAATCCGTAGCTACATTAACAGGCTGAATCTTCTTACTTTAGCCTTTCTGACAGAGGTTTAGCGAGTTATTGTCAGATTCGGTTAGCACATAGCCATTGAAGATTAGCGGTGTTCCCGTGGTGAGCCTTTGCTTCGGCTTAGCGGTGAAGTTAGCTTTCTTTAGCTCAGATTCTTCACGCTTAAAGAAGGCATTGTCGCTGAGCCCTAAGGTATTGTCGGCAAGAGGGTCAAAGAGTCCGTTATAGTGTGTGGCTAGGATTGAGACCCCTTGAGACCGGTCTCGAGACCTTCGGTCTCTTGGCTGAACAGATCAATCTGGCCACATCGGATCCCTAGTCATAGGCCCCTTGAGACCACCTTGCTAGTCTATCGGCTTCGTCGGATCGAAATCAGCTATATTTTCAGCTCTGTCAGATTGAAATTAGCTGTATCAGATCCCTAGTCATAGACCTCTCGAGACCTTGCTAGTCTATCGGCTTCGTTGGATTGAAATTGGCCACATTGGATCCCTAGGATAGACCCTTCGGTCTATCGGGTCAATAGATCAATCCGGCTGCATTAGATCCCTAGGATAAAATATCCTAGATTTCCCTCCCTTAGATAGAAAATCAACTCTCCCTTTATGGCCTTTGGCTTGGATTGTTCAAACCGAAAAGATGACCTGAGATTTGAAAAGATACCCTTTACAGCTTGGATCCTTGGCGATGGATCGAAAACCTTGCTTAGATGATTTGAGAAGAACCTGAGATTTCCCCCTTTTTACGACTTGGATTCTCGCGATGGATCGAAAACCTCGCAGGCCTCGATATCGGTATCGGGCTCATTTTGCTGACATCGTCAATATCATCAGCATCGTCATCGTCAAATTCGTTGTTTTTGGGTGGTGGTTTTCGCCCGACAAAATAGATATCTTGAAGGCTTTGAACCATGGTGTTGAGGCACTCTATCTTCGTTTTATCAGGATGTTTGGCGATAGTACCACGTAGCGTGATGCTATTTCACTCTTAGCGGTAGAATTGCTCATTAGTCGCTGTTTCAAAGTGCTGTCTGACAAGCTTAACCATTTAATTAAATATAAAGCCTACGGATAGCTTTGTGGCAATGTTTGTGAGATAGAACTTCTTCGCGTTACCTATTAGCATCACAGGGAATGCTTTTGTAAGCGTGGTTTCCGTGAAGTTAAGCTAACGGCATTAATCTCATAATATCACTACCTTTAGTCTGATAAAGTCAAATATCTTCCCACTATATTTATTAGCCTCTTTGTAGATCTTTACAAGATCAAGTACCTTCCTTATATCATTATAGTGTTCCTAGGCTTAAGGTGTTATAAGGGGTAGTAAGAGGTATGTTCCTAGTTAGGCTTAAGGGATAATAGGAATAGCAGGTTAAGAGGGCTAGGCATTTGGAATTAGCAGGCTTAATACTATTAATAATAGTTCTAGCGCAATATTAGGTGCTTGCGGTAAGGAGCGTGAATTCTTTATTATTAGTATTGGCTTCGTATTTAGGTGGAGGTTCGAATAGAACCTGCCTATGGCAACTTACTTGTTAATCTCTTCTAGAGGCTATTCGGATTATACTTCTTCTTAGAGTACTCTTTTAAGTGCTTTAGTAATCCTTCCGCTAGATCTCCCTATATATATACCGTGTTTGCAAAGGAGGTCTCGTAGCGCTTTAGTTAGGCCTTTATAGGCTTTATTAAAGAGGTCTTTATTCTAATTACTAAAGTTAAATTAGTAATTCTCCTATTATTCCTAATCTTTATATACTTGCTCTTTGTAGTAAAGGATTATATAAGCGATCTTATTATTAAGATTAGTGGTGGTTGCGGTCTCTGGGTTAATATCATCGCTTATTAAGTCCTAGTCTATTAATAGGTTCTTCTAGTATTATTATATTCGCTCTAGAAGCTCTTCTCTTATTAGATAAGAGTGAGGGTTTTAAGGGTCTTTTATCTAAGAAGTCATAATAAAAGAGAGGAGGAGAAAAGAGAAGGAGGAGGGGATTTAGCTAGCTTATTAGCTAAGATTCCAAGATAGTTAGCAGGGTTAAATCCTTATAGCGCTAGCCCCTAATTAGACAAAGGCTAGTAATTTAATCCTTTAGAAGCCTAATACCGTAGAGGCGTTATCTTCTCCCTATAGCACGTCTTCTTACAGAGGCAATTATACGTCTCTTCTTAGTGTTCTCTTACTACTCTGTGGTTAGTTATGCTAAATCCTTCTTAGTTAAGTAACCACTAATTAGTGTTAAGTTAACCAAGGGGATTCGGGTCCTATAACCACAGGTCACTAGTGCACTAGTTACTTAATATAAAGGGGTTTAATTCTGCTTATCTCCTAGATCTAGCTATAAGGGGGATTAAGGCTATAGATATACCTCAATCCTAGGGATGCCTCCGCATACGTAGTGTTATAGGTCAAACACGCTATCTGGGGCGAAGTGGGGCGATAGTCCCGTGCGACCAATCGCGTTGCTAGTCTAGGTGGGGTAATGAGACCCCGTGCGCCAGTTGCGTTCCAGTGCACAGTGGGGCGATGAGACCCCGTGCATCCAATCGCAATTCAGTGCACAGTGGGGCGATGAGACCCTGTGTATCTAATCGTAATTCGACCGTGGTGACGAATTCGTCCGCAATGAATGCGCAGCGATGCGATTCCAACAAATCCCCTTATATATTCCTATTTATAACTCTAAGCTCACTTCTTTTTACACTTATTTATCCTTTCCTTAAGATATCTTATTCCTATCTCCCCCTATTATCCCCTCTATGCCTCTAGCCTATACTATTAGTAAGTACCTTATAAAAGGAGATTCTAATAATAATAACTATACTACACTTATATTAGTTTTCTATTCTTATAGTCCTTATATTAAGCGCTCCCTAATCACAGGCGTCCTAGCTTATTATCCTCCTAAGTCTAGAGGCTTATGCCCTCCTTATTAGTATAACCACATTACCTATATCTAGTTAACACAGTTCTTATCTACTAACCTAAGACTCCGTCACGCCCTTAAAGATCTAAAGGCTACTATTACTACAGGTAACTATATTATAACGCTAGGCGTTATAAAGACTATATTAACTAAGCGAAAGATACCTATCCTATCCTAGGATTTCTATGCCCTTATAGGCTATTAGAACGCGCTTTTACACTAGGCGTAGTTTAACCTAGCCCTAGTACGCTTTGCCCTTAGGCCCTCCCCTTCTCTAACACTCTTACCATAAATCTACTAGGCTTTAATATTATACCTTTTATAAGCAGTAGCCCCTTAGCTAGCCACTAAATAGGGAGCGCTCTCTAATAAGTCACTAGAAACCTGTTCTAATAAAACTAGTAGCTTATAAGTAGTCTCTCTGCTATGTAAGAGGAGTTCCACAGCTATTTAGCCATAATAATTAAAGCGCTATCCCCTTATTATTATAAAGTTACCCGCAGTTATTCTTAGCTTATTAGGGTTAGTAATAAGTCTCCTTCTTACTACTATTAGTAACTATCCTATCCTATCCCCACTACTAGCCCTATTAATTAGCATTACTCCTATATTATAGGAGTTACTTATACTCCTACTATAACTAGTAGCTGCTATAAAGGTAGCTTTTCCCCCTATTAGTTACTTCCTATCTCCTAATTATTAATCCTCCTATGCTCCTTAAAGTCTAAGTGCTAGTAAAGGCTAAAAATATTACCTCCTACTAGGAATATCTTACATCCCCCTAGACATTAGTTAGAAGCGTCCTACCCTAGTCTATACTAGGGGTATAATAATATAAAGTCTTATAATAAAATAGGTATAAGTAAGGAGGTTAAGGAGAATATCCCTAATAAGTTTATTAAGGATTTTTAAATATTTATAAGGGGCACTATAGATATGCCCGAGGTCTAATTTATAGTCTTAATAGGTAAATAGGTTTATTATAATTAATTTAGTCTATTATTATAATATATATCTCCTATTCCTTTTTAAACTTATTAAGTGCCTATATCTTTACTATATTCTCTAGTAGTTCTTATATTAGCTATAAGTACCCCGCCTATTTAACTAGGACATTATATCTATTACCTCTACCTAGTGCATTTTAAGCCACTAGGATCTATTCTATATAATACTCCTTAACAAGCTTATTATTATTCTCTAATAGTACTTACTCTAGAGCTAGTTAGAAGTCCTATAGTTTCTAGCTTAGGAGGGTCTATTACTACATATTTAATAAGGTCTACGTAAAATACTAAATAAATACCCCTTAGTATATCTAGTTAAACTATTAGTAGTATAAGTACCTCTACTACTATATACTTTACTATAACCTAGTTAAGTTTCCTTAAGGGGTGGTTTATCTTAATATTTTTAAGAGAAAGCTACACTTTATTACTTACTTAAAAGCATTTTACTAGGTATTATAAAGCTACTATTACGTCCTATTATTATTACTATACATAAGCTATTATAGCCTAGGCTAAAAGAGTCCTCTCCTATAAGTATTCTAGGAACTAAATAGCCCTTCCCTTAGGTATTATAGTAAATACTAAAAGGTCTAGCTAGGATTAAATAGGTTCTAGGTTATATCTATATAATAACTTATTTAGGCTTACCCCTATAATAAAAGAGGTCCTATTATTTATTATAAGCTAGTAAGTAGCTAAGTATTTAGGCTAGTTAAATTAAGAGAAGGAGATTACTACCTATAGTATTACTTACACCTCCTAGTTCGCTTATTTTATGCCACTATTAGTCTATAAGTAATGTAATGTAAAGAGTAATTAATTTATTCTAACTAGTAAGCATAGCATTATCTAAAACTTCCCTAACTAGTCTAAGCTATAGTCTATAATAATAAACTAGGGAAACCCTCTAAACCTTCACTAAACTATCTTAAATCGTTTTACATATTCCTTAGCACTAATAGAAGTTATTATCTCTAGCTAGACGAATTTTAAAAGCCTATCTATAATAACTATTAGGTAATAAAGTCTCTCTAAGAATAATACTAGTAGTTCTATTATAAAATCTATTAAGATCTATAACTAGAACCTGTTAGGGATTAGTAGCGGTTTTAGCAAGCCTTAACGTCATTAATAACTCTTATAACCTCTAAAATAATAGCAATTCTAAATAAATCTAGCAACATCCTATAACATCCTATCCTAGTAAAACTATTACTATAGAATCTAAAACGTAGTGTTCTAGCTAGGGTAACCTACAACTAGCAAATCGTAATATTACTAAATAAGAGTTATTATAAGAGGTTCCTATACTAGCACCTAGGTATAACCCCTAAATTAGAGCGCCCTGTAAGCACTAAGTAAGTAATTCGCTACCTATTCTCTTATTATTACTTCTAGGGGAAATTTTTATGCCCCTTTCTAAATAGCTTTTAGTTAAATATAGTATATAGGGTTTACTATAATAGCTTAGTCCTATAATAACTAAAGGTATTCTATAGCAAAGAGGACCTCTTTAACTAGTAGTAGAGTTATGTTTAAAATAAGAGAATCCTAATTAAGGTCCTCCCATAAGTCTATAGGTAATTAAGAGAGTTATGTAATAGTAACTAGTTATAGTATTTATCCTGTCCTTACTCCTATACCCTTCTTATCCTACTCCCTTTATAAAAGTATATCTAGTTATTAAGCCTATATGCTAGGTCTATAACATAAGTGAAAATTAAACAGGGCAAGCATATCTGCCCACTAAGCCTGCTATTCTATTATTAGATAAGGAGTAGTAAAGTATTCTAAGTTCTTATAATCCATGTAAATTATAAACAGTTATAAAACGCCTTATAGCTTTGCTAACTATACCTTAAGGTAAGAGATAATAGCTAGGAGCTCCTTATTATAGATAGTATAGTTCCTTTGTAAGGCTAATAAGCTTATAGAGTAATACGCAACTAGGTACATAACATAGTTAGGTCCTTCCTATAACATATAACCTCTAAGGGCTAGGCCTAAATAATCCGCCTTAACTACTATAAGTCAATCTAGGTCCTATTATGCTAAAACCAAGTACTTAATAAAAGCCCCTTTTAATTTTTTAAAGGCCTTATTCTCTTTAGGCCCCTATTAAAAAGGGATATTTCTCTTTATAAGTTATATAAGTAGTGCTACTATCTTGGAGAAGTCCTTAATAAAGTCTTAGTAAAAATTCGCAAACCCTAGGAAGCTTTAGACCCTACGTAGCTTTATAAGCGCTAGCTATTCCTAATTACTGAAACCTTTACTAGGTTAGGACAGACTAAATATCCTACTATAATAATATAGCCTAAGTACTAGACTTCCTTTATAGTAAACACAGACTTACTAAGGTCTAGGTATAATCCCACCGCCCTTAAGCGGCTAAGTATTAGTCAGACCTTAGCTATATAGTCCTTCCTTAACCCCCTAAATAGACTAAGATATTATCTAGATATACTATAATAAAATCCCCTAATGCGTCCCCTAAGGACTTATTAATATAGCGTTAGAAGGTTATAGGTGCGCCTACTAGTCTAAATAGGCAGACTAACCATTTAAACAGTCTAAATCTAGTCTAGAATGCTATTAAGTGCTCCTTGCCCTTTACTATCCGTAATTTATAAAACACTATACGGATATTTACCTTTATAAACTATTACGCCTTAGAGAGGGATTATAGGGTTTCCTTAATTAAAGGGAGGGGGTATTAGTCTTATACTATTATCTTATTAAGTGTACAGTAATTCACATAAAAACGCTAACCGCCGTTTAACTTCTTAATAAGAAGAACTAAGGCTATAGCTAATAAGGAGCTAGTATAAATCTATCCTTTATCTATAAAGTCTGTAATTTAACGTTTAATCTCTAGAAGCTAGTCCCTTAGTATATTATATAATAGTCCCTATAGTAGTGTAGGTTTAGAACCGTCCAGGTTCTTATATAGCTAGATGTAGTAGTTAAGAGATCCCCTATAAGGGGTAACCTATTCGCTTTAGTTTTATTAAAAAGGTCTATAAAGTTCGCTAACTCCTCTAGTAGTGTTAATATATTAGGTTTATTCGGTTACTATTTTAGTGCTATAAGCTATAGCACTATTATTATCTCCCTTAAACTTATAGTAATAAAGCGAGTTATAGTGTCTTTCTATTATTAGGCTTTATATGCTTCTACAGTGTATAAGGCTCTAATAATTCCTTAAATAGGCTTATCTATACTACACTCTAAGGCTTCTAATATATAAAGACCCTCTGTGGCCCCTATTACTAGTTATTGTTTTACTATGTAAATCACTATATCTTATTATTCTAACTATAGTATCCTAAAGATCACATCCTAGGTAAGGCCTAGAATAACATATAGGTATACTAATAACTCCTATCTATTAATATTAATCCTAGTGTGCACTATATAGGTAATTAAGGAGGTCTTCTCCTTTATATATTTCCCTGCTTTTCCATTTCCACTATAGTACAGACTTATCTCTATATTAGTAGTTATATAAGCTTAAGGCCTAACTATCTTACTACTAGTTTACTAATAGTACTATAGTAATTGTATTTACAGTTAATTTAAACATTAAGGTAAGAGCATATATTAAAGAGTATAGGAACTAGGAATAGTAGTTAATCTATATAACATTCTATATCCTCCTCTATACTTATACACTAATTATACTTATCTATAACTATAAGTACTAGCTAGCCCTCCTACCCTTATGCAAGACTCTGCTTAGGGGCTACTTATTTTCTGTATTATTAGGGATAATTTCCTTATTTACACTTTCCTTATCCACCCTATATATATTAATATTAACCTATAGTTACTAAGGCAAGAGGAGAGAGCATCCTAGAATATAATAGCCCTTAACGCTATAATATAAGCAGCACCCCTCCTAGTAGTATTTAGTTATTTCCACTCCTAATACTTATTTAGCCCTCTATAGTTTAATATCCTTCTAGGCTTTTTCCTTTTTATCTAATTTCTTTTATTTCCCTGTGTTATGAACTGGCCTTGGGGCAGCTGCAAACAAGCGTTCAAAGTGCGATTGTTATTCTTGGAGAGGAAGGAAAGAACTAGACAAGAGGTCGCACAGCGCCTAGCTATATACCCCTCTGTGCGTGGTCTGTGCACATGGCGCGCAGCAGCCCTAAGTCCTAAACATGTCCGCATATAACACGTGTCCTTCCCGCACACTCTCCGTGTCCTTTCTGTACCCGAGAAGGACCTAAGCCTTAAGCTTAAGTCTATAATATACCCCCTTTCTTACCTCCCTCTCCCCTCTCCTTAGGGAAAAAAATTTTTATGCCCCCTTATTTCTTATCCTTCCCTCCGCTTTCCTACGTGTATTTTAGCTATCTTACTCCTCTAAGGGTAAATTAAACCACACCTGTTTTTATACCTATTTTAGACTATTACTTGTTTACATATCCCCTATTTTGCCTTAAACCTATCTAGCGCCTTAGTGTTTTACATATTTTCTAGGGGTTCCTACGTTAGCTATATATAACCTTTCTATTTAACTAGAATATTGTAATTTAATCCCTAGCCTAGCGCATTCTTAGCTATAAGAATTTCCTTTACCTAGTACTCCGTAAGATTATTATCCGTATCTATTATTATTAGCTCTAGCAGCGGTCTTTTATTAGCTAGCTTTTGACTTAGTAATAGGTCCTCTGCTACCCTCTAGACTAAATCCACATAAAAGACTAGGTGTAGCCCCTAGGAACATCTAGCTTTATAGTTAATAGTATTAGTACCTCTAGCACCTTATACTTAGCTATAACCTAGTCTAGCTTCTTATATAGGCGGTTTGTTTTAATGTTCTTAAGACTTAGCTATATGTAGTCCCTAACCTAGAACCGTTTCACAGGTCTTTAACTACTATTTATGTTTTCCTGTTGCTATTACTAGACAAAAGCTATAGCCGCCTGTATTAGGTCTATGCCCTCTTTTAAATACTATAGGAATGCTTATACTTGCCCTTTCGCTAAAGTCCTTAAAGCTTCTATAAATAGTAGTGCTTGGATTGTAAGTATATTAAAGCTATAAAGAGCTATATTCGCACTTACTCCTATTACTAAGGAATCCCTGTTATTTAATACTAGTTAACAGGCTAGTAAGTGATCTGCCCACTTAAATTACGAAAAGGATAACATTACCTATAACACTGCCTAAACCTCCTAGTTAGCTCTCTCTATACCTCTATCTATCTGCAGGTAGTAAGAGGTTAATAGTAATTGCTTAGTGTTAACCTTCTTGTAGAGCGCTGTCCAAAAGTTACTTAACTAATCTAACCTATGATCTATAATAATCTAGGTAGGGAACCTGTGGAACTGCTACTAATAGTGCTTAAACCGTTTTGCATACGCCTTAGCCTCTATTAACGTTATAGCCTTAAGTTGCACGAATTTGGAGAGTCTATCTGTAATAACTATTAGGAACCGTGGGTTAGCCTAGTCTCTAGTAGGGAGCTCCGTTATAAAATTAATAGAGATCTGTGACTAATATCTATCCGGTAGGGGAATTAGCTTTAGTAAGCCTTAATATAACTATTAACTCTTTTATTCCCTATAGTAGTAGTAATTGCGTACAAACCATACCACGTCCTATAATATGCTATCCTAATAGAAGTCCCTCTAAAGCGCCTTAAAGGTAGTGTTCTGCCCTGGATAACCTAGTAAGGGTAAGTTATAAGTCCGCTAGATTAAAGTTATGGTTAGAGGCTCTTACTTTAGTACCTAAGTCCGGCCCTAGAATTAAAGCGCCCCTTTTACGCTAATCTAATAATCCGCAATCTGTTTTTATGTGCTAGTGGCGTTAGGAAACTTCTAAGCTCTAGCCCTTACTACCTTAAGCCGTAGTCTATAGGTCTTATTATAGGCCACGAATTAATCCTATAGGGATTAGAGGTGCTTGTCTATAAATAAGGAGTCCCTAGCTAGGATGCCTGTTGCTTAGGCTAAATTACCCTCCGTTATATCGCCTTCCAAAGCGGAGTTATCCTCTGGAGTGGTGCCCTCCGAAACTAACACAGGCCTAATACTAACGCGTAGCTAACCCTAACCAAAGCTAAACTAAGTAGGCGTTATCGCTGATTGTACAATAAGCGCCTTTAGTTTAGCTAACTATGCCTCTTCCTAATAGCGCCTTAATAATACATCTAGCTAACCTGCCTAAGTCCCTAGCCTATAGTGTAAGTAAAAATTAAAAAGTGCTAGAGTCTTTGCCTATTATGCCTATTATTCTAATATCTCCCTTAGAGCTATAAAGTACTCTAAGTTCTTATAGTCTATGAGTATTATAAACGGACTACTAACACTTTGTAGCTCTGCTAACCACGCCTTAAGACACAAGATAATTACTAGAAGCTCCTTATTATATATTATATAATTCCTTTAAGCTAGTTATAAATGAGCTAAGTGATATGCCACTAGATGTAAGACCCCTTTATTATTTATCTAGGAAAGGCAACCTCCTAATACTATTCCTAAGTAATCCGCCTCCACCACTATGTCCTTATTAGGGTCCTATTATATAAGGATTAGGTATAATATAAAAGCTAACTTTAATGTCTTAAAAGCCTTATCACACGCCTCTGTCTAGCGGAATGCTACGCCCTTCTTTATTAGGTTAATTAGGGGCCTATAACGTCTGAAAATTGCGGTATGAAATTGCGATAAAAGTTAGCGAATCCTAGAAACCTGCGCACTCCTTAGACCTGTGTTAGAGCCTCCTAATCTCTAATTACCGTAATCTTTTTATTATCTAGGTAAATCTGTTTTCCTATATAAATAATAAACCTAAGGTACTTTACCTCTTTTGTGGCAAAGACGCATTTCTTAATATCTAGATTTAGCCTAGCCTATTATAGCCTAGCTAGCACCCCGTAGACTTTCTGTATATAATCTTTCTATAAACCCCTAAATAAATTAAGATATTGTTAAGGTAAGCTATAACGTAGTCCCTAAGAATACCACTAAGCGCTTTATTAATATACCTCTAGAAGGTTATAGGCGCGCCCGCTAAACTAAAGGGGCATACTAACCACTTAAATAATCTAAACCGCGTCCGGAAAGCAGTCTAGTGTTCCTAGCCCTTAGCGATACGAATATAATAGAACGCTGCTTATATATCTAGTTTCGTAAACTATTTTGCTTTAGCTAAGGAGCGTAGTGTCTCCTTTACTAAAGGCAAGGGGTAGTGGTCCTATTCCGTGATCTTATTTAGCGCGCAATAGTCCACATAAAACCTCTAGCCACCCCTAGGTTTCTTTACTAGTAAAACTAGTGCCACTGCTAAAGATAAGCTTACCCTAATCTAGCCCTTATCTATTAAGTCTATTACTTGCTTGCATATCTCTAGGAGGTGTTAACGTAGCATGTTATATAATAGTGCTTAAGGTAAGTCCGGTTTATTGCCCTCCGCATCCCATTTAAGGCGAATGTAGTGGTTAGACTTGCCCCTATGTGGTGGGAGGGCGTTTGCCTTACTCTCCTAAAAAGATCCTTAAAGTCCTATAACTCCTCTAGTAAGGCTACTAAGAGTTCCTACTCTGTAGGTTTCGGCGTGGTGTTAATCTATAGCATAGATATAATCTCCTATAAGCTTATAGCGCATAGCTATATATACTCCTTTTACTTCCTTGCCCTTTACACTATTCCTATAAATAACAATCCTATAATACACACTATAGGTTTCTCTACCCCTCTGCTAGCCGTAGTCTAAATCTATAGGTTATTAGCTACCCCTATAGTAAGCTAGCAACACTTTACGTTTAAATTAATATTGTAGTAGGCTATCTATAGTGTCCCTAGGATAAGTTATCTTGTTAATCCTAGAATTACGTACGCCATAATTGGCGTCTCCTATCTATCTATATCTATCTAAAAACGGATAATATGTGTTATTAATAAGCTTTTCTTATAATCCTCCCTTCCCCTCTTTTCACACTAACTATAGTGTGAACTATTCTCTTAGTTAGTAAGGGGATATGTTCTAGTCATAGCTTCTAGACTAAGCGTTTACTAATAGCAGTATAGTAGTTACATCCTATATTAACTTATATATCTAAAAGGTTATCTTATTTATTAATATAGGGACTAAGAAAGGTAATGTATTTATATTGCTCTGGATTTATTTAAAGTTATCCTTAATAATAATAGTATGCTATAAAGCCTCTCTAAGCTTCTAATTCTCTTCCCTATTTAAATAACTTAATAAAGGGGCTTCTCTTTTCCTAACTTATTACTTAAGTCCTTAGGGTTAACGTCTTCTACGTTACACGCGTTAACTAATAGCATCTCCTTTAGGCAGAGGGCATAGCGTAAGGGGCATTTTATAACCTAATGCTTATTAGAACTATATTACAGGCACTTACCCTCCTCGCGGTAGGTGTCTAGCACTTCCTAAGAGACCTACTTTACCCGCTTTGCGCCCCCTTTGTTACTTGTGCTTAGTTATGCGCGTTAGGTTAGGGCCTTACTAGAACCTTTTAGGTCCTTATTGTGCCCGCTAATTAAACGTCCGTTATTAGAGTGTCCTTATCCTATGGATAGGACCTCTCCGCGAGGGCTGTAGGTTAAGACTGCCTACGCGATTAATGCTTCTCCTCTAGCTAGTAGGACTTAATGTCTAATGTAATGCTCTAAAAGTAAGCCACCGCTGCTAGGTAGTTAGCCTAGGGAATGTCTTGGCTAACACTGTAATCTCTTATCTGCTTATTAAGTGCGGTGCGTAGTTTAGATAACTTCACTGCGTCTACCTAATCTAACCTGCCTGTAAGCGCTAACTTCTGCTTAAACTAAATGTAGAAGTTGCTAAAGCGCTTGTGCTATTGTTGCCTTAGCTAGTTAAGCTTAGTAATAGCTATCTCCTATTAATAAGGGTTATTAAATATTTCCCCTAAGTACTTAAGGAAGTGTCTTAAGTTAAAATAAACTAGGTATCCCTTTTTAAAGTAAGGAGTAACTTAGGCCTATACCTTAGGTAAGAGATTCTAGTAGATAAAGCACTATTAATCTTATGTAGTACTAATAAACTCCTAATCTATTAGTAACTTATAACCTATAAGGCCTTTCTAGGCTAAGAATAATACTCTATTACTATTAAATAGTAGGCCTATTAGCAATAGCTTCCGCTTAATAGGGTTCTGCGTAAAGGCCGCATTTTACCTGTTAGTAAGGTCAGTGATTTAGGCCGCCTGCCTCTTGATAACCTCCTGCAACGCCGCTATCTTGTTAGCGTCTATAGTGAAGAATAATAAATGTTATAAACTGGCCTTAGGGCAGCTGTAAATAAGCGTTTAAAGTGCGATTATTATTCTTAGAGAGGAAGGAAAGAACTAGATAAGAGGTCGCACAGCGCCTAGCTATATACCCCTCTGTGCGTAGTCTGTGCACATAGCGCGCAGCAGCCCTAAGTCCTAAACATGTCCGCACATAACATGTGTCCTTCCCGCACACTCTCCGCGTCCTTTCCGTACCCGAGAAGGACCCGAGCCTCAAGCTCGAGTCCATAACACCCTGCCTATATTACTATAGCTTATACCCCTATTATTAGTGTGTTACTATTATAGTTAGTTTATTAGGGTACGTGTTAGACTAGTTATAGTCTGTGTTAGTTCTAATACTTATCCTCTATAGTAAGAGACTTAATATTAACTATAATACTATAGTAAATAGTAACTACTAGGTAGTAGTCTATTCTGCTAACTCCTCTACTAACCGTAATTTCTCTTATACACTTATTAAGTATATATTATAGTTTAGCTAACTTAACTTTACTTACCTATTAGGCCTCTTCTACTAGGGAGAGCTTTTATTTAAAGTAAATAAAGAACGTAGTAAATAATTCTCCTAATCCTTACTCTATCTAGTTAAGTTCTATTAAGGCTATTTCCTACCTATATAGGTTTATATATAAGGTCTCTAAGTAGTTAAGAAAGGCTTTTAGCCTATAAGCATTTAGCTTGCCTACCTTAAAGTATATTATAATATAGGCCTAGACCTTAGGTAAAAGTTATTAGTAAATAAACACCTATTAGTCCTTATTATCTCTAATAAAGTCCACGTCTACCTTAAGTTTATATTCTATAAGGAACTTCTAGGCAGCAAATATAATTTTGTTACTATTATATAGGTTACCTATTCGGATTAGTTTTCGTTAAACCTATAGTGCTATTAGCGTTAGGTTAGGAGCTATAAGTTATATAGGAGGGTTTGCATTAGAAGCTATTAGTTATATAGCCGCGTCTAATAAGATAGTAACTTATAGTATAAGCGTTGGATTTACTTATATGTTTTATTATAAGGACTTAATTGCCCTAGCCTGCTATTCTAGTATTAGCTAAAGTGTTTTAAATTAGGCATTATAAGCCCCTAGTAGTAAAGTAGCATCTAATAGAGGAGTTATAGTCCCCTAGCTAGTTCGTTTATCTAGTTAAAGGTTATCTCCTAGGTCTATTATGTAATCTATTATTATTTATTTTAGTAGTCTTTATAGACTAAAGGAAGTTTCTTAAATATTATAGACTAGCCCTAAGGCAACTACTATTAGGCATTAATATAATATTAAGAAACTTAAGGAGGGAAGAAAGGAAGGTAGGAAACCTATCCCTTCCTATACCCCTTATACTCCTTAACTATCCTAAGCTATCTAATCTATCCTCTTCCTATCCCCTTATTATCTTTACACTGCTTTTTCCTATCCCCTTATTATCTTATCTCTGTCTCTTCTAATCCCCTTATTATCTTATCTCCATTCCCTACTATCTTATATTTAGCCTTATCTTCATCCCTTACTATCCTATATTTAGCCTTAATCCCCACCCTTGCTGTCTTAACTTAGGCCCCTACTTATCTCCGTGTCATCCGCTATTAGCCCTCTTATTATGTATGCTACAACTAATGCTTAGGCAAAGCCTAAGCCCTTACATACTAATAATAAAGAACTCACGCTCCTTGCCGTAAGCACCTGATATTGCGCCAGAACTATCGTTAATAGCATTAAGCCCGCTAATTCTAAATGCCTAGCCCTCTTAACCTACTATTCCTATTATCCCTTAAGCCTAACTAGGAATATACCTCTTACTACCCCTTATAATACCTTAAGCCTAGGAACACTATAATAATATAAGGAAGGTACTTAATCTTATAAAGATTTATAAAGAGGCTAATAAATATAGTAGGAAGATATTTGACTTTATTAAACTAAAGGTAGTGATATTACGAGACTAATGCCATTAGCTTAACTTCACAGAAACCACGCTTATAAAAGCATTCCCTATAATGCTAATAGGTAATATAAAGAAATTCTATCTTATAAACATTACTATAAAGCTATTAGTAGGCTTCACATTTAATTAAATAGTTAAGCTTATGAAATAGCACTTTAAAACGGCTATAAATGAGCAATTCTACCGCTAAGAGTGGAATAGTATTACGCTATGTGGCACTATTGCTAAACATCCTAATAAAATGAAGATAGAGTGCCTTAATACTATGGTTTAAAGCCTTTAAGATATTTATAATAGACTCTTTAACCCTCTTACTAATAATATAAAACTTGTTAAATAGACCCTCTAAGCTATTAGAGGTGTACTAGAATGTAGCCTTGTAGAATTCGCAGTTAATAACACATTTAAAGACCTTGTAGGTAATCTTCGTAAGTTAATTAGCATTGCTAAAGCCTAAAAAGAAGTTAGCTAATAATAGTTCTATACTAATAACTAGACTAATAAGGACTTCTTCATAGATTATTAATATAGGCGCTCTAGAGGCCCTAATCGCGATCAAGGCCATGACTAAGGCTGCTGACAACGGCTATAATGCTTTATATGTGGAAAAGACAGCTACTAGTCCTCTAATTATAGTAATAAGGATTATTAAGAAGCAAAGTAATAATAGTGGAAGAACAAAGGCATAGGAACCCTCCTTCTAATAGCAAATATAGAGCTTTCCTCTAAGCCTATAAAGGCAATAATAGCGCTGTAAAAGAGGATAATAAAAGCTCTAATAATAAAGATGCCTAAGATATAGCTAAAGCCTTTATTAAAGAATCTAGTGAGATTAAAAGCAAGCTAATAGTTACGCAATTCTTTACAAGTGCTAAAACGCTAGCGAACGGAGGTAATATCTTCTAAAACCTTAGAAAAGAAGCCCTCTAGTATACTCTTTGTAAGGAGAATCCGTTTAGGCCTTAGTTAACCGCCTATATATTAGAGGAACGCTACTCTAATAAGGTATTTAGAGGTATTATTCCTAATACTAGGGCGGCAGGCTTCTTAACAGCTAGTATTAACTAGGCTAAGGCCCTAGTAAAGAGAATGCCCTCTTTAATAATAGAACCTATTAAGAGGCAACAAACTATTAAATTTAGCGCTAGATTAGTAATATTAGTGGGAATCTTAAAGGTTCCTATAGTCTTTAGCCCTATTATGTTTTATGTTATTAATATAAGCACACTATTCTTATATAGCATTAATAATATGGATAACATAAGGGTTAAGATTAATAACCTTAAGAAAGTGCTGATTTAAGGTAATTAAAGGGTGCTAATTATTAGGAAATAGGGATATCTATAGTAGACTCTAGAAGCCACAGAAGTAACCGCTTACTTTCTCTTAGAAAAGCAAATTTATTAGCTTTATTAATGATTTAGATATCCTTCTATATAACGGCTATTAAAGGTTTTACATTGCGTAGGCGAGGATATGAATAACAAGGTTATTAAGAAGATCACGAAGGTCTGCCACCACTATTAACTTAACAGGAAGTCACTAGGGCAATTCCAATTCACATTAAAAGATAATTATAACTTTAACTACAAGATAATTATTAATATAATACACCTTAATAGAAAGCCTATGCTTTATATTATTAACGCAGTAACCTTATTCTAAGTAGCTTACTTCCTTAAACCTTAGAAGTAAAAAGCATATAATATCTAGAACACGCTAAAAGAGTGCTAGATTAATACTTATCTAGGTCCTCCAGACTAGATAGTTTATAATACTAGAAAGAATTTTGCCTTAAATGAATTCCATAACTATACACGCATTATAGTAATTAGCGTTAATGAAGTGCATATAGAAGCGCACTAGAGCATTAGAAAGGTTAAATAATACCATAGACTACTAAGAAGAGCGTATAATATTATTAGCAAAGAGCTAGGTAATAACATAAGCGTGATAATAGATTAAAAGCTTTAGATAGCTATTAAAGCCATTAATGATTTACAGATGGCCTTATGCCCACGCTCCTTGTGTTTAGTTTATACCTACGACTAGCTAATGATTTACTACTAAGCCTCTCTATCACATAATAAGTTATAATCCTATAGAAAGTGACTAACAAAGCCTAACAATACCTAGCGAGAAGGCAGGTTAGAGATGCCCTTACTGCCTATAATAGTCTAAACATAATGCCTACACATTCACTACCTCTGCAGTTAGATGTGCGTATATGGTATAAGAAAGAAGGCTAGCAGGGCCTGTATAAGCTAATTACCACTAATAGTAAAAGCTACACTCTTTAAATGCTGTATAGACCTGCTAGATTTTAATTAACTATTATTAAACTATATTTACATAATAATAACAATCCCTAACAAGAAGAACCAGAATCTAAAGCTACTTCTAATGCATTTAATAATGATTTTAACCTAGAAGAAAAGCATATTACAAGATAAAGAGGAAGACCTCTAAAGCTAAAAACCATAACTAACACGAATCTAATACCTAAGAGAGGTCGTGGAAGGCCTAGAAAGAACCCTCTCTAGCCACCTAAAGAGCTAATTTAGAGTAAAACCTTCCTTATAGTAAAGGAAAAGGCCGATTTTGACCTAGCTATGTAACTTTGTAAAGAGAGGAAGATAACCACTCTAGGTAACCCGTTTAAACGCTCTAATTAAGATAAAATCAGCGCTTTATAAGCTTACAAAGTCTTCAGATTTATTAGATTTAACCCAAATCTACATAGTAGCTAGCAAATCTTCAAATCCTACATAGTTTAAGAAGTTAAAGGAAAGGGAATGGAAACACTATATAAGAAATCACGGCTAGTTATCTAAGGCTATAGTAATCACGATAAATTTAATATCCTAACCTAATCTCTGACTATCTAATAGGCTAGTTAACGATTAATTATAGCCCTAGCCCCTTCCTCTGTAAGAAAGGCATTAGCCTTTGGATTTACAATATTACCTAAGCCTACGTGTAGTTAATAATAAAGCTTAATAGGTATATTATTACATAACTTCCTGATTAGATTAAACACTTATATTTACAAGGAATAGTAATAGAAGTTATTAAGCCTCTTTACGAAATTATAGAAGCAGGAACACACTAGTGGTTAATGTACTTCTGTTATTATTATAATAACCTTAATATAGTTACTTTAACATATAACCTATGCCTATTAATTTCAGATAACAAGGACTGCTTTAGAATCATTAGAATGTAAACTAATAATACCTTAGGGCTTAGCGATAATGCCTTCTTTAACTACGAAGAATCTAAGCTAAAGAAAGCTAACTTCACCGCTAAGCTAAAGCAAAGGCTTACTATAGAAACACCGCTAATCTTTAATAGCTATATACTAACTGAATCTGATAATAGCTTACTAAACCTCTATTAGAAAGGCTAAAGTAGGAAGATTTAGCCTATTAATATAGCTACAGATTTAAAGCATTAACAGTACGTTAAATAACGCGCCCGTGAAGCGTATATTGCCACAATCTGTTAGCCTAAAGCATTATATGACCTCTTTGTTACTGCTTAATAACATAATATTATAATTAATAATATCAAATAACTAAATAAAAGGCTTCACTAGTAAATAGAATATTAAGACCGTAGCCTCCACTACGTACTAATTAATCTCTTATCCACTAAGCTATATATGTTGGAACAAGCATGATATCAATCGCGCTTGGCAGCCGCAATTGTGGCCGGAAGAAGGTCGGCCCGCGCGCGACCCCACTTTCCGATCCATAGTTAGGCCCTGTGATAGGGCAGGGCTTGCACCACGTGACCCACACGCACAGCTGCCCGTTTTTCACCTCATAAGAGTGCCCTCACTTTTAGCCTCTCTTTTCCCTCTTTCTTTAATAGCTTAGAATAGATAATTAATAACAATACTATTCTTAGAGCTCACACACTATAACCCTACGTAACTAATACTAATTAGTGGTTAACTTCACAGGTAACCACTTTTAAACACACGCGAATACCGCAGATTAGCAAGGTCTACATAGAAGAGGCTTTCTTAGAAGTAGTGTGATTAGGCCCCTTTTATTTTTAGTAAGAGTAACCTAATTATTATAAGATCTATAATTGTGCTAAGGAAGAAGTTTATCTTAGTCCCTTTTATTCTTTAGTAAGAGTAGCTAATAATAAATAGAAGCCTAAACCTTAAAGAAGAGTTTAACTCTAGTAGCTAGGTCTATCCTATTATTCTTCTCCTTAGTGCGTTCTATTATATAAGAAGTTAACCGCTAAGCCTTATAATCCTTTATAAAACCTCCCTATAATAGTAGAAGTTATTACTATCCTCCCTTACCTAAAAACATATACTTTTCCCTATTTCTTTCCCCTCTAAAGCCTATATATTATAATAGTTAACATAAAAGAACAAACACAAGCCCTTATAAGCTAAGAAAGCTCTTAAGTAAGAGAGGACTTTATAGAAGCTATTAAAAGGTATTAGGGAGATAGAGTAAATATCCTTCCCCTTTTATATATTCCCTAAACCTTATATAAATACATTATAAAAGAGTTATTCTATAAGGTTAAAGAGTTTAATATTAAGAAAAGCAATATACCTAAGGAACTTATAGCCTATCTCCTTACTAGAGTTATAGATTATAAAGTAAGAAAGGTAATAGGAAAAATACTATTTATAGAGTTTACTTAGGACTTTAATTAATAGAGAGAAGAGATATTCCTTAAAACACTAATCCTAGTGGCAAAGCACCTACAGGATTATCTTATAAATAATAGGGTGTATATAATAATTAGCTAATTAATAAAGGTGCTAATTAACCTTTAAGAAGTCCTTAACTAAAATAAATTCTATTTTTAGTCCTAAGAGAAAGTTAAAGATATAAGAAAGAGGTATATAGAATTCTAAAGAAAACTTTAGAATAATAATAACTTCTTAAATAATCTTCTTAATAAAGGAGATATTTAAGAGTATCGTGGATTAAAGACCTCTTATTCTCTTTATTAAAGCTTACTAAGCATTACCCTATTAAGGTAATTATATAATAACAGGTGTAACTTCCTTGTAGGAGGTACCTGTTAATATATACCTCCCTATAGCCTTAAACCTATACAGTAGCTTAATAACCATAGACTACACTCCCTCCTGCCTAATAGAGAGTGACTTCTATTAATAACCTACTCGCACCCTTATAGCCTACGGTAAAACAGATTGTTAATCTTATAAAGATATACACATTAGAATAGCAATATAGTGCTAATAACTATAATGTCTTTAAGTTAAAGTTATAAACCTTTAAGAGGAAGTGTGAGATATTAGATATTAAATAAGAGTAATTAGGCTATGTATTTAAGGTTATACTTAAAGGGAAAGCCCTCTAATTTTACTTAGATTACCTCTTAAAACTAGAGAACCCTTAAGACTTACTAACTCTAGTTATATAGATAAAAAGAGGTTTAAGACTAAGGATATAAGATAAAGATATTTTCTTAAGTAGCACTAAACCACACTCTAGAAGATTATTAGCAAGAACTAAGATAAATTAAAGATAGAATGCTTTAATAAACTCGTGGAAAAGCTCTCTATCTTATAACAGGCTATACCTAATGTAGGTTAATCTAAATAAGCCCTCTAGAACTAGATTATAAACGCCTACAACGGAATCCTAGAGTATAGGAGTTATATTACTAACCCTTCTAATAGCCTCTAATAGTTCTGTAAATAAGTATAGATAACTATTTATCTTATTACAAAAGAATCCGGTGGCTAGTATTAATTCCCTGCTAATACTAAAACCCTAGACTAATTCTAGACTAATAGAAGGTATAATAGTAAAGGCAAAGAGTTATAATACCCTCCCTAAAGGCATAAAGAAACACAGGGACCTCCCTATTTAAGGAAGTGCTATATATGTGGCAAAGAGGAATGTTAGTTAACGAAGCACTTTAAGGAGGAATAGAAGAAGGCATACTAGCGGTTTAAGAACCACTATATAGTTAACTTATCTTTATCCTCACAAGCTTTATATAACTTATTCCTCGTATAGTATAAAGGAAGCCTTAGTCTAGACCCTGCTTCTTAACCCTCTGAAGATAACGAGGTCGCTTAGTATATAGTAAGCCTTAGCTTTAATAACAAAACCGAAGGGAAAGATAGATTAGTGCTCACAAGCTTCTTCACCTATAGCGTAACGCTTAATGGCTAAAGAACGGTTAAGATTCTTACTAACTAGGCGACAATACATAGATTAAGCGGAAAGAGCCCTTTTAATGTAAGGATAGCTAACAAACCTCCTTATATATTCTTACTTAAAGACCGCTACTTATCCGAGGTTTTCTAAGGTATTATGCTAGATACTAGGGCAGCCTAGTATTTAACGGCAGGCCGTTTGCAATTCATTATATTACAACGAATAATGCTAAGGATTTAACTTAATAAAGCAAGAGCTAGGGAAGCGGTTATTAGATTTAGAGGAGGCACGCTAATTATCTCGCTTAGAATAGCTAATATGCCCACTCCCTTTAGCAAGATTACATTCTACGTAATACCTATAAACACCCCTTTCTTGCTATGCCTTAATAATATAGGCTAATTAAAGATTAATTTTATTACCACTAAGAATATCTTATAGTAAGGAAGTATTAAAGTTCCCCTAGTATGTAAATAGGGGCATGTGTGGCTGTTAATGCAGAATAAGGCGTCAATAGCATAGAATCACCTAACCGAAGTCAAATTGCGGCGATTACATTGCTAATTTAGTTATCTATTAGTTCGCTAGCTTTACGATCTCCTATGTAACTTAGGGCATAAGATTAAGATTAATACTATTAAAGCAGTAATAAGGGTTTGCTACTAATATTAAATAAACGCGGATAGCCCCTATTGCTTTAAGTTTACCCTTAAGGATAAATATGCCTTTAACTTTAAAGTAATAGTAAATATTATATACCTTAACGGCAACTACCTAACCCTTTATGCTATTAACGTAGCTATAGCTTTTAATATAGCAAGATTCCTTAAAGATATCTTAGCTAAATTAACATAGGAAGCTCTTAGGGTGTGCTAGATTAATACATACTAAGGACCTCTAGATTAAATTATTACTAATGCTAGTATAAACTTCCGCGGTAAGGAGTTCTATTAATTTGCAGCGTTAATATTAATCTCTGTTAAAGAGGTTCCTATTAAGGCACACTATAGTATTAGAAAGGTTAAAAGATATTATAAGCTGCTTTAAAGGGCCTATAATATTATCTGGTGGGAATGCCTAATAACCCCTAAGCTAGTTGCCCTATAGATAGCTATAAAAGCCCTTAATAATATTACAGGACTAAACGGCCTTATTCTAACTCTCCTTGTCTTTAGTGTATACCCACGTATAACTAGCGAATCCCCTCTATTACTAAATATCTTATAATGCGTTATTACTATATAAAAGGTAATAAAGGAGATTAAACGCCTGCACGCTATCTAGAAAGTTAATAAAGCCCTTACTATAAGGAATAGCCTAGATATGGCAAAGACCCTTAACCTCCCGCTTAGATTACTAGTCTAAGTGTAGCGCGAAGGCAGCGGTTAGTAAGGCCTATATAACCTCCTCTCTATTAATAGAGAGACCTACACGCTTAATCTCCTATAAGGCCTAAAAACCTTTTAGTTAACCTCTGTTAGGCCCTATTACGCAGATCCTAATAGAGAAGTCCTAATACCTTAAGAACAGCTACCTAAGGAAGAAGGGCAAGAGGCTTAAGATAAACTAGTAAATAAGGTCCTAGAGATCCCGCTAAAAAGAAGGCTAGGCAAACCCCGCAAGAACCCCTAGTAATTATTAATAAGACTAATATGTTTATATTAGCAAAGGAGGAAGCTAACCTTAACCTTATAATCTAATTACGTAAGGAAGGCATTATTATAACCCTAGGAGAGCTCTTTAAGCTCTTTACTAAGGCTAAAATTAATGCCTTAATTGACTAAGGCATGTTCAAATTTATAACCTTTAACAAGAGGGAGTATAGCAGTGTAAGAATCTTTAACTCCCACATTATTAATAAGGTAAAAGGGAAGACAGGCTAGCTATACGAGAAATCATAGCTTATTATCTAAGGCTTTAGCGATAAGGCAAAACAAGACATCCTAACACAAGCCCTAACAATCTAACGGGCTAGTTAACGCCTTATCCTTATAATAGCTCCCTCGCTAATAAAGAAAGACTTTGTCTTGTGAATTCGCGATATTACACAAGCTTATATTTAATCACAAACCCCATTAAACAGGATAATCCTTGCTAGGCTCCTAATCCAAATCTGTGACTAATACCCTAATAGAACGATTATAAGGGTAATTAAGCCTCTCTACAGCATTATAAAGGCTAGAATACATTAGTGGGTCACATACCATAGGCATTATAGAGAGAAGCTCTAGATAAAGACCTCTATATACAATCCATGCCTACTAGTGATAAAGAAGGAAAGCATTAAGTTTGCATGCATAGGCATGTAGACTAATAATATATTAGGGCTATTAGATAAGGAGTTCTCTAAAAAGGAAGAAAAGCAACTAACTACTACAGCCTTTGTAGTAAAGCTAAAGTAATTCCTAATAGAGAATAACCCCTTATCTTTAACGGAGGTATTATTAGAATAGTAG
This sequence comes from Epichloe glyceriae, assembly GCA_023658535.1. NCBI lineage: Eukaryota > Fungi > Ascomycota > Sordariomycetes > Hypocreales > Clavicipitaceae > Epichloe > Epichloe glyceriae. The sequence goes on along the minus strand of CP098291.1, from coordinate 6,121,969 downwards.
CTAACGCAGCTATCTCCCTCTAATAAAAGGGCAAAGCAGCAAGCTTAATGTAATTCCGCTAATAAACGTAAAGCAGAAGTACGTTAAACAATAAGCTTAGGGCGCTTATATTGCCTTAATCTACTAACTAGAAGCTTACTACAATCTATCTATTACCGCTTAATACTAGGAACTAATGATTAAGAACGTTAAAGCCCTTAACCACTAGATCTAATAGCAGATAGATAACCCGGAGAGGGGCCTAATGTTTGTTCTAATTAACCTTGCTAAAGCAAAACTATACGCCTTTATAAATAAGTCCTTTGTAAATAATTAGGACCTTACTTTATAACTTAGCTATGTTTTAATTATAGCTAATAAAGACTACAAGGACAGCGAGTTTATAATTAAAGGTAATATCATGTACTTTAGCTTAACTAAGAGTAAAAGAGTTACACAAAGTGTGCTTGCCTCCGAGGTTTACGGCATAGTGGCCAGCGTTAATATAGCCCACGCGATTATAACAACCCTTAAATTAATCACGGACTAATTAAACATACCTATAACCCTAGTTATAGTATGCATAGATTTATACTCCTATATAAATGCCTTATTAAGCTTAGTATTACTAAGGAAAAACGCCTAATAATTAACATTATAGCCTTATAGTAGTCGTACAAACGCCGCGAACTCTATAAGATCCAGTGGATTAACGGAGCTAATAACCTAGCTAATGCCTTCACAAAGGCATTGCTAAATAAGGCGCTAGAGTAGTTTATCTCTAGTAACCGGATAACAATCCAGATGGAAGGGTAGGTAACCTACGCGGAAGAGGGTTACCACAGGTAATAGTATTAGGAATTAGCCCTAATACTATAAGGGGAGGCGAAAATCCCCTAAGGAAGAAGGAGGAGGAACTACGGCCCTTATTAGGCATCTTATGCCTAGAACTATAGCCCTTATTAGGTTAGGTTATAAGAGCTACTCTAATTATTACCCCTAACCTAGTGAGGGCTACTAGAGACCTATTAGAGCCCCTAGTGGCTATTATAAAGGAACCGTCACAGCCCCTATATTATATACACTAAGCATAGGGAAGCGAAGACTGTAATAGTAGATAGGGCAGGGGGGCGAGGATTAGCGCGCGGATGTTATTTATAATGTGAGATTTAAAAGGCTGCGGTTAGAGGCCTGCCTAGCCTTTAGAAGGATTATTAGTGACAGAGTGTTATTTTTCCTTATTTCCCTTTATCACACACCTGCATAGGGTTTTTATTAAGTTAATCCCTTCTATATTTATCCGCTACTCGCTTTACCTTATCCCCTTTCTTTTCTTTTCTCTTCTACCGTTAATATTATGCATTAATAATCGTGTTAAAAGAGAGAGTTCCTAGTGTTAGAATAAGCATAATATTAATCGCGCTTAGTAGCCGCAATTGTGGCTGGAAGAAGGTCAGCCCGCGCGTGACCTCACTTTCTGATCTATAGTTAGGCCCTGTGATAGGGCAGGGCTTGCACCACGTGACCCACACGCACAGCTGCCCGTTTTTCACCTCACGAGAGTGCCCTCACTTTTAGCCTCTCTTTTCCCTCTTTCTTCGATAGCTTAGAATAGATAATTAACAACGATACTATTCTCGGAGCTCACACACTACGACCCTGCGTAACTAACAATATATCTTTATTAACAGTTCTTTTATGAATAATAAGGACTTAAGCTTGTAACTAGGATATGTGATTATTCTAGGTAACAAAAGCAATAATAAGAGCGCTAAATTCACGATAAGAGGTAATATTATTATATATAGCTTTACGAAAAGCAAAAGGGTTATAAGAAGCGCCCTAGTATTAGAACTGTATAGCATAGTATAAGGCGTTAACGTGACTTACGCTATAAACACCACGCTTAACATTGTGATAAAGCAGCTAAAGTTACTATAGGTGCTAATTATAGTCTATATAAACTCTTTTTCACTTTATAAATGCCTTATTAAGCTCGGAATAATAAAGGAGAAGTAACTTATAATTAATATCATAGTATTGCAACAATCATACGAACGGCGCAAGATCCACAAGATCCGCTAGATTGACGGAAGAGATAATATCGCTAATGTAATAATAAAAGCCTTATTAAATAAGAGCCTTAAGACCTTTATTGATAATAACTAGGTTAGTATACGTGTAGAAGGTTAGGTGAAGAGACTAGTAAATTAACAATGCCCTTATTTCCCCCTAATATTAATAGTCCGAAACAGATTAAACCTAGACTAATCATAGCTATGGATTTCCACTAAAGGATTCACTTATTAACACTTCCCTTTAATTTGATTTTTATTGCGTTTTTAAGCTTTTTAGCTAAAGGAGAAAAAGAGAGATTGCTAGAGCTTCCTACGGCTTATGTTCAGCCCCTACGGCTAATGTTCGGATCAGACCAAAAGTGGGTCTACTAAATTGATGCACGCGATACAATTGGCCGCATTAACGACCAGCCCCACTTGGCTACGTAAGTAACCTTATAACCTCTCTTTTTCCTACTTCTGTCATTACCTCTGTTTTCCTGTCTTTAATAATAGACCTACATATCTAACTAATTAAAGTAGTAAAACCTGCTTAGTCACCCCTTTATTATAATATTTCCTTTAATTGATTTTACTACGCTTTTAAGCCTCTTATGCCTATAATAAAAAGAGAAAAATTACTAGTGTTAGAATCGCATTGCTACGAATTCGTTATAGACGAATTTATCACCATAGTTAAATTGCGATTAGATATATAGGGTCTTATCGCCTCACTGTGCACTAAATTGCGATTGGATACACAGGGTCTTATTGCCTTACTGTGCACTAGAACGCAACTAGCACACGGGGTCTTATCGCCCTACCTAGACTAGTAACGCAATTAGTCGCATAGGACTATTGCCTTACTTCGCCCTAGACAGCGTGTTTGACCCACAACACCACGCATGCGGAGGTATCCCTAGGATTAAGGTATATCTATAGCCTCAATCCCCTATAGCTAGACCTAGAAGACAAGCTATTGAAAATGGAAGGGGAATCTAGCTAGAGGATAGGAAGACCTCTCTAATAGATTCTGACGCGGCGGCTTCTAGATTCACTATAATACGACGATTCTTTAAGATATAGAGCTTTGATAGTTAAATGTAGTTAATTTCTAATAATACGGACAATCTGATAAGCAATAAGAGGATTCTACTAAGTCCCCTCATAGACCTACTGACCATATTGGCAGAACTAGGTTGCTAATAGGGTCTTACAAGCTACTTTTTATTTTCCGCATAATTCATTTGTATAGGAAAAGTAAAAATCAACTTACAGCCATACAAACTAAACGCCCGTGTGGCCTAACTAAGCACTTTAATAAACAACCCTACTAATAAAATATACTATAAAATCCAGAATAAATTAAGGATTCAAATAGTATACGTTAGCCTTTATACGACTACTAGTTCCCTAGTTACAGTCGATTTCAGCTTCCCTATAGGGTAACCTAGTCGGCTTAGTCATATAAGCCTGTGGGTTGGTTGTGTGCAGGAACGCAGGTCACAGCCAAAGCTGCAAGCAACGCTGCAAGCAACGCCTTGTAACTAACGTTGCAACAACGCAACTAGGCAACTAGTGGGCCTATAAAATAGTGCTATAAATAGCATTATTTTAACAAGAGGTAATAGTATTATATATAATAGGGTCTAGTGGCAGGTCACACTAACCTAGCCGCAAGCTAGTCACGTGCACACTAGAGGGGTATTTAGCAAGGGCCGCATACATGGAATATGGGAGGCTAGAGATTAAAACCTTTAAGCACATACCCTTACCTTTTAGCTTAATAGTAGTAACACCTTAATTATACCTTCACTCTGTTTATACGACTGGCCTATAAGCCTTGACAGTTTACTCTAGGATTATTAGTAGCTATAGATTAGGTATTTATTTTTCTTAGTGCTAATATTCTTAACTTACTAATAGTCTATTACCCTAATAGGATAAGAGAGATTAACTTATTAAGGCTTATAGGCTAGTTATATAAATAAAGTAAAGGTATAATTAAGGTATTACTACTATTAGGCTAAAAGGTAAGGGTATATACTTAAAGGTTTTAATCTCTAGCCTCCTATATTCTATATGTGCAGCCCTTGTTAAATACCCCCTCTAGTGTGTATATAACTAGCTCGCGGCTAGGTCAGTGCGACCCGCTACTAGACCCTATTGTACATAATGCCATCGCCTCCGTTGCCTCCATTGCCTCCATGACCCTGACATAGGTTCCCTGCAGGGCATTACTAGTCTAAGCCTCTACTAGCCTATAAACTCTAATAGCTCTTCCACTCTATTACTAACTCTATTATACTTATCCTATAGGGGTGTTTTTAGTTAAAGTGTAAGGCGCTGGCATGCACAGGGGTGTTCGTGACAGGCAGGCCTCTTAAGCAAATGTAAGGTGCAATGCAGCAACGGCTAGCATTGACGGATCTTTTAGTCTATTAGGTTCTTACAAAATCACTACTAGACTTTTCTTTGTGAAAGTGGACCTCAGCTTTTGCTTTGCCTTTCCTAGTTATAGAGTTTCCTTTATCTTAGCTAGATTTCTCTCCTTCTCTCTTCTAGTCATCTTGAACTACACCTATCGAATTGAATACCTTCATTGCACTAGTGCAATCGTCCCTTGGTGATACCAACAGTACATGAGACATTAAAAACTTAGGCTTCGCCAGGTACCGCAAGAAGGCCTATCGCAACTGTGGCAGGAGGAGAGCCCCAACCAGAATATATTTATTGTCGAGCTGCCATGCCGATATATCCTGCCACGTTACAGTTGGCGAAGTAGCCTTTGGCTGGGCCGTGGAGTCGTTTGCAGTGGCTTGAGGTGCTCGCCTGTTTTCGAGATGTTGTACGGTCATCCTTCTGCGTTTCCGTTCAGTGCTTCAGCGCATTGATTTTGAGTTTTGGATTGAAGTTTTTAACGACTTCTGGATTCTCTCGCGCCATGCTATCATTTGCAGTATCAGAGCGGCAAGGACAGACCGATCTGATCTAATCTTGTCGGAGAAACAAATGCTTAATGAGCATCGATTTTGACGTAATGGAGCGTTTGCAATGCCTTCACTCGACTTGATAACCCACTACTCTATACATACACGCCGCAACGTAGAGCCGTCGCAGAGCCTTGCAAAGTTCAAGTTTCCGGTATCCCGGATATCAGCCCCTATATCTTCATCATGCATGTCTTCCGCAGGGCGTGTAATCATACGAATGCGGGCAATTTTCACCAGTGAGCCAGTCGAACAGCTGGAGAGCTTGCGTGCTGGCCTGCTCTCCACCGCGAAAGCACGCCTGGGGCCAGCCCTTGTGGTCCCAGATCATCAGGACAGACGTGGGGTCATCGCGGTTCCAGAGCACGAAGGACCACGCACATTTATACTGATCGTTTTCTGTGCACGGCGGGGCAGCGAAGTTGGCTGTTATCCGGTACAGGAGCAGTGGCGAAGAGATGAGGTCAACCAGGGGCGTTCGCGCAGAGAAAGCCCGGCGCAAGTAACTGGGTTGGCTGATATCCACCCAGAGACCAACATGCTCGCTGTTGGACCGCGAAGCTAGGGTTCAATGTGATCACCTCTATTGAGTTGTCTGACCCTGTAAGAGGGTGCGGACTACGGCTTAAATACCTAAGTACCTCTACCATTAGTGGGGTACTTATACAGTGCTAAAACATACTATGAAGTTACAGAGGTCTTGGAAAATAACTAGCTAGGGGTGGACTCTTGTCTTAGCTAGTTAAGTAACGAGACTATTGTGCGGCTAGGATTAATTATGCCCTTATAAGTGCAACACACCCCTAGGGGACCTTGTTTAAGGTTCCCTATAATAATTCTAAATTAATAAAATCAGTTAAATTAATGCTATAATATTCGAATTAATTCTATAGTATAGAAATGTTATGAACTGGCCTTATGGCAGCTGCAAACAAGCGTTTAAAGTGCGATTGTTATTCTTAGAGAGGAAGGAAAGAACTAGATAAGAGATCGCATAGCGCCTAGCTATATACCCCTCTATACGTGGTCTGTGCGTATAGCGCGTAGTAGCCCTAAGTCCTAAGCATATTTGCATATAACACGTATCCTTCCCGCACACTCTCTATACCCTTCCTACGTAACCTCCGCGTCCCTTCTATACCTAAGAAGGACCTAAGCCTTAAGCTTAAGTCTATAATATACCCCCTTCTTACCCCCTTTTCTTATTTCTTAGGAAAAATTTTTATACCCCCTTACTTCTTATCCTCCCCTTCGCTTTGCTATATATATTCTAGCTATCTTACTTCTCTAAGGGTAAATTAAACTATACCTATTTCTATACCTATTTTAGACTATTACTTATTTATATATCCCCTATTTCGCCTTAAACCTATCTAGTGCCTTAGTGTTTTGCATATTTTCTAGGGGTTCTTATATTAGCTATATATAACCTTTCTATTTAACTAGAATATTATAATTTAATCCCTAGCCTAGCGCATTCTTAGCTATAAGAATCTCCTTTACCTAGTACTCCGTAAGATTATTATCTATATCCGTTATTATTAGCTCTAGTAGTAGTCTTTTATTAGCTAGCTTTTAACTTAGTAATAAGTCCTCTACTACCCTCTAGACTAAATCTATAAAAAGACTAGGTATAGCCCCTAAGAATATCTAGCTTTATAGTTAATAGCGTTAGTACCTCTAGCACCTTATACTTAGCTATAACCTAGTCTAGCTTCTTATATAAGCGATTTATTTTAATATTCTTAAGACTTAGCTATATATAGTCCCTAACCTAGAAACGTTCTATAAGTCTTTAACTACTATTTATATTTTCCTATTACTATTACTAGATAAAAGCTATAGCTACTTATATTAGGTCTATGCTCTCTTTTAAATACTATAGGAATGCTTATACTTACCCTTTTACTAAAGTCCTTAAAGCTTTTATAAATAGTAGTACCTAGATTATAGGTATATTAAAGCTATAAAAAGCTATATTTACACTTACTCCTATTACTAAGAAATCCCTATTATTTAATACTAGTTAATAGGCTAGTAAGTAATTTACCTACTTAAATTACAAAAGGATAATATTACCTATAACACTACCTAAACCTCCTAGTTAGCTCTCTCTATACCTCTATCTATTTACAGGTAGTGTAAGGTTAATAGTAATTACTTAGTACTAACCTTCTTATAAAGTGCTATCTAAAAGTTACTTAACTAATCTAACCTATAATCTATAATAATCTAGGTAAGGAACCTATAAAACCACTACTAATAGTGCTTAAACTGTTTCGCATATGCCTTAGCCTCTATTAATATTATAGCCTTAAGTTACACGAATTTAGAGAGCCTATCTATAATAACTATTAGGAACTATAAGTTAGCCTAGTCTTTAGTAAGGAGCTCTATTATAAAGTTAATAGAGATCTATAACTAATATCTATCTAGTAGGGGAATTAGCTTTAGTAAGCCCTAATATAACTATTAACTCTTTTATCCCCTATAGTAGTAGTAATTATATATAAACCATACTATATCTTATAATATACTATCCTAATAGAAGTCCCTTTAAAGCGCCTTAAAGGTAGTATTCTACCCTAGATAACCTAGTAAGGGTAAGTTATAAGTCTGCTAGATTAGAGTTATAGTTAGAGGCTCTTACTTTAGTACCTAAGTCTAGCCCTAGAATTAAAGCGCCCCTTTTACGCTAATCTAATAATCTATAATCTATTCTTATATGCTAGTGGCATTAGGAAACTTCTAAGCTCTAGCCCTTACTGCCTTAAGCTATAGTCTATAGGTCTTATTATAGGCTACGGATTAATCCTATAGGGATTAGAGGTGCTTATCTATAAATAAGGAGTCCCTAGCTAGGATACTTATTACTTAGGCTAAATTACCCTCTATTATATTGCCCTCTAAAGCTAAGTTATTCTCTAAAGTAGTGCCCTCTAAAACTAACATAGGCCTAATATTAACACGTGGCTAACCCTAACTAAAGCTAAACCAAGTAGGCGTTATCGCTAATTATATAATAGGTGCCTTTAGTTTAGCTAACTATACCTCTTCCTAATAGCGCCTTAATAATATATCTAGCTAGCCTACCTAAGTCCTTAGCCTATAGTATAAGTAAAAATTAAAAAGTGCTAGAGTCTTTACCTATTATGCCTATTATTCTAATATCTCCTTAGGGCTATAAAGTACTTTAAGTTCTTATAGTCTATAAGTATTATAAACAGACTACTAATACTCTATAGCTTTACTAACTATGCCTTAAGATATAAGATAATTACTGTTAAAATAATGCTATTTATAGCACTATTTTATAGGCCCACTAGTTGCCTAGTTGCGTTGTTGCAACGTTGGTTACAAGGCGTTGCTTGCAGCGTTTTGCTTGCAGCTTTGGCTGTAACCTGCGTTCCTGCACACAACCAACCCACAGGCTTGTATGACTAAGCCGACTAGGTTACCCTATAGGGAAGCTGAAATCGACTGTAACTAGGGAACTAGTAGTCGTATAAAAGGCTGACGTATACTATTCGAATCCTTGATTTATTCTGGATTTTATGGTATATTTTATTAATAGGGTTGTTTATTAAAGTGCTTAGTTAGGCCACACGGGCGTCTAGTTTGTATGGCCGTGAGTCGATTTTTACTTTTCCCATACAAATGAATTATGCGGAAAATAAAAAGTAGCTTGCGAGACCCTATTGGCGACCTAGTTCTGCCAATATGGTCGGTAAGTCTATGAGGGGACTCAGTAGAATCCTCTCATTGCTCGTCAGATCGTCCGTATTGCTAGAAATCAACTACATTCAACTATCAAAGGTCTATATCTTGAAGAATCGTCGTATTATAGTGAATCTAGAAGCCGCCGCGTCAGAATCTATTAGAGAGGTCTTCCTATCCCTCTAGCTAGATTCCCCTTCCATTTTCAATAATTACTAGAAGCTCCTTATTATATATTATATAATTCCTTTAAGCTAGTTATAAATAAGCTAAGTAATACGCTACTAAATATAAGACCCCTTTATTATTTGTCTAGGAAAGGTAACCTCCTAATACTATTCCTAAGTAATCCGCCTCCACTACTATGTCCTTATTAGGGTCCTATTATATAAGGATTAGGTATAATATAAAAGCTAACTTTAATATCTTAAAAGCCTTATTACACGCCTCTATCTAGTAAAATACCACGCCCTTCTTTATTAGGTTAATTAGGGGCCTATAACGTCTAAAAATTACAGTATAAAATCGCAATAAAAGTTAGCAAATCCTAGAAACCCGCGCACTCCTTAGACCTATATTAAAGCCTCCTAATCCCTAATTACTATAATCTTTTATTATCTAGGCAAATCTGTTTTCTTACGTAAATAATAAACCTAAGGTACTTTACCTCTTTTATAGTAAAGATATATTTCTTAATATCTAGATTTAGCCTAGCCTATTATAGCCTAGCTAGCACCTCGCGGACTTTCTATATATAATCTTTCTATAAACCCCTAAATAAATTAAGATATTATTAAGGTAAGCTATAATGTAATCCCTAAGGATACTACTAAGCGCTTTATTAATATACCTCTAGAAGGTTATAGGCATACTTACTAAATTAAAGGGGCATACTAACCACTTAAATAATCTAAACTATATCTAGAAAGTAGTCTAGTATTCCTAGCCCTTGGCAATATAAATATAATAGAACGCTACTTATATATCTAGTTTTATAAACTATTTTACTTTAGCTAAGGAGCGTAGTGTCTCCTTTACTAAAGGTAAGGGGTAATAGTCCTATTCTATAATCTTATTTAGCGCGTAATAGTTTACACAAAACCTCTAGCCACTCCTAGGTTTCTTTACTAGTAAAACTAGTGCTATTACTAAAGATAAGCTTACCCTAATCTAGCCCTTATCTATTAAGTCTATTACTTACTTATATATCTCTAGGAGGTATTAACGTGGTATATTATATAATAGTGCCTAAGGTAAGTCTAGTTTATTGCCCTCTATATCCTATTTAAGGCAAATATAGTGGTTAGACTTGCCCTAGTATAGTAAAAGAGCGTTTACCTTACTCTCCTAGAAAAGATTCTTAAAGTCCTATAACTTCTCTAGTAAGGCCACTAAGAGTTCCTACTCTATAGGTTTTAGTGTAGTGTTAATCTATAGTATAGACATAATCTCCTATAAGCTTATAGTGTATAGCTATATATACTCCTTTTACTTCCTTACCCTTTGCACTATTCCTACAAATAATAATCCTATAATATATACTATAGGCTTCTTTACCCCTCTGCTAGCTATAGTCTAAATCTATAGGTTATTAGCTACCCTTATAGTAAGCTAGTAATACTTTATATTTAAATTAATATTATAGCAGGCTATTTACAGTGTCCTTAGGATAAGTTATCTTATTAATCCTAGAATTATATACACTATAATTAGCATCTCCTATCTATCTATATCTATTTAAAAATAGATAATATATATTATTAATAAGCTTTTCTTATAATTCTCCCTTCCCCTCTTTTTACACTAACCATAGTGTAAACTATTCTCTTAGTTAGTAAGGGGATATATTCTAGTTATAGCTTCTAGACTAAGCGTTTACTAATAGTAGTATAGTAGTTATATCCTATATTAACTTATATATCTAAAAAGGTTATCTTATTTATTAATATAAGGACTAAGAAAGATAATGCATTTATATTACTCTAGATTTATTTAAAGTTATCCTTAATAACTATATACTATAAAGCCTCTCTAAGCTCCTAATTCTCTTCCCTATTTAAATAACTTAATAAAGGGGCTTCTCTTTTCCTAACTTATTACTTAAGTCCTTAGGGTTAATGTCTTCTATATTATATACATTAACTAATAGCGTTTCCTTTAAGTAAAGGGTATAGTATAAGAGGTATTTTATAACCTAATACTTATTAGAACTATATTATAAGTACTTACCCTTCTTATAGCAAGTATCTAGCACTTCCTAAGAGACTTACTTCACTCGCTTTACGCCCCCTTTATTACTTACGCTTAGTTACACGTATTAGGCTAAGGCCTTACTAAAACCTTTTAGGTCCCTATTATGCCTGCTAATTAAATATCTGTTATAGGAGTGTCCTTATCCTATAAATAGGACCTCTCTATAAGGGCTATAGGTTAAGACTACTTATATAACTAATGCTTCTTCTCTAGCTAGTAAGACTTAATATTTAATATAATACTCTAAAAGCAAGCTACTACTACTAGGTAGTTAGCCTAGGGAATGTCTTAGCTAATACTATAATCTCTTATTTACTTATTAAGTGTAGTGTGTAGTTTAAATAACTTTACTATATTTACCTAATCTAACCTACCTATAAGCACTAACTTTTACTTAAACTAAATATAAAAGTTACTAAAATACTTATATTATTATTACCTTAGCTAATTAAGCTTAGTAATAGCTATCTCCTATTAATAAGAGTTATTAAATATTTTCTCTAAGTACTTAAGGAAGTGCCCTAAGTTAAAATAAACTAAGTGCCCCTTTTTAAAGTAAGGAGTAACTTAGGCCTATACTTTAGGTAAGAGATTCTAGTAAATAAAGCACTATTAATCTTATATATTACTAATAAACTCCTAATCTATTAGTAACTTATAACCTATAAGGCCTTTCTAGGCTAAGAATAATACTCTATTACTATTAAATAGTAAGCCTATTAGTAATAGCTTCTATTTAATAGGGTTTTATATAAGGGCTGTATTTTACCTATTAGTAAGGTTAGTAATTTAGGCTGCTTACCTCTTAATAACTTCCTATAATACTACTATCTTATTAGTATTTATAGTAAAGAATAATAAATATTATAAACTAGCCTTAGGGTAGCTATAAATAAGCGTTTAAAGTGTAATTATTATTCTTAAAGAGGAAGGAAAGAACTAGATAAGAGATCGCATAGCGCCTAGCTATATACCTCTCTGTGCGTAGTCTATGCGTATAGCGCGCGTAGCAGCCCTAAGTCCTAAGCATGTCCGCATATAATATATGTCCTTCCCGCACACTCTCTGCACCCTTCCCGCGCAACCTCCGCGTCCCTTCTGTACCTAAGAAGGACCCAAGCCTTAAGCTCAAGTCCATAACAAGAAAAGCAGTTAATTAGTTATAATCTTGTCTAAATTAAGGTTATTATGTAATGCTCGCTCTTTAGGTTCTTTACTAAGCATACTAGAGGGTAGTTATATAAGCCCTAGTGCCTTATAGAAGCTTATAAAAGCATTCCCTATAAGAGGCTTTATAAGGCTATTAGTAATTATCTCTTTAGTAGTAATCTAGGTGATATTAAAGGTTCCTTTTATAGCCTCTTAATAGAGCTAGTGGTAATAAATATTTATATGCTAAAGCTTTATAATAAGCTTAATAAACTCTTCCTTAAGGAGGCGAATTATTTACATATTATCACACTTAATCTTAAGCGTGTTATTACCTAGGCATAGCCTAACCTCTTAATATAATTATCTAAAGGCTATAAGCTCTTTACTGTAGTAAGAAAGCGCTAGGAGCTTTGCTTTAGTTAATAATATTATTATAGTGGCTTGCCTTCCTGCCTTAAAGAGTATAGGTCCTCTAAAGAGTTTTATAATATAGCCTTATAAGCTTTTTTGTATTATAGGATTATTAGTAAAGGAAGTATTACTATATACCTCTAATTTAGCGTTATTACCACTATATTTAATTACTAGGTCTACTTATATATACCTATACTTAAGGGCTCTTTCTACTACTTTTATATACTATAGCCCTAGGTTTTATAGGTATTATAAGAGTTATAAAGCTATAAAAGCAATATTAGGTCTTAAGACTATTATTAGATATAGTAGGGTTTTAATTAAGGATTAATACCTCTTAAGATCTTAAGCGCTAACCTCTCCCTTAAAAGGTTCTAGTAGTGTAGTGGTTATTAGGGCTATAGGCCTTTATTAAGGGATCTTTACGTTAAATTTAATAGTAGCTTTATCCTAATAGGACTTCTAATTAAGCTACACCTTCCTATTAGTATAGTCTCTAATAATTTTAACGCCTAGGAACTAATAAAGCTCTCTAAGGTCCTTAACATTATACTTTGTAAAGAGTCTTACTCTAAATTCATTATATAAATATAATTTCCCTTTAGCAAATAAGGTAATAAGGTTATTTACATAAAAGAAAATAATTAACCTGTCCTTAATAAATATATAAATATCTTTAAAGATTTACATAAAGCCTTTACTAATTAGCTAGCTAGTTAGCTCTTTTATCTATAGAAAAGGCGCTCTTCGTAACCTATAGACTACTCTAAGAAGCTTTAGATAGGCTTATTTATCTTTATAGCCTAGGGGTATCTTATAGTAAACCTCTTTATTAAGGTCTAAATTTAGGAATGCTATAATAAAGTCATACTAGTGTGCTTCTAGGTTAAAGTAGTATATAATAGCTATAAATAGCCTAAAGGTATTAGCAGCTAGGGTTATTACTTAAGTTAATAGATAACTCTTTAGTTAATAATTTCTAAGAATACAAAGATAAGCTTTATATTATAAAAGGTAGTCTTACTTATTTAATTTATAAGAAAAGACCTAAGTAAGGCCTAGTAGCTTTATATTTATAGGAACTTTAGTTCTAAATACTTTCTTAGCTACCTTTCTATTAATAATTTTATTATATTCCTTATCTTATGCTTTATAGAACTCCTTTTCCTTTAGATAACTAGCTAAATTATTATAATAAGCTAGAGGAGGAGGAAGCCTTAATATATAAGGCTTTTCTTTGCTTTTAGGTCCTAGCCTAAAGGCTGTAGTAAATACTTTAAGATTATTATAATCTTATGTATTTGTTAACATTTTATAGTTATTACTGCTATTAGGTAGGTTAAGTAAATTATTAATACTTAATAGTATGTGATTTATTAAACCTAGAAATTATCTAGGTGAAATCGGAGGAGTTAGCAGATTTGTTTCTTAACTTTCCTTTTCTTTTTCCTTATAATCTAGCTAATTGTAACTATTAGGAGTTTTAACCTATTAAGGCTAATTAAGTGGTTATTATAGTAATAGAGGGTATGCTATCTGTGGAAGCCTTATATTAGAGCTTTTATCCTTACTATTATTAACTAGCTTTTTAAGGAAGCGTTTTTAACCTCTTTTATAGTTAATAATAGGCCTCTTTCTTAAGTATAAAAGATAGACTTATTAAAAGTAATATAGCTTAACAAGAACTAGTAGCTTCTCTTTATTATTGGCACCTAAATCAGGTATTACGTGGAGGAGACATATCTAGCTAGGTATTTAATATAAGCCCTTTAGGCAAGCTTTAGACTTACCTTATAAAGCCTACTTTGTGTTATTACGTATACTTTATAACCAAAGGCTTGTAAGTAAGTTATAAAGGCTTCTAGATTCTCTAGTAAGTAACTCTATTAAAGCTTATTCTCTCTTAACCACCTATTTAACGCTTATTAAGGTAATTACGAGTTAAGTAGCTTTTAAGGCGTATGGTTTAAGATATAAATAGCTGCTTTAGTAGCTATAGGCTAGAGGTCTTCTAGGAAGCCTAATTATATTATAAGAGTTATTATAACCCTTATTATCACCCCCTAGACTATTTAGCGTGCCTATTTTAATGTGGGTAAGCTAGGCTGGATTTTCTAATGATAATACCTCAATTTATAACCTCTTCTTCTTGCTTTTTAGTCTAGAAGGCAGTCTTACTGTTAGTTATTATAACCGCGATGTGAATACTATATACTCTTGCGTATTGTTATGAACTGGCCTTGGGGCAGCTGCAAACAAGCGTTCAAAGTGCGATTATTATTCTTAGAGAGGAAGGAAAGAACTAGACAAGAGATCGCATAGCGCCTAGCTATATATCCCTCTGTGCGTGGTCTGTGCGCATAGCGCGCAGCAGCCCTAAGTCCTAAGCATATTTACACATAACACGTGTCCTTCCCGCACACTCTCTATACCCTTCCCGCGCACCCTCCGCGTCCCTTCCACACCTAAGAAAGACCTAAGCCTTAAGCTTAAGTCTATAATATACCCCTCTTCTTACCCCCCTCTCCCCACTCCTTAGGAAAAAATTTTTATACCCCCTTACTTCTTATCCTTCCCTTCGCTTTCCCACGTGTGTTCTAGCTATCTCACTCCTCTAAGGGTAAATTAAACCGCACCTATTTTCGCACCTATTTTAGACTATTACTTATTTACACATCCCCCTATTTCGCCTTAAACCTATCTAGTGCCTTAGTGTTTTACATATTTTCTAGGGGTTCTTACATTAGCTATATATAACCTTTCTATTTAACTAGAATATTACGATTTAATCCCTAGCCTAGCATATTCTTAGCTACGAGAATTTCCTTTACCTAGTACTCTATAAGATTATTATTTGCATCCGTTATTATTAGCTCTAGTAGCAGTCTTTTATTAGCTAGCTTTTAACTTAGTAATAGGTCCTCTACTACCCTCTAGACTAAATCTATATAAAAGACTAGGTATAGCCCCTAGGAATATCTAGCTTTATAGTTAATAGTGTTAGTACCTCTAGCACCTTATACTTAGCTATAACCTAGTCTAGCTTCTTATATAAGTAATTTGTTTTAATGTTCTTAAGACTTAGCTATATATAGTCCCTAACCTAAAACCATTCCGCAGGTCTCTAACTACTATTCGTGTTTTCCTATTACTATTACTAGATAAAAGCTATAGCTACTTATATTAAGTCTATGCCCTCTTTTAAATACTATAGGAATACTTATGCTTACCCTTTTACTAAAGTCCTTAAAGCTTCTGTAAATAGTAGTGCTTAGATTATAGGTATATTAAAGCTATAAAGAGCTATATTTGCACTCACTCCTATTACTAAGGAATCCCTGTTATTTAATACTAGTTAACAGGCTAGCAAGTAATCTACTTACTTAAATTACAAAAAGGATAACATTACCTATAACACCGCCTAAACCTCCTAGTTAGCTCTCTCTATACCTCTATCTATCTACAGGTAGTAAGAGGTTAATAGTAATTGCTTAGTGCTAACCTTCTTGTAAAGCGCTATCTAAAAGTTACTTAACTAATCTAACCTATAATCCATAATAATCTAGGTAAGGAACCTATAAAACCACTACTAATAGTGCTTAAACCGTTCTGCACATGCCTTAGCCTCTATTAATGTTATAGCCTTAAGTTACACAAATTTAGAGAGCCTATCTATAATAACTATTAGGAACTGTAGGTCCGCCTAGTCTCTAGCAGGGAGCTCTATTATAAAGTTAATAGAGATCTATAACTAATATCTGTCTAGTGGGGAATTAGCTTTAGTAAGCCCTAATATAACTATTAACTCTTTTATCCCCTATAGCAGTAGTAATTACATATAAACTATGCTATATCTTATAATATACTATCCTAATAGAAGTCCCTCTAAAGCGCCTTAAAGGTAGTGTTCTACCCTAGATAACCTAGTAAGGGTAAGTTATAAGTCCGCTAGATTAAAGTTATGGTTAGAGGCTCTTACTTTAGTACCTAAGTCTAGCCCTAGAATTAAAGCGCCCTTTTGCGCTAATCTAATAGTCTATAATCTATTCTTATATGCTAGTAGTATTAGGAAACTTCTAAGCTCTAGCCCTTACTGCCTTAAGCCGTAGTCTATAGGTCTTATTATAGGCTATGGATTAATCCTATAGGGATTAGAGGTGCTTGTCTGTAAATAAGGAGTCCTTAGCTAGGATGCTTATTACTTAGGCTAAATTACCCTCTGTCGTGTCGCCCTCTAAGGCCAAGTTATTCTCTAAAGTAGTACCCTCTAAAACTAACACAGGCCTAATATTAACGCGCAGCTAACCCTAACTAAAGCTAAACTAAGTAGGCGTTATTGCTAATTATATAATAGGTGCCTTTAGTTTAGCTAACTATACCTCTTCCTAATAGCGCCTTAATAATGCATTTAGCTAGCTTACCTAAGTCCCTAGCCTATAGCGTAAGTAAAAATTAAAAAGTGCTAGAGTCTTTGCCTATTACGCCTGTTATTCTAATATCTCCCTTAGGGCTATAAAGTACTCTAAGTTCTTATAGTCTATAAGTATTATAAATGGATTGCTAACACTCCATAGCTTTACTAACCATACCTTAAGACATGAGATAATTGCCAGAAGCTCCTTATTATATATTATATAATTCCTTTAAGCTAGTTATAAGTAAGCTAAGTGGTACACTACTAGATACAAGACCCCTTTATTATTTGTCTAGGAAAGGCAACCTTCTAATACTATTCCTAAGTAATCCGCCTTTACTACTATGTCCTTATTAGGGTCCTATTATATAAGGATTAAGTATAATATAAAAGCTAACTTTAACGTCTTAAAAGCCTTATTACATACCTCTATTTAGCGGAATGCCACGCCCTTCTTTATTAGGTTAATTAGGGGCCTATAATATCTGAAAATTGCGGTATAAAATCGCGATAAAAGTTAGTAAATCCTAGAAACCCGCGCACTCCTTAGACCTATGTTAGAGCCTCCTAATCTCTAATCGCTATAATCTTTTTATTATCTAGGTAAATCTGTTTTCCTATGTAAATAATAAACCTAAGGTACTTTACCTCTTTTATAGTAAAGATATATTTCTTAATATCTAGATTTAGCCTAGCCTATTATAGCCTAGCTAGCACCCCGCGGACTTTCTATATATAATCTTTCCGTAAACCCCTAAATAAATTAAGATATTATTAAGGTAAGCTATAATGTAGTCCCTAAGAATACTACTAAGCGCTCTATTAATATACCTCTAAAAGGTTATAGGTATACTTACTAAACTAAAGGGGCATACTAACCACTTAAATAATCTAAACCACGTCTAGAAAGCAGTCTAGTATTCCTAGCCCTTAGTAATATAAATATAATAGAACGCTGCTTATATATCTAGTTTTGTAAACTATTTCGCTTTAGCTAAGGAGCGTAATGTCTCCTTTACTAAAGGCAAGGGGTAGCAGTCCTATTCTATAATCTTATTTAGCGCGTAATAGTCTATATAGAACCTCTAGCCACCCCTAGGTTTCTTTACTAGTAGAACTAGTACTACTACTAAAGATAAGCTTACCCTAATCTAGCCCTTATCTATTAAGTCTGTTACTTACTTATATATCTCTAGGAGGTATTAACGTAGTATATTATATAATAGTGCCTAAGGCAAGTCTAGTTCGTTACCCTCTATATCCTATTTAAGGCAAATATAGTGGTTAGACTTGCCCTAGTGTGGTAGGAGAGCGTTTACCTTACTCTCCTAAAAAGATCCTTAAAGTCCTATAACTCCTTTAGTAAGGCTACTAAGAGTTCTTACTCTATAGGTTTTAGTGTAATATTAATCTATAGTATAGATATAATCTCCTATAAGCTTATAGTATATAGCTATATATACTCCTTTTACTTCCTTACCCTTCACACTATTCCTATAAATAATAATCCTATAATATATACTATAGGCTTCTTTACCCCTTTACTAGCCGTGGTCTAAATCTATAGGTTATTAGCCACCCTTATAGTAAGCTAGTAATACTTTACATTTAAATTAATATTATAGCAGGCTATTTACGGTGTCCTTAGGATAAGTTATCTTATTAATCCTAAAATTATATACGCTATAATTAGCGTCTCCTATCTATCTATATCTATCTAAAAACAGACAATATATATTATTAATAAGCTTTTCTTATAATCCTCCCTTCCCTCTCTTTTCACACTAACTATAGTGTAAACTATTCTCTTAGTTAGTAAGGGGATATGTTTTAGCTATAGCTTCTAGACTAAGCGTTTACTAATAGTAGTATAATAGTTATATCCTATATTAACTTATATATCTAAAAAGGTTATCTTATTTATTAATATAAGGACTAAGAAAGGTAATATATTTATATTACTTTAGATTTATTTAAAGTTATCCTTAATAATAACTATATACTATAAAGTCTCTCTAAGCTCCTAATTCTCTTCCCTATTTAAATAACTTAATAAAGAGGCTTCTCTTTTCCTAACTTATCACTTAAGTCCTTAGGGTTAATATCTTCCACATTACATGTATTAACTAATAGCGTCTCCTTTAGGCAGAGGGCATAGCATAAGGGCATTTTATAACCTAATACTTGTTAGAACTATATTATAAGCACTTACCCTCCTTATAGCAGGTGTCTAGCACTTCCTAAGAGACTTACTTTACTTACTTTACGCCCCTTTATTGCTTATGCTTAGTTATACATATTAGGCTAGGGCTTTACTAGAACCTTTTCAGGTCCCTATTATAACTACTAATTAAACATCTGTTATTAGAGTGTCCTTATCCTATAGATAGGACCTCTCTGTAAGGGCTATAGGTTAAGACTACCTAAATAATTAATACTTCTCCTCTAGCTAGTAAGACTTAATATCTAATATAATACTCTAAAAGCAAGCTACTACTACTAGGTAGTTAGCCTAGGGAATGTCTTAGCTAACACTATAATCTCTTATTTACTTATTAAGTGTAGTGTGTAGTTTAAATAACTTCACCGCGTTTACCTAATCTAACCCACTTATAAGCGCTAACTTTTACTTAAACTAAATATAAAAGTTACTAAAGACTTATACTATTATTACCTTAGCTAATTAAGCTTAGTAATAGCTATCTCCTATTAATAAAGGTTATTAAATATTTCCCTAAGTACTTAAGGAAGTGCCTTAAGTTAAAATAAACTAAGTGCCCCTTTTTAAAGTAAGGAGTAACTTAGGCCTATACCTTAGGCAAGAGATTCTAGTAAATAAAGCACTATTAATTTTATATAGTACTAATAAACTCCTAATCTATTAGTAACTTATAACCTATAAGGCCTTTCTAGGCTAAGAATAATACTCTATTACTATTAAATAGTAAGCCTATTAGTAATAGCTTTTGCTTAATAGGGTTTTATATAAGGGCTATATTTTGCCTATTAGTAAGGTTAGTAATTTAGGCTGCCTACCTCTTAATAACCTCCTATAACGCCACTATCTTATTAGTATTTATTATAAAAAATAATAAATATTATAAACTAGCCTTAGGGTAGCTATAAATAAGCGTTTAAAGTGTGATTATTATTCTTAGAGAGAAAGGAAAGAACTAGATAAGAGATTACATAGCGCTTAGCTATATATCCCTCTATGCGTAGTCTGTGCGCATAGCACGCGCAGTAGCCCTAAGTCCTAAGCATGTCCGCACATAACACGTGTCCTTCCCACACACTCTCTGCACCCTTCCCGCGCACCCTCCGCGTCCCTTCCGCACCCGAGAAGGACCCAAGCCTCAAGCTCGAGTCCATAACACGTATATAGCTTCTAACTAATTAAAGTAAAGCATAATATCTGTTTTTAATAGGATTATAAAGATATAGTGTAATCCTATAGCTCTATAGGTAAAGAGAGCAATATATTAGTCTTTATTATACCCTAATAATTAAGTAAAGAGGTTAAAAGAGACTACTTAAAGCGGTCCTAAAGGTAATAATCCTGCTTAGGGGACTTATAATATCTGCCTCTATGCCTTAGCTATTTAGCAGACCTTACATTTACTCACACTCCTTTTCTTTAAAGGAATTTAAAGCTTCTTAAGCACTTAATTTATCACATCCTTGCCTAGATACACTAATCTAGCGTGCTACAGGTCCATAGGCATTACTATTATAGCCTTTAAGTCTCTTAAATCTCCCTTAATAGCAAAAGCCTCTAATAGGCTTAAGCCCTCTATACATAGCTATATACTAATAATCTAAGTTTAAAATATCTCCTAATTACTGTGTGCCATAAGATGCGCGCCCAGAAACACGCGATCACGATGACACGATGACAAGCGCTAAGGGTCATTGAGATGGATAACACAACAGGGAACAATGATATTAGTCATCTAAGTAAGGGAGCATTTAATCTATAAAGAGACTGTCTATAGCTAGATTCTTTTCAGACACACCACGCATAACGAGATTCTTAAATTAACCCCTTGAGTTTTATTGAAAAGATACCTAAGATTATAATAAGATAAACTAAGCTTATTTCCCTTATTTAATTAAGACAGCACTTCTAATCTAATAGACTATTTAATCTAGAGCGTCTCTGCACAACGAGAAATCTCTAGCCGTTATTGTGATTAATATCGTTAAGACAATTAACCCCTCTGTTATGTGTAGGCTCTAGAGCTACTTGCGACCGTGGGCTAGTATTGTGTCTTTTAGGGTGTTGTTTTCCGCTTAATAAAACTGGTGGAGAAACGCGGTCTTAAACCCCTAGGACTTTTATTTTCTATTTAATCTACTACGGACTAAGATTAATTAGAAGCGCACTTTTAGCTGCAATTCCTAGCTAACACTAAATCAATTTACGCAAAGACCCCTTTATTTTATTTTTCCTATAACATAATATAAATCAGAAATCTAGCCCTAGACCCTAGAGAAGCTAAGGCATAAGTTAGAGGACGGCTAATCTAGAGGAACTAAGCTAGGATAAGGAAAGGAGATTGCGTTATAAGTAGACGTTAGAAAGGAAGCTGACTAGCTTAGGAGAATACTTTGCGAACACTAGCTAAGCCGTTATACCCTTACTAAAACTCGCTAAACACGAAAATATAATTCAAAAACCGTTACTTAGCGTTACAAACTATTTAATCTTAGGACCTATAGTTTATTTCGTAATAATTTGGCTATGTGTTAGGATCTTGTGGTTAATCACAAGGAGCCATGTAATTACATTAACAGTCTTTGCTTATAGGTTATTTATAACTACAGATGTCGCCTTACGGGAAGCCTTTTTTACGAAGTCCTCTCTAGAATTAAGGCTTTTAGTTAAATAATTACTCTCTTATAAGATTAATTAAAAGCACTATTATCCGAATCTATATCTAATCGTTTTACCTTGTCTTATTCCCGCTAGCTAAGTAAAGCAGGGTTTACTAAGCAGCTAAGCTAACTAAAAGAACTACAGGATTCGCCTTTGCTAAGTACCCTAATTATAAGCGAGGAACTATCTAATCCTAAAATAGTTTTAACGCTAACACATTCCTGCCCCAATAAGCCATTAGGGAAGGACCTAATGTTAAGGAAAAAGCCTTTAGACCCCTTAAAGGGCTTAACGCAGAGACCTTTACAAAAATCCTTAGGGAAACAATAGCTTGCTAATCATCTCTTATTATAATATAGAACAGGTATAATATTTAGTAGTTTATAGGGGAAAATATAGCTGATTTTATTAAGGACTTTAAGGCTAAAATAAAAGCAATGTGCATTCCTAAGAAAGATTAGCATAAGATGCTTAAGCGTGATGTTAACCCCAGATTTAACAAGTGGTTAAGATATTAACAGCGTCGCGCACTTAGGCAGAATTAAAGGAGGAAATACTCCTTTAGTTTAACGCTACAAGTTAGGACTGTATAGAGAGCGCCTAAGGTTAGCTAGAGGACCTCAATCTAATATAGCTAAAGTTAGTGGAAGAAACCCATTACTAGTTGTAAAAGTATTAAGCTTTAATATCTAACGCGGACCTAATAGGATAGAGGATAACTATGACTTAGTTAAATTACATCTATAAGGCCCTCCTAGACTATTTAATCTTAAGCTTTATGGATTGAAAAGGGTATACGCGTAAGTAAGTTCTAGTTATGCAGTATGAACCCCTTTAGATAGCACTTAACGCGCACGTTTAAACGTAACTAGAGCTTAAGAATAAGGACCCTAAGATCGCTAACTTAGGAGGGTATTACCTAGATAATACTAAACCTAACCTAAGAAACCGGAGACTATTTAATTAAGGCGCGCTTAGTGGTCATTAGGCTAACTAGAGGAACCGCTTAGCAGCAGCTAAGTTCTCTAAGCATAATAGGGAAGCTAATACCCCTAATAACAAAATAAAGAAGGATATGGCTCCTAGACTAGCCGAGTACTAAGATTAAATAGATAATTTAACAAAGCAATTAGCTGAGTTAAAAATCATGGTTGTGGCTTAGGCGGGTAAGGAGATTGACATTGCGAAGCAGCTTAAGCGGAAGTATAATATAAACCTGTAACAACGCAATTACTAGCTAAACAGCATTAGATTATTTGATTAGGATGACGAGCGTATCTTTGACATTAATGCGATAACTAGAAGGAACTAATAGACAAACCAATATTATTATTGCAATGCTAAATCTCACTTAGCTACAAAGTGTAATACCCTAGCATTTAACAAGATATCAAAGTTCGCCATCTATAACCTAGCTATCCGTATCCTAGTAATTGGAGATAGCACAAAGCATTAGATAATACCACCTATCCTACTCTTAAAATTCCTTTAAATTAGCAGCTACGCATAAAGGCTAGCCATGTTTTAGGTTAAATACTTCCTAGATAGTAGAATTACCTATATAATACCTTAGATTAAGGAACATAGACCTTATAGAGGAAAGAATTAGGATATAGCGCTAGAAGAGTAGGATATATTTAATTAAATAGAAAGTTAGTTTAATCCCGCTAAATACTGCCTAGAAAGGGAAGTTAAGGTAACCATAATCCTAAAGAAGCCTTTAGGAGTAGTTTTAGCTATTAAGTTTAAGAAGTTAAGCGTAAAGGAAGAAGAGATAGACGCCCATATTACGAAGATTATAGCCCTTAGGAAAGAGCAATAAAACGCGCGTGCGTTAAGGAAATCTTAGAAGATAATAAATAGGATTATCTAAGTTAAGAGCAGCCTAAGAAAGGTAAAGATACCTTAGCAAAGGGAAAGAAAGATCCGCTAGGTAAGGTTAGTTAAAGGATCCTGGATTAGCTATATAACAAGGTCTTTTAGAAGAAACTTAGGGTGCCTTTTTAGGACATCTGCCACATTATACTAATACTAGTAGAGGCAGTTAGCAATAAATGCCTCTTGCGAGCGAAGGGTGTGGAGGATGTCCGTTATTATAACAGAGACACACTAGGGCCTGTACCTCCTTTAAAGATATTTAGAGTAAAAACAAGCTTAAGACTAATTAATCCTAGGAGCTAGATTAATTCTATTATCTAAACAATAAAGGAGACCCTTTAGGAAGACAAACGGAACGAGGCAGAGGCTAAGAAGAAACCGCTAAAGACGGCCCTAACTCCGCCACTAGAAATCAACGCCGCCTTATAGGAACAGATCTAGGAAAGGCTAGGGGCATAAGGTTAATAGGAAAAAACTCAGTAGGGTTAGATTTATCTATCCAGAGCGAGTTTTATGCTTAATGCGATCATGGAGCCGCGGGCCACGGTTGATTAATTGCAGGACTTGCTGTACTTATAGGTCTGTTTAGATAACCCTAAAGGGAGCTTCTTCCAGGGCTTATTAACACAGGTTTATAAGGGAATATAATCATAGAAAGCATAGCTAGGCGCTTAGGCCTAAGAATCTACCCTATAGATATGACAAACACCATATTATTCTCGTTACATAGGATTAAGATAATTAGGGAGGTTTAAATAAAGCTCTATCTAGGGAACGTCTAGATACTCACTAACTTCTATGTCAGTCCGAATTCAGTTAATGTAAGCTTAATTCTAGGGATGCCATTCTTTAGGTTATTATAAATATAATTTAATTATTTAAGAAGTAGTAAGCTCTTTGCCTAGTATTGCTTTAGGGATGTTATTATTGTCTTAAGAGTTGCGGGAAGTATCTAATAGTAATACACTAATAAGCAACTAGCCTAGTAACCTGCGATTAATATTATTATATTTAGCTATCCTAAAGTTAAGAAAGAGGAGGATTAAATGGTTTGCAAAGGTTTAGAAGTGGAACTAGATAAGGATAAGTAACTGATCCCTATTATAACTAGAGAGGGAACAGATATCCTTTAAGAAGTAGTTAAGGATACAATAGTAAACTATACCTAATAACTTAAAGCGGTTATAGAGGATTTCCAACCCCTATAATAACTAAAACCACTTAATCTTATAATAAACACAATATACAAACGCAAAGCTAATAAGATTTATCCACGCGATAATGTACTTTCTAATAGGTTGACCCTAGAAGGAGACCTAAAATAGAAAATAAAGAAATAGGAAGAAGCAAAATCGCGTTTAGATATATCTGGGAAGTACAACGAGTACATTACTAGGCGATTTAGCGAAAACCCCTAAGGTTTTAGAATAACCTAGGAACGATTAGATTAGATAGTTAAAGGGGTACGAGAACACTTAATATAAGAAGAAGTTAATGTTTTTAAAGAAATCCTTTATAACTAAGAAGCAGCGCTAGCGTAGGACTTATTAGAATGTGGAAAAGTTAACCCGCTAGTCACACCACTATAAGTTATAAGGGTTGTTAAGCATAAGGCGTGGCAAGCTAGTTCTATCCTAATACCTCTTAGGTTATAAGGAAGACTAGTTAATCTATTAAAGAAGAAGTTAAAGTATAGACATCTAGAGGAAAGCTATAGTTCTTATAGAAATCCTTACTTTCTTATTATAAAGAAAGACAGAGGGATTTGCCTAATCCTATTAGCCACTAAATATAATAAAGTAATAATATATAACGCGCTAATTCCTAAGGAGCGGAGGTATTTAGTGAGAGTTTTGTAATATATAAGATTTTATCTATTGTTAATTTACTATTAGGATATAACTAAGTGGAACTAGCGGAAAGGAGTAGGGATATAACCACGATCTTTACTATAATTAGGCTTTTATGACTTTGCCGCCTACTATAAGGAGCTACTAATTCAGTAGCTTAATTTATTAGAATTATTAGGCAAATCCTGTTTAACTTAATCCCTAAAATTTACGTACCTTTCCTAGATGATATTACGGTTAAAGGCCTAACCACAACATATAATAGGGAGGAAATCATGCCTAGAGTGCGCAAATATGTAATAGAACATTTAATTAATATTAATAAAGTTTTAGTTAATATTAAACTCTCTGGCTATATAGCCTTAGTAGCTAAATTAAAGTTCTGCTAGAAGTTAGTAGAAATTATAGGGTTTATGTGTAGAATGAATAGACGGAAACTAACTAAGGTAAAGATAATAAAGATCCTAGAATGGTTAATTTGCTAGGATCTATCTAAGGTACGCTCTTTTATTGGATTAACAGGAGTTTACTATATCTGGGTAAAACACTACGTGTAGAAGGCGAAACCACTAGTGATTTTACTAAGGAAAACAATAGAATAGGTATAGGGGCTAGACTAATAAGAAGCTATAGACGTTTTAAAAAGGCAATAACTATAGCCCTAGTTCTTATTTTACTTAATCTTAGACTAGGTTTTAGAGAAATCATCCTTATAGTAAATGCAAGTTTGCTTAGATAAGGGATAGTATTACTCTAAATAGTTAACGGCAAACGCTATCCTGTTTAATATAAGAGCGGCACCTAGACTATTGCTAAGACTAAGTACAATATAACTAAGCGAGAATGCTGGGTAGTTGTTTACGCGTTACGAAGGCTGCGAATTTATCTCTATAGAGTTCCTTTTACACTAGAGACGGATTTGCAAGTCCTTATGCACTAGCTTAATAGCGCTGTTAATAATATGCCTAGAGCCCTAGTCACGCAATAGATTAGCTATATATTACTCTTTGACTTTTCTGTACGATATATTCCTAGCGAGAAAAACCGAATTACAAATGCTTTGTCTAGAAAGGGTCCTAGACTATCTGATTAATTGGATTAGGAGGTTAAGGGGATATTAAAGACTTTATTAACCTGCACTTAAATAGCATTAAGATTAAAGAGAATAGTAAGAAAAATTACTTAGCAGAAACGCGCTAAGTAATCGATTTCTTGTCCACACTTTAGAGACTAATTAATCTTAGCGTAGAAGACTATAGGAAACTATAAAATAAAGCTAAAAAGTTCTTTCTAGAGAACAGATGCCTTTAGAAAAGACTAACAGGAATTATAAAGGGGCTAGCGTTAGTCGTTAATATACCTAAGCAATAACGCGTAATAGTCAAAGCAATTCATAAGGAACTTAGTTATAAAGGTGTTAAGGTGGTTTTCTAAGTAATAAAGCAGTGGTATTAGTGGAAGGGACTTTGGAATATAACTTAGGAGATGCTAACTTGCTGTAAGATATATTAGAAGTTCGCACCTTAGTGACCTCGAGAACTATTAGTGCTAGTTATGCTAGGGAACCTAATAAGCAAGATTCATATTAATACCTAGCACCTTCTAATTAATCACGGGTATAAGTATCTCTTAGAGGCAAGATGTAATCTGACAGGTTAGGTGGAGGCTACGCTAGTTAGGAACGTAACTATGGCAGCGATTAGGAAATTCCTCTTATCCCTAATTAGCAGGTTTAGTCTTTTCTGATTTATGGTCTATGATAGAGGCCCTAAAATACAAGGAAATCTCAAAGAAGCACTTGTAGATGTTAGAATCGTAGGCATCTAAACGTCTAGGTACAACCCAAAGGCGAACTCCCTATTAAAGCTAGACACTAGTCTCTTACGTCCGCTTTAGCAAAATTAGAAGGATTAAATAGCTAATAGGTAAAGCACCTTAATAAAGCTCTTCTTATAGACCACACTGCCGTTTGCAAATCATATAGGAAGTCCGCTTTTTACTTAATCTATAGATAGGAACTAATTTTACCACTAGAAGTTAAATTCCTAACTTAAAGACTAATTAACTAGGATACGGTTACTACTAGCTAGGACCTGTTCAAAGCTTAAGTATAAATGCTTAAAAGAAAGGTAAAGGATATTAGAAAAGCAAGGAAGAAGGTGTTTAACTTTAGGAAATATCTCGCAGAATAAACTAATAAGAATTAGGCTGCCTCTCTAAGGAAAGATTAATTAAAACTAGGAGACCTTATACTAGTGTATGATGTTAGAAGGAATGTTAATATATCTACAACAAAGAAGCTTACAATAAGATAGAATAGGCCTTTCCGAATTTATAAGCAAGCGCCAATCTCTAGGGCCTACTATCTGCAAACACTAGATAGAGTTTACCTTATGAAGATAATCTTAGGGGACTACATTAAGAAGTTTATCCTAGATTTAGAAGGTTAGTGGACTTTAACTACTAATAAATAGCTACACGCTTTACATTAAAGCTAGGCAAGAGAAGAAGTTAGTGATTATAACTAAGAAGTCTTAATAATTATGCTGTTAGTAGCTTAACACGATATATTAGATTAAATGGTTAATAATAAAGGGGCGAGCTTAGACCTTAAGGAAGAAGTTAAACTCCCACCTCAAAGAAGTCTATATCGTAGGATTAAGGTATAACTACCCCTCTTAACAGCTAAGCAGAAACAGGAGTATAAAGCATACCCTTAGACGCACTAATGTGTGTATAGATTAAAGATTATTTACTTTATTTTCTTTTATCTCTTTTCCCTCTTTTAGAAGTCTAGTAAGTTTTTATTTACATGCTAAAGATTAAGTAATTAAGGTATAAATCTTATAGCTACAAAGCCACCTGTTGTGTTTTTTTCTCCTTCCTATGTTTTTCTTGAATTTTATATAGCAAACCTAGTTTATTTTCCTTTCTGCCCCCTAGTATTTATGAACAGTTTAGAAAAGGAGGAGGCATATTAATTGCTAAGCGAGGAGAGTTTTCGAGGTTAATAGTGTTTAAGTTAAACAGAAGAGTCTTTGCTGCCTTAATAGACTACTCTTTTCCTAAGAAAGGAGCAAGAGCTTGCTCTTAGGAAGACCTAGTGTAATACCTAGAAGTAAAGCGCTATTTACAGCTTGCTACATAAGACCTATTGTTAAAATAATGCTATTTATAGCACTATTTTATAGGCCCACTAGTTGCCTAGTTGCGTTGTTGCAACGTTGGTTGCAAGGCGTTGCTTGCAGCGTTGCTTGCAGCTTTGGCTGTGACCTGCGTTCCTGCACACAACCAACCCACAGGCTTGTATGACTAAGCCGACTAGGTTACCCTATAGGAAGCTGAAATCGACTGTAACTAGGGAACTAGTAGTCGTATAAAAGGCTGACGTATACTATTCGAATCCTTGATTTATTCTGGATTTTATGGTATATTTTATTAATAGGGTTGTTTATTAAAGTGCTTAGTTGGGCCACACGGGCGTCTAGTTTGTATGGCCGTGAGTCGATTTTTACTTTTCCCATACAAATGAATTATGCGGAAAATAAAAAGTAGCTCACGAGACCCTATTGGCGACCTAGTTCTGCCGATATGGTTGGTAGGTCTATGAGGGGACTCAGTAGAATCCTCTCATTGCTCGTCAGATCGTCCGTATTGCTAGAAATCAACTACATTCAACTATCAAAGCTCTATATCTTGAAGAATCGTCGTATTATAGTGAATCTAGAAGCCGCCGCGTCAGAATCTATTAGAGAGGTCTTCCTATCCCTCTAGCTAGATTCCCCTTCCATTTTCAATAGGTTATGAGCCCGGGAGGCCTATAGAATTACTACATTACTGCGTTATTCTACTGCGATTACTGCTTGATTTTGGGTACTAGTTAATCTCTACTATACCTGTGGGCTCTTAGATTACGAAGGAAACCGCTAGTTGAAGCTTTTCATCCCCTAGCACCCGCATCGCAACACCAGACCCTTGGTGTTGAATTCATTACAGCCGCACCTGCAACCACCACATTGCAACCGTAACTATCTAGTTACAACCACAACCTCTTTTTAGTGATTCTATTCACTATCGCGACCGTTACATTGATATTATCTACAACAGTAGATACGCTGCATTCCCTTTGAAATCATTGGACATCTAGTATATTTATACTAGGCTTTTTGACCTATTACACTACGTTGCACGCACTATACACTACGTTACGTTGCGTTGTGGCTTCTGTAATACCTATTATCCGCGATCCTATCTTTGGTGTTGAGAAAATTTTCTCCCTGAGAATTTTCTCCGGCTTTTTTCTGCCCGCGCATACCACAGACCCACTTTTAGACCTCGAGGGCACCCTTTCAAACAGCCCCGCCACGCATTTTACGTGCGCAAGCAGATTGCATCACAACCAATTTCTAGCGCGCGTTATTTGCAACAGGAACAAATTTGGAGATTTTGCACAGGAATTTTTGAAGATGGCACCACCTAATTATAAGGGTAAGGGCCCTGCTATAGGCCCTTCTAGCCCCCAAGGGACCCTGATAGGATGGATATAGAAGGTCAACCGGCTGTTCAGGCCAGCGCTTTACAATTGCAAAGCCAAATTGAACAACAAGGCAAGACTTTGACAGATTTTATCAAACATAGCGAGTCAAAACGGCTAAAAACCGAGGCTAGCATCAATGATCTATTAGATAAATTGACGCAAACCATGACTGCTATTCAAGGTCTTCAGGATTCTACTAGACTAAGGGAAGAAAATACCAAGGTCCCAGTAGAAGACCTGCCTGCTACTGTTTCTGCGAGTTTACCTTCTAGTAACTTACAAGCTGCCTTTAACACAGGTGCTATTAAGGAGCTAAATAAGAAGGTTCACTCTATTCCAGAGGGAGCTAAGCTAAAAGGCCCTGAAAATTATGACCAGTGGAAGCAAGCCCTGAGCATTCAATTTAGAGCCCTAGGATTACCTGAATTCATAGATAATCCAAGCCTAGCAGGCCATCTAGCTGACTGTGATCAAGCTATTCTTTTGATGATATTGAGAGATAGCTGTCAATCTGGACCTCAGGCAGCTATATGTTGGCAAAAATCCCCGAAGAAGCCTATAAAGTCCTTATTAGGCATTATTCGTAGAGTGCTGAAATCCAGCGAGGTACGCTATACGCTAGCTACCACTCCCTAAATTTTTCAAATTATAAGGGATCTTTAGAGGCTTTTAATGCTGATTTCAATAATTTACTAGCTAGACTACAACTCTGTAGTGTAGAGATCGCACCTATTGATCAAGTAAATCATTATATCAATGCATTAAAGCAGACCTTCCCTAGTTGGGCTGAGAGACAAAGATTTACTATCAGAGCTTCTAGGGCACAGGGACTGCCTGTAAATACCTTGAATTTACAGTTCCTTATGGCAGATTTATTAGAAGAACAGAGGGATAAAACCTCCCCTATAGCTAAAGCTCTTAGTTATAAGGCTTCTAATAATAAGGGAAATTCTAAGGACCAGGAGAAGAAATCCTCTAATCCTAACACTAAGAAGGACTCTACAAATGCCACTAAAGAGCAGGATAAGAAGGATTCAAACCCTTCTAAAGCCTCTAAGAAGAAAAAGCAGAAGAAGAAGAGTAGCAATGGGGATAAAGGAAAAGAAGCTGCTTTTGCGTTAGGCTATAGCCTAGCCACGGGATACGTTAAAGAACTAGATTCTAGCGAGTCTAGTAGCGAGGATAGCAGTGATTCTAAATCTGATTCGGATACTTCTAGTACCACTACTACTAGTAACACTACTACCAAGCCTACTTTTAGCTACTCTAATAATATGGTTAAAAACTCCCTTTTATATGATACAGGTTCTTCTTGTCACATTTGTAATAATAGGGCTTTCTTTAGGGACTTTAAGCCTCTTAAGAAAGGTCAAACCGGCCCTATAATTATAGCAGGAGGACCTATCTATCCTAAAGGAAGAGGCACCGCTGTTTTTAACGTTCTGGTCAAAAAAATCCACCAGAATATAGGCCTTTAGCTCTGCTAGATGCCTTATATTTCCCAGGCATAGATACTAACCTAGTTAGCGGGTTATCCCACTATCTAAAGGGAGGTTATCTAGCTAAAGACCAGCTTTTCCTAGCCGATAAAAGCCCCTGTGGGTTATTAGAACCTGCTAAACACGGCTTCTTTTTGCAGATTAAGGGCAAGCCACTCCTAAGATTTGCAAGCATTCAACCCACCTCTCCTTTATGGGCTCTCAATTTTGCAACCAACAAAGAGCCTATAAGACCGAATTAGGGTTTTCCTACCCTATAGAGGTTCAAATTCCGCAGCCAGCATTTAATCCCGAGGAATATCAACGAATCGAAGAATTAGACTCTGAAGAAGACGAAGATTCAGCCCTATATCCCACCGAAGCTCCTCCTAGTCAGGCACCTTCTATAGGGGTTTAGAAGGTCCATACCCTAATGACTTGGGTGACGATAGTGGCCGTCTATTGCCCCAGAGGCCTGTGATTCTTAAGAGGCCTGGCAACAGAGGGAGCTAAGGGATAATAGCCCTGAAAAGCTAGATTCTAGTTACAAGAAGTTACTAGATTTAGCCCTTCTTTGGCACATTCGATTAGGCCACATCGGCCTCCCTTTACTAAAGAAGTCTTCGAAATTAGCTAAAGGGATCCCTGATTTTCCGCAATTAAAGAAAAGGATTTCAACTGCATAGCCTGTATGCAATCGAAGGCTGTTAGAAGACCTACCAAAAGACCTATTCAGGACCCCCTAGAGTTTTAGACATTCTAGAGGGAGATACGGTTAAAATCGAACCTATACCGCATAATAAGAAGGCCCTAGTCCTTATCCTTATTGATCGAAAATCCCGGTATAAATGGTGTTTTCCATTAGCTAATAAAGAAGGTCAGACCCTTTATATAGCTATTAAGGGCTTCTTTAAGGCCCTGAAAAACCGATATAACGCGTATCCTAGGCACCTTCACTTTGACGGAGGCACTGAGATTAACAACGAACTTCAGTTATGGTTATCTTCTAAAGGAATTTGTTTTAGCACCTCTTGCCCTTATATTCACGAACAGAATGGGCTAGTTGAGAGGGCTATTAGGGTTATCCTAGACCGGCTTAGGGCTACACTTCAGTGGTCTAAGCTGCCCTTATATCTATGGTCTTACATCCTTCCAGCCATAGTGGACTTAGTTAACATCACCGCGAATACAACTAAGCCCCTAACCCTAAGCAGCTATATCTAGCTGACTTAGAGCCTGAGACCTCTTATAAGCCTGATTTTTCGAAAATTAGGGCTATAGGGTCTTATTGTGAGGTTCTAATACCTCCGGAGCAGAGATCAAAGCTTCAGAAGCTAGCCCTAGGACTATCCCTGGCCGGCTACTTGCAACTCTAGGTTCCAGCGTTTATCTTGTTTATATACCCTCTAAAAGGTCAGTTGTCAAGACTAGCTTTGTTAAAATTATAGAGGATATAAGCTCTGTAGGGTCCCCTAAGCCTTTAGGGAGCTATCCTTCAGAGGGAGAAGCCGATATCTCACGAGATAATCTAGAGGTTCAGGATAGCTATCCAAAGCCTCTAGCGCCCGCAGCGCCCGCAGCGCCGGTAACGCCTCCAGCGCTACCCCTAGAGAGCCCAAGCTCTAGCGCCCCTAATAAGGGTGCTATCGAAAAACCGTTTTCAGATTCAGATTCTTTAACTGATCCTGATTCTATGGACATCGATGATTTCAATATATCTTCTTTCGTTAAGGAGATATGCTTCAAGGCACAAGAAAAGGCTAAATCGTTGTCTTCTAATAACGATTCCGACACCCCTAAGACATGGAAACAAGCTTTAAACAGCAAGGATAGTCAGAAATGGATAAATGCAACTTTTAACGAATTTAAGCAGCTTCTAGCTGCTGGAACCTTCAAATTTATAGGGATAGACCAAATTCCTAAGGGCCGGAGGGTTCTAAAGAATAGGCTTGTTTATAAGCTTAAAAGGATAAAGAAAATAATCCTTTAAAACACAAGGCCCGACTCGTTGCTAAAGGCTTTATGCAGATAGAAGGTCAAGATTACATCGAAACCTATGCTGCAACTAGCATTCCCCTAGTTGGCGGATATTACTAGCCCTAGCGGCTTGTAATGACTGGGAAGTTGAACAGGTCGATTTTATAGGGGCCTTTCTAAATAGCTCGCTAAAGGAAGCTATTTATATGCAAATCCCTGATGGATTCGCCGATTTTGCCGAAGCCGCTACGCCTGAAATAACTAAACTACTCAAAAATACGGTTATAAACCCTCTCAAAAGCAAGTTATTTTCCTACAAAAGGCTTTATATGGATTAAAACAAAGCTCTAGAGAGTGGCAGCAGGCTTTAAAGGACCTTCTTCGAAAATTAGGCTTCCACCCCTAATATCTAACCCAGCCGTCTTCTTCAACCCAACTACATCTACATATATAGCGACATATGTGGATGACTGTCTTCTTATAGGTCCGGATCTAGCTTATATCAATAGGCTAAAGAAGCTATTACATAAAGCTTATCCTATAGAAGATCGTGGGCCAGCTGAATTTTTCCTAGGCGTTCAAATCACTAGAAATCGAAAGAAAGGGACCTTAACTATCCACCAGTCCCAGTACATTTCTGAAGCCTTAGAAAGATTCAATATGAAAGATGCTAGGCCTGTTAAAATTCCACTCCAACCCGGAATTATAAAACAGGCAGCCAATCACTTAACCAAGCCTCTTTCCCCCTGATCACAAGCTATATCAGAGTATTATAGGAACTATTATGTACTTAATGCTCCTTACAAGACCTGATATTGCCTTTCCGGTTCAGTGGCTTTCCACAGCACTATCTAAGCCATATATAGAGCATTTAAATGCCTCTAAACATTTGCTTAGATATCTTCTAGGCTCTATGAGTTATTCTATAACTTATAGAAGGT
This sequence comes from Epichloe glyceriae, assembly GCA_023658535.1. Lineage (NCBI taxonomy): Eukaryota > Fungi > Ascomycota > Sordariomycetes > Hypocreales > Clavicipitaceae > Epichloe > Epichloe glyceriae. The sequence goes on along the minus strand of CP098291.1, from coordinate 6,087,453 downwards.
CTAAATCTGCTACTAAAGCCTCTGCAACCCTTATTGGCTTTTGTGATAGTGACTTCGCGGGTGATAAGTCCTCAAAATCAACCTATGCTTATCTCTATAAGCTAGCCGAAGGACCTATTAGCTGGAAATCGAAGAAAGCAACCACGATAGCTTTATCTACATTAGAGGCTGAATCAGATGCTCTATGTGAAGCTATTAGGGAGCTAGAGTGGCTTTACGGTCTCTTTAATGAGATAAAGCTGCCTATAGCACCTCCAGTTCCGATTTTTAGTGATAACCAAGGCGCTATTACTACCGCTAATAACCCTGCTCTTCATAGCAGAACAAAGCATACCCTGCTAAAATTTAACTATACCAGAGAAAAGGTACAGAAGGGTATAGCTAAGGTTATCTACATTAATACTAAGGAGATGCCTGCAGATGGTTTAACTAAGCCTCTGCCCAATGATAAATTTCAACAATTTATCCAACTATTAGGCCTTACGAATACAAAGGCCTAGCTTTAAAAAGAAAATCAACTAAAAAGTCGAAAAATCAAAATCAACAAAAACACTGGAATTCCGTTGAAAAGTTATTAATTTAAGTTGAAAAGTTATTGATTTAAGTTTAAAAGTTATTGGATTTATTATTGAATTTATGGTTAACTTAGATATCTATTAAAGAGCTAAGTTTAGGTATTGAATTAGTTACCTCATACTTTTCTAGAGGGAGTGTTAAAATAATGCTATTTATAGCACTATTTTATAGGCCCACTAGTTGCCTAGTTGCGTTGTTGCAACGTTGGTTGCAAGGCGTTGCTTGCAGCGTTGCTTGCAGCTTTGGCTGTGACCTGCGTTCCTGCACACAACTAACCCACAGGCTTGTATGACTAAGCCGACTAGGTTACCCTATAGGGAAGCTGAAATCGACTGTAACTAGGGAACTAGTAGTCGTATAAAAGGCTGACGTATACTATTCGAATCCTTGATTTATTCTGGATTTTATGGTATATTTTATTAATAGGGTTGTTTATTAAAGTGCTTAGTTGGGCCACACGGGCGTCTAGTTTGTATGGCCGTGAGTCGATTTTTACTTTTCCCATACAAATGAATTATGCGGAAAATAAAAAGTAGCTCACGAGACCCTATTGGCGACCTAGTTCTGCCGATATGGTCGGTAGGTCTATGAGGGGACTCAGTAGAATCCTCTCATTGCTTGTCAGATCGTCCGTATTGCTAGAAATCAACTACATTTAACTATCAAAGCTCTATATCTTGAAGAATCGTCGTATTATAGTGAATCTAGAAGCCGCCGCGTCAGAATCTATTAGAGAGGTCTTCCTATCCCTCTAGCTAGATTCCCCTTCCATTTTCAATACCTATTCTAGATGTAGTTACTGCATGCGCTATTACTAACCCTAGAAAGCAAGACATATCTATAGAAAGGAAAACATACGTGCTTATTAAAGAAGGTAATATGCTGCATATATAAGTTCAAGTAGTAGGTGCAGAATATACTATTTAATCTGCTAAACATAGACACTAGCAAAGCTTAACGGCATTTAGGACGTTGTAATAGGGCATGCAATAAGTACCTATTAGGGTAAGCTATCTTGGCAGGAATAAGAACTGGAGAATAATAATTATTTTTAACAGTAAGGGCTAAGACACTATCTAATTTAGCATAGCTCTGTACAAATTCCTTTAGTAATTTAGTCCCCTTTATAGTCTTAATTAAATAGGGAGGTGCTCTCTCTAGGGGATTTTTAGAAGGATAAAGAGAAATCTCTGTGTATAATAGAACGCCGCCATTACTAATGTTAATCCCGCTTTAAACCTAGAAGGCAAAAAGGAACTTATACTATGAAATAGAAGCTATTAGCAATAACTTAAGCATAAGATTAAATAATCTGCATAAACTAACATAGTCTTTACTAAAGAAAGACAGGAAAAACTTAGTGTGGTTAGACTAGTCCACAGTCTTTATTACTAAGAGCTTGCCTTTAGGGATACTTGCCCTTATAATAGTGGTAATATTAGGAAGTTTTTGATGAGGTGTTTTGAGAGACTTAGCTATAATTAATTAATTAGGAAATAAAGTAAGGAATGGCAGGGCTAGGAATGTAAAAGGAGGAAAGGAAGAGGGTTAAAAGCCTTAAGCTATAAGACAATGCCTATAACAGGCGTTAACAACTAATAAGCGGACGGCTGCCTATAAGTAACTCACAATACCAAAGTCTAAATCACAGGAACTATTTAATCTGACCTACTTCTTATACTAGTATATATCTTCCTTAAAACCTTTAACCCTACTATCCCTTACCCTTTTTTTTTTTTTTATTCCCCCTTCTCTAGCTATGTTAAACCAAAATTAACAAGCACCCTTTTGATCTTAACTAGAAAGATGGAGCAGTATAAGGAGCCTGTTGTAAACGAAGAAGATTATACTAAAGTTAATGGCAACACTATCGCTTACTTCCCTTATAGCAGATGCCTTACTATATATTATGTTCACGTTTTAATATATAGGACTAAAAACTCCTTTTTAGAGAAGGAGAGGAAGACACTGTTAAGATTAATCTAGCTAATCTCTATAGATAGCAGCCACCTCTATTCCATCCGCGAAGAGACTGGCCGTAGCCCTTCTTAAGATTTGAAGTCTATTAAAATAGTAACGATTTTAATCTAGTAACACTAATCAGACTAGGATAGATAACTAAGCAATGGCGTAGTTATCTAATAGATGTTTACAAATTCCTATAAAAGGCTTACAAAACACTAAGTAAGGATTGGCTTAATTAGTTTAAGCTAATAGCAATGGGGAAGATTATAGAGCGTGGCCTTAAAGCAATAGTAGTAGTGCTTCTACAAATATTTAAGGTTAATAATATAGAAGACTTTAATATAGAGACACTGCGATAATTAATTAGTCTAAAGGCTAGAAGACTTCATACTACTTATTAGCCTATTAATATTAAGTATGGTTTTAAATATAACCCTATTAACCTTCACTTAGATATAAGCAACTAACGCCTTATTATAGGATTTACCTTCTTCACAAACCACTAAACTGCTTTTATATTTAATAGAAAGCAGGGATGCTTATACTATTTTAATAGTATAAATAAAGGAAGAATAACTTGTTTTATAGACTTCGTAGGTGGATAGGGACAGATTATATAACTTATGAACTACCCCTATGATTTTAAGGCGATTATAGTCCTAGTAATAGAGCAGAAAGGAAACTGGGAATATAGGTATATATACCTAGGGTTCCTTCTCGAAATGATTCGCTGCTAGGTTAGTCACTAAGCACTTAATCTAATTACGGAGGACTAGAACACACTAAATAAGTATAATATTAAGCTCGAATAATTGTATACTTTCGGTGGGGATTCTATCATTAGTTAATGGTTTAAGTTGTATCTTAAGGATTAGATAATATCTGACAACATCCTAGATCCGAAATATAGCTATGTTAAAGCACTTAAGAGAACTATAAGGGTTCTATAAGATATAGCTACAAACGAGCTTATAATAGGAGATCAGTTACTAAGGGAATTGGCGTACTAGAAAGATTTTGATCTTTAACATCTAGTGTAAAACACAATGAAATGCTTAATGCTACGCTTTGTGACCTAGATGGTTAGTAGAGGGCTGCCTATTAGTATAGTAGTTATGTCCTAGAAACTTCGGATTACTAATAAGAATCGCCTAATTAAATAGTACACTAACATAGCACGAAATGATAATCTCCGCGTTTAGGACTTTTAGCAGCCTATAGCCTGTGTTTTTACTGATAACCCCGAGGTCTTTAATATTAGTATATGAGAAATACTGCAAGAATAAGAAAGATAAATATAGTAGGAAGCCTAAGATAATCTACCTCTAATTAATGTAAAAGAATGGAGATTAAGTGGAAAGAAAAGTTATTAAATATTATAAGCGTCTTTATCTATATTATCATCTATTACTAGACACAAATTAATGCTACTATCCTTAGCCGCGAAACTTAAAGCACTCTAACGTAGTAAGGAGGATTAAACACCTGCTACTATAGGGAAAGCTCTTTAATTATAATAAATAGCAACAAACAAGCTTTTTAGATAGATATTAGGGATTAGCTAAGATTACTAAGAATCCATGGAGTTGTTAGGCAGGAGCAAGTATATGACTACAAGACCTTACTTAGATAAGCAGAAGAAAGAACAATTTAATACCCTCTTAGAGATATAGGTTAAGCTACAATAATTAATCTCCTTCTATTCCTTAGGGTATAAAGAGTAGCGCAAAGGAAAACCATTGTATAACTACTAACGTCATCCACGTACGCGTCTGTGATGCCACCTAGTTTAGTGCCCCGCAGAACGTGGGCTAGATCATTAAAGCTTGCTAGTAAGAAGAAAAGCACGCTTAAGGATTAATTAATCGGCGTGAGAATTGTGAAAAGAGAGTAACTTAGCGAGAAGCTAAGCGACCTATAGTCTGTACTCCCTTGCTAACATCACCTACCACACGTCCTCAAACACCAAAAACGCTAAAGCTCTCTTAGGAGATAAGAAATTTAGGTCTTTAGCTAGGGAGGTGTTATTTTTTTTTTCCTCTCTTTTCTCTCCCTATTTAAGCTTTCTCTTTCTTCTTTTTTATTTTGCTCTTATTATTATTACTAATTCTATTTCCCTTCTTTTACTTTAATACTTCCCTTTTACTTTAGGAAGACCTGCTGCATAAGGTTAATTAGATTAGACCTAAGTGTACTAGATTAAATGATACCTTCTATTAATAAAAGGTATTAATCGCTGACCGCACTTGCAGGGCACTTTGGTTATTAGTGTGCACGCCTAGTTGAGGATAACTAGTGCACACCTAGGGAGGTGTTATGTGCTATAAGATGCGCGCCTAAAAACACGCGATCACGATGACACGATAATAAGCGCTAAGGGTTATTAAGATAGATAACATAACAGGGAATAATAATATTAGTTATCTAAGTAAGGGGAGCATTTAATCTATAAAGAGACTGTCTATAGCTAGATTCTTTTTAGACACACTACATATGACGAGATTCTTGAATTAACCCCTTAAGTTTTATTGAAAAGATACCTAAGATTACAATGAGATAAACTAAGCTTATTTCCCCTTATTTAATTAAGACAGCACTTCTAATCCGATAGACCATTTAATCTAGAGCGTCTCTGCATGACGAGAAATCTCTAGCCGTTATTGTGATCAATATTGTTAAGACGATTGACCCCTCTGTTATGTGTAGGCTCCAGAGCTACTTGCGACCGTGGGCCAGCATCGTGTCTTTTGGGGTGTTGTTTTCCGCTTGACAAATTACCTCTTGCTAGGTCTATTACCCTTCTAGTAAGGTTATCTTACCTTATTCCTTTTGGGTAAGTAGCTAAAGAGATATAAGGTTTATAAAGAACATTAGTTAGTACTAGGCCTTTAATAAGGTAAGGGTCTAGCTATTTATTAAGATAATCTAAGCTATGCTAACGCTATAAGCCTTAGTAATACTATAACTAGCTTAAATTCTAGGTTATTAGCTATAATTAAGGTCTATAAACTAGCGTTTATTATTAAAAATATGGATTAAAGTGCTGCTATTAAGTATAACCTATAATTTACCCTAGGTAAGGAAAGCCTCTATAAACTCTTCTATAGCTAAAAACATAGTATTCTTTTCTTTAGGTTCTTTTACGCTATTATCCTTTAACTATATATTATATGCCTTTTTTATATTATTAGGTTAATAATTTATTACTTCTTTTACCTTCTTTAATAGCTCTTTGTTATGGACTCGAGCTCTAAGCTCGGGTCATGTTCGGGTCGGAAAGGGCGCGGAGTGGGCGCGGAGTGTGCGCGGAGTGTGCGCGGGCAAATGTAGGGCTTTTGTAGGGCTTTACACGATATGCGCACGGACCGCGCACAAAGCGGTATAAAGCCGGATGCTGTGTGGCCTCTAGTCTAGTTCTCTTCTTCCTCCGTAAGAATAGACATCACACTCTAAACGCTTACGTGCAGTCGCCCTAAGGCCAGTTCATAACACTCTTTATTAATTTTCTAGTCTTTTATTAGGTAAAGCGCTTTATAGATCTTTTATAAGTCTTTTAACTTCTTTACCTTATATTTTTATAGTAAATATAGGAATCTTTCTTCGCTACTTTCTCTTTTTAGCTTTATCCTTTACTTTACTATTAAGAGTTAGCTTAGCTCTAAAGGCATTATTAGCCTTTACCTAAGACCTTCCTTAGGCTTTAATTAGGTGCCTAATCCTACTTATAATACTATAGAAATCTAGGACCTTTCCCTTACTCTTTACTAAATAAATTAATAAGCTAATTTAAGCTAAGATAGTAAGGAATTATGCCCTAATAGCATTATTAATTATTTCTGTTATGGACTCGAGCTCGAGGCTCGGGTCCTTCTCGGGTACGGAAGGGACGCGGAGAGTATGCAGGAAGGACACGTGTTATGTGCGGACATGCTTAGGACTTAGGGCTACTACGCGCGCCATGCGCACAGACTACGCATAGAGGGGTATATAGCTAGGCGCTATGCAATCTCTTATCTAGTTCTTTCCTTCCTCTCTAAGAATAATAATTACACTTTAAACGCTTATTTATAGCTACCCTAAGGCTAGTTTATAATATTTATTATTCTTTATAATAGATACTAATAAGATAGCAGCGTTACAGGAGGTTATTAAGAGGTAAGCGGCCTAAATTACTAACCTTACTAATAGGCAAAATACGGCCCTTATGCAAAAGCTATTACTAATAGGCCCACTATTTAATAGTAATAGAGTATTATTCTTAGCCTAGAAAGGCCTTATAAGTTATAAGTTACTAATAGATTAGGAGTTTATTAGTACTATATAAGATTAATAGTGCTTTATCTACTAGAATCTCTTACCTAAGGTATAGGCCTAAGTTACTCCTTACTTTAAAAAGGGGCACCTAGTTTATTTTAACTTAAGGTACTTCCTTAAGTACTTAGGGGAAATATTTAATAACCCTTATTAATAGGAGATAGCTATTACTAAGCTTAATTAGCTAAGGTAATAATAGTATAAGCGTTTTAGTGACTTTTATATTTAGTTTAAGTAGAAGTTAGCGCTTATAGGTAGGTTAGATTAGGTAAATATAGTAAAGTTATCTAAACTACACACCACACTTAATAAGTAAATAAGAGATTATAGTATTAGCTAAGACATTCCCTAGGCTAACTACCTAGTAGCAGTAGCTTACTTTTAGAGTATTATATTAGATATTAAGTCCTACTAGCTAAAGAAGAAGTATTAATTATATAAGCAGTCTTAACCCGCAGCCCTTGCGGAGAGGTCCTATTCACAGGATAAGGACACTCTAATAATAGACGTTTAATTAGCGGGCATAATAAGGACCTAAAAGGTTCTAGTAAGGCCCTAGCCTAATGTATATAACTAAGCATAAGTAACAAAGGGGCGTAAAGTAAGCAAAGTAAGTCTCTTAGGAAGTACTAGACACCCGCTATAAGAAGGGTAAGTACTTATAATATAGTTCTAATAAGCATTGGGTTATAAAATGCCCCTTACGCTATGCCCTCTGCCTAAAGGAGACGCTATTAGTTAATGCATATAATATAAAAGATATTAACCCTAAGGACTTAAGTAATAAGTTAGGAAAAGAGAAGCCTCTTTATTAAGTTATTTAAATAGGGAAGAGAATTAGGAGCTTAGAGAGGCTTTATAGTATATAGTTATTATTAAGGATAACTTTAAATAAATCCAAAGTAATATAAATACATTACCTTTCTTAGTCCCTATATTAATAAATAAGATAACCTTTTTAGATATATAAGTTAATATAGGATATAACTGCTATACTACTATTAGTAAACGCTTAGTCTAGAAGCTATAACTAGAACGTATCCCCTTACTAACTAAGAGAATGGTTTACACTATAGTTAGTATAAAAGAGGGGAAGGAGGATTATAAGAAGAGCTTATTAATAATATATATCGTCCGTTTTCGGATAGATATAGATAGATAGGAGATGCTAATTATAGCGTACGTGATTCTAGGATTAACAAGATAACTTATCCTAGGGATACTGTAAATAGCCTACTATAATATTAATTTAAACATAAAGTATTACTAGCTTACTGTAAGGGTGGCTAATAACCTATAGATTTAGACTATAGCTAGCAGAGGGTAGAGAAGCCTACGGTATGTATTATAGGATTGTTATTTATAGGAATAGTATAAAGGGTAAGGAAGCAGAAAGAGCATATATAGCTATGCGCTATAAGCTTATAGGAGATTACATCCGTGCTATAGATTAACGCCACGCTAAAACCTATAGAGTAGGAACTCTTAGTAGCCTTACTAGAGAAGTTATAGGACTTTAAGGATCTTTTTAGGAGAGTAAGGCAAACGCTCTCCTATTACACTAGGGCAAGTCTAACTACTATATTTACCTTAAACAGGATATAGAGGGCAATAAACTAGACTTACCTTAGGCACTATTATATAATATACCACATTAATACCTCCTAGAGATATATAAGCAAGTAACAGACTTAATAGATAAGGGCTAGATTAGGGCAAGCTTATCTTTAGCAGTAACACTAGTTTTACTAGTAAAGAAACCTAGGGGTGGCTAGAGGTTCTGTGTAAACTATCACGCGCTAAATAAGATTATAGAATAGGACTACTACCCCTTACCTTTAGTAAAGGAGACACTACGCTCCTTAGCTAAAGCAAAATAGTTTACAAAACTAGATATATAAGTAGCGTTCTATTATATTTATATTACTAAGGGCTAGGAACACTAGACTGCTTTCCAGACGCGGTTTAGATTATTTAAGTGGTTAGTATACCCCTTTAGTTTAGCGGGCGCGCCTATAACCTTCTAGAGGTATATTAATAAAGCGCTTAGTGGTATTCTTAGGGACTATATTATAGCTTACCTTAATAATATCTTAATTTATTCAGGGGTTTACAGAAAGATTACATATAGAAAGTCCGCGGGGTACTAGCTAGGCTATAATAGGCTAGGCTAAATCTAGATATTAAGAAATATATCTTTACTATAAAAGAGGTAAAGTACCTTAGGTTTATTATTCACATAGGAAAACAGATTTGCCTAGATAACAAAAGATTATAGCAATTAGAGATTAGGAGGCTTTAACACAGGTCTAAGAAGTGCGCAGGTTTCTAGGATTCGCTAACTTTTATTGCAATTTTATACTGTAATTTTTAGACATTATAGGCCCTCTAATTAACCTAATAAAGAAGGGCGTGGCATTCCGCTAAATAGAGGCGTGTAATAAGGCTTTTAAGACATTAAAGTTAGCTTTTATATTATACCTAATCCTTATATAATAGGACCCTAATAAGGACACAGTAGTAGAGGCGGATTGCTTAGGAATAGCATTAGGAGGTTACCTTTCCTAGATAAATAATAAAGGGGTCTTGTATCTAGTAGCGTACTACTTAGCTCGCTTATAACTAGCTTAAAGGAATTATATAATATATAACAAGAAGCTTCTAGTAATTATCTTATATCTTAAGGCGAAGTCAACTGTTTCCGGGGATATCGCTCGGAGAGGCTCGGTTCCTAGGCGAGTTAGAAGCGATAGAGTACCCCCAAGGGGCAGGACTCACGGGGAAATAGACGACGACATGGCGAACAGCGACGACGACGAGGATTATAGAGAAAACTACAACAATAGTCAGCAACCGCACCAAATCCGACCCGGAATTGCACCGGCAGACAAAAAAGGCATAAACGAACCCGAGAGAAGATAGATGACGAGGAAAGAAAAGAGGGCAGAATCCCGCGGGAATTGCTTCCTTTTATATATGTGAGGGGGGGCAGAGTGATTCACTATAGTAGCTTTAAAAGTGAAGCACAAGGAAAAGTGAAAAAGACATCACGAGGCAGGCATACACGCGGAACCGATCCTTAACCGGACCGGACCCGGCCTCACCCCCACACATAACCAAGAGCAGGTGCTCGGGGTTTATAACACACCCGGGTCGGAAGCGGACCGGACTTAGCTGAAAAGTGGGGCCACGGAAGAGTCGGCAAAAAGTGAAAAAACTGTGAGGATCCTACCACAACAGAATTCACCTCCTACTAGAAAAAAGCAAGGAGGCCCGAGACAGAACCGCCCCAGGCCCGCAAGCGCACCGGAAGGAGCGAATCCTTCCTCCCAAACTCGGATTTTCGGATTTTAGGGATAAGGCTAGCGAGAGCTGGCCACAACTTTTTCACGATAGGTAACTTTTCGAGCGGCACAGCCCCGATACAGGGCCGGTGCCGACCCAAATACAGACGCGAGAGGTTTTTCTCCCCATTTATGGGTTTTCCTGTCGACCAACCAGCCGGAGTACTAGTACTAGCAACTATATAGCTAGCTAGCGTATCCAATATATATATATATCTTAAGGCGTAGTTAGCAAAGCTATAGAGTATTAGCAATCTATTTATAATACTTATAGACTATAAGAACTTAGAGTACTTCACGGCCCTAAGGAGATATTAGAATAATAGGCGTAATAGGCAAAGACTCTAGCACTTTTTAATTTTTACTTACACTACAGGCTAGGGACTTAGGTAAGCTAGCTAAATATATTATTAAGGCGCTATTAGGAAGAGGTATAGTTAGCTAAACTAAAGGCGCCTATTATATAATTAGCGATAATGCTTACTTAGTTTAGCTTTAGTTAGGGTTAGCCACACATTAATATCAGGCCTGTATTAGTTTTAAAGGGCACCACTTCAGAGAATAACTTAGCTTTAGAGGGCAATATAACAGAGGGTAATTTAGCCTAAGCAAGAAGCATCCTAGCTAAGGACTCCTTATTTGCAGATAAGCACCTCCAATCCCTATAGGATTAATCCGTGGCCTATAATAAGACCTATAGACTACGGCTTAAGGCAGTAAGGGCTAGAGCTTAGAAGTTTCCTAACGCCGCTAGCACATAAGAATAGATTACGGACTATTAGATTAGCGCAAAGGGGCACTTTAATTCTAGGGCTAGACTTAGGTGCTAAAGTAAGAGCCTCTAACCATAACTTTAATCTAGCAGACTTATAACTTACCCTTACTAGGTTATCCAGGGCAGAACACTACCTTTAAGGCGCTTTAGAGGGACTTCTATTAGGATAGCATGTTATAGGACATAGCATAGTTTGTATGTAATTACCACTACTATAGGGGACGAAAGAGTTAACAGTTATATTAGGGCTTACTAAAGCTAATTCCCTTACTAGACAGATATTAGTTATAGATCTCTATTAACTTTATAACGGAGCTCCCTACTAGAAACTAGGCTAACCTATAGTTCCTAATAGTTATTATAGATAGACTCTCTAAATTTATGTAACTTAAGGCTATAATGTTAATAAAGGCTAAGGCGTGTGCAAAATAGTTTAAGTACTATTAGTAGTAGTTCCACAGGTTCCTTACCTAAATTATTACGGATTACAGGTTAGATTAGTTAAGTAACTTTTAGATAGCGCTTTATAAGAAGGTTAGCACTAAGTAATTACTATTAACCTCTTACTACCTGTAAATAGATAGAGGTATAAAGAGAGCTAACTAGGAGGTTTAGGCGGTGTTACAGGTAATATTATCCTTTTTATAATTTAAGTAGGCAAATTACTTACTAGCCTATTAACTAGTATTAAATAATAGGGATTCCTTAGTAATAGGAGTGAGTGTAAATATAGCTTTTTATGGCTTTAATATACCTACAATCTAGGCACCACTATTTACAGAAGCTTTAAGGACTTTAGTAAAAGGGTAAGCATAAGCATTCCTATAGCATTTAAAAGAGAGCATAGACCTAACGCAAGTGGCTATAGCTTTTGTCTAGTAATAGTAATAGGAAAACACGAATAGCAGTCAGAGACCTACGGAATAGTTCTAGGTTAGGGACTACGTATAGCTAAGTCTTAAGAACATTAAAACAAATCACCTATATAAGAAGCTAGACTAGGTTATAGCTAAGTATAAGGTACTAGAGGTACTAACACTATTAACTATAAAGCTAGATATTCCTAGGGGCTATACCTAGTCTTTTATGTGGATTTAGTCTAGAGGGTAGTAGAGGACCTATTACTAAGTTAAAAGCTAGCTAATAAAAGACCGCCGCTAGAGCTAATAATAACAAATACAGATAATAATCTTGCGGAGTACTAGGTAAAGGAAATTCTCGTAGCTAAGAATACGCTAGGCTAGGGGTTAAATCGTAATATTCTAGTTAAATAAAAGGTTATATATAGCTAATATAAGAACCCTAGAAAATGTGTAGAACACTAAGGCACTAGATAGGTTTAAGGCAAAATAGGGGATATACAGACAAGTAATAGTCTAAAACAGGTGTAAAAACAAGTGCAGTTTAACTTACCCTTAGAGGAGTAAGATAGCTAGAATACATATAGAAAAGCAGAGGGGAGGATAAGAAGTAAGGGGGCATAAAAATTTTTTTCCTAAGGAGAGGAGAGAGAAGGTAAGAAGGGGGTATATTATAGACTTAAGCTTAAGGCTTAGGTCCTTCTTAGGTATAAAAGGGACACGGAGAGTATGCAGGAAGGATATGTGTTATGTGCGGATATACTTAGGACTTAGGGCTACTACGCGCGCCATGCGCACAGACCACGCACAGAGGGGTATATAGCTAGGCGCTGTGCGATCTCTTGTCTAGTTCTTTCCTTCCTCTCTAAGAATAACAATCGCACTTTAAACGCTTGTTTGCAGCTGCCCCAAGGCCAGTTCATAACAATTTCTATAGGTAAGTTACCTTTAGTAATAGGGTAGTTTGCTTAAAAGCATCTCTTATAGCTAATTAAAGCATTTATAAGCTACTTATTAATATTTACCCTTATAAGGTTTTATTTAATAGTTTTATTAAAATTAACTTTAGTATAATACTTAATAGTCCTACTTAAAGGTATTATATTCCTTATAAGCTCTTTAATCTTATTATAAAGAGATATATATATATATATATATTGATTACGCTAGATAGCAATTTATGCTATTTACTAGTACTCCTGCGGTGATATATGCTTTGTAATAGGAAAACCGTACTAGGTTACTAATTATCCAATTAATAATTAGATAATTAGTTAGTTGCCTAGTTGGGTGAAAAACCTATTACGATTTGTTATGCAATGTGTGTTTATCCTGTACGTACAAAGTTGGATACCTAAGCTAATGTTTACAACGATTTTTTCCTATAATTATCCCCCGTTTTCTACAATCTGGTTCCCAATTCCTAACTAAATATGCAATATAGTTGCAAACCCTAGCTCAAATTATAACCCTAGAGCTCTGGGTATCCTAGCTAATTTATATAGCGAGATAGCTTGTTTAATTCGCTTGCAAAGCAAGGAAAAGTGGGTCACAACTCCACTTTTCCTTGCCCTACTGATGGTTCAATTCTAAAGGTGTGACCAAGACCTTTAGAATTGTGCCCCGTGTGGGATTCGAACCCACGACCTGCGACCCGGAACAGGTCTCCACAGCGTGTAACCACCACGCCACGGGGTTATAAAGAGATATACACCTTAAGGTTATTTACTTATACTTAGGCCTAAGCGTTACTATAAACTAAGTATAATACTCTTATAAGGCCTTTATAAGGCTCTAGAATTAGCTATTAAATACCTAATAATAACCACTAAGGACTACGAACTATACGCTATCTTTAGTATTATTAGGTTATTAAGGGTACTTAAAATAACTCTCTTTAGGCATATTATAACCTTTAGAAGAGCTTTCCTAAGGTTACTATGCGTTACTAATTATAGCTCTGCCACTACATAAGCGCGTTTAAACTCCTATAGTATTTAATATAAATAATTAACTTTATATAGCCTTTACTACCCTTCTCTTTACTAGTGTTAAAATAATGCTATTTTTAGCACTATTTTATAGGCCCACTAGTTGCCTGGTTGCGTTGTTGCAACGTTGGTTACAAGGCGTTGCTTGCAGCGTTGCTTGCAGCTTTGGCTGTGACCTGCGTTCTTGCACACAACTAACCCACAGGCTTGTATGACTAAGCCGACTAGGTTACCCTATAGGGAAGCTGAAATCGACTGTAACTAGGGAACTAGTAGTTGTATAAAAGGCTGACGTATACTATTCGAATCCTTGATTTATTCTGGATTTTATGGTATATTTTATAAATAGGGTTATTTATTAAAGTGCTTAGTTAGGCCACACGGGCGTCTAGTTTGTATGGCCGTGAGTCGATTTTTACTTTTCCCATACAAATGAATTATGCGGAAAATAAAAAGTAGCTCGCGAGACCCTATTGGCGACCTGGTTCTGCCGATATGGTCGGTAGGTCTATGAGGGGACTTAGTAGAATCCTCTCATTGCTCGCAGACCGTCCGTTAGCTAGAAATCAACTATATTCAACTATCTTGGCTCTCAAAGTGAATTATCTATCGTGGTTTAGTTATCTATAGGTCGCAGCGCCCTCTATTGCGCTAGCTATCTAGGAATTACTAGGGAGGTCTTCCTATCCCTCCAGTACATTCCCCTTCCCATTTTCAATAGGTTATGAGCCCGGAAGGCCTATAGATTAACTTTATTACACTGCATTATTCACTGCGATTGCTAGATTTTTGGCTATTAGTTGTGGTTTTACTACACTGTGGGCTCTTAAGATTACGAAGGAAAACCGCTAGAATTTGAAGCTTTTCATCGCCTAGCACCCCGCATCGCAACACTAGACCTTTAGTGTTGAAATTCACTACAAACCGCACCTGCAATATAATTTATTGCAACCATTACCTGTGATTTTATTCACAACCGCGACTGTCATTGATATTATCTACGCTGTAGATACGCTGCACTTCCCTCAAAATCACTTCGGACTTTTTAGTATATCCTATACTAAGCTTTTTGACCTATTATATTACAATACATTGCATTGCACTGCGTTGCGCTGCGCTGTACGTTCTATATTACCTATTATTCCTATCTGTGGCTCTTGGTGTTGTGAAAATTTTCTCCCTGAGAATTTTCACCGGCCCGTTTTTGCCCGCGCATACCTTTGACCCACTTTTCTAGCCGGAGGGCTCCCTTTCAAACAGCCCCGCCACGCATTTTACGTGCGCAAGTAGATTGCATTATAACCAATTTTCTAGCACACGTTATTTGCAACAGGAAGAAAGTCAGAGATTATACACAGGGGTTTTTGAAGATGGCGCCACCTAATTTCAAGGGAAAGGGACCTGGGGCAGGACCTTCCAATCCTAACCCTAACCCTAACCCTAGTAACCCTGGGGACCCAAGTCGGATGGATATAGAAGGTCAACCTATGGCTGCCCAAGCCAGCCCTTTGCAACTAGAAATGCAGAGGCAAATTGAGCAACAAGGCAAGACCTTAACTGAATTTATTCAGCATAGTGAGGATAATCGTATTAAAAACGAGGCTAGCATTAATGATCTTTTAAGTAAATTAACGCAAACCATGTCTGCTATGCAAGGTCTTCAGACCTCTTCTATTAGACCTAAGGAAGAAAATACTCAGGTACCTATAGAAGGTCTGTCAGCCACTAAATCTTCACCTGCGCCTGTACTATCCTCTACTAGTAACCTTCAAGCTGCTTTCAATGGAAGCGCTATAAAGGAACTAAATAAGAAAGTACACTCTATTCCTGAGGGAGCTAAGCTAAAAGGCCCTGAAAACTATGATCAGTGGAAGCAAGCCCTGAACATACAATTTAGAGCCCTAGGATTACCTGAATTCTTAGATAATCCAAGCATAGCTAGTCAGCTAGCTGACCCTGACCAGGCTATTCTTTTGATGATATTAAGAGATAGCTGTCAGTCAGGGCCACAAGCAGCTATCTGCTGGCAGACGTCCCCGAAGAAGCCTATAAAGTCCTTATTAGGCAGTATTCGCAGAGTGCTGAAATCCAGCGTAGTACGCTATACTCTAGCTACCATTCCCTAAATTTTTCAAATTATAAGGGATCTTTAGAGGCTTTTAATGCTGATTTTAATAATTTACTAGCTAGACTGCAGCTTTGTAGTGTAGTGATCGCACCAATTGATCAAGTAAATCATTATATTAATGCATTAAAGCAGACCTTTCCTAGTTGGGCTGAGAGACAAAGATTCACTATCAGAGCTTCTAGGGCACAAGGACTGCCTGTAAATACCTTGAATTTACAGTTCCTCATGGCGGACTTATTAGAAGAGCAAAGAGATAAATCTTCCCCTATAGCTAAGGCTCTTAGCTATAAGGCTTCCAATAATAACAAGGGAAATTCTAAGGACCAGGAAAAGAACATATCTAATCCTACCCCTAAGAAGGACCTAACGCTAAGAAAGAGCAGGATAAGAAGGATTCAAACCCTTCTAAGGCCTCTAGGAAGAAGCAGAAGAAGAAGAGTGGCACTGGGGCTAAAGAGAAAGGAAAGGAAGCCGCGTTTGCTTTAGGCTACAGCCTAGCAACAGGATACGTTGAAGAATTAGATTCTAACGAATCTAGCAGCGATAATAGTAGTGATTCTGAATCTAATTCGGATACCTCTAGTGTCACTACCACTAGTAACACTACTACCAAGCCCGCTTTTAATTACTCTAATAATGTAATTAAAAATTCCCTTCTGTATGATACTGGTTCCTCTTGTCACATTTGTAATAATAGGGCTTTCTTCAGGGATTTCAAACCCCTAAAGAAAGGCGATTGCGGCCCTATAATTACAGCTGGAGGACCTATCTATCCTAAAGGGAAGGGTACTGCTGTATTTAACGTGCTGGTAAAGAAAAATCCACCAGAATATAGGTCTTTAGCTTTGCTAGATGCCCTATATTTCCCAGGCATAGATATAAACCTAGTTAGTGGTTTAACCCACTATCTCTCCGGGGTTATCTTCTGAAAGATCAGCTTTTCCTAGCTAATAAAAGTCCCTGTGGGTTATTAGAACCTACTAAACACGGCTTCTTTTGCAAGTTAAAGGACAACCAACCCCTGTAATTTGCAAGCATCAAACCCACCTCTCCTTTATGGGCTCCCGGATTCATCAACATCCAACCCATACGACTTATATGGGGTTTTCCTACCCTATAGAGGTGCAAATTCCACAGCAGCCTACCCTGGATCCAACGGAATATCAGCGAATTGAAGAAATCGACTTTAAAGACGACAATATCGACAATTCAGCCCTACATCCCACCGGAGCTCCTAGTCAAGCATCTTCTGTTGTAGGGGATTTAGAAGGTCCATATCCTAATGCGTTAGATGACGATAGTGGCCGTCTAGAATCCCCTGAGGCCTGTGATCCTCAAGAAGCCTGGCACGATAGGGAGCAAAGGGATAGTAGCTCTAAAAAGCTAGATTCTAGTTACAAGAAATTACTAGATTTAGCCCTTCTTTAGCACATTCGACTCGGCCACATAGGGCTCCCCTTACTAAAGAAATCATCGAAATTAGCTAAAGGGATCCCTGATTTTTCCGCCATCAAAGACAAGGATTTCAACTGCTTAGCCTGTACGCAAACTAAGGCTATTAGAAGACCCAGCAAAAGACCTATTCAGGACCCCCTAGAGTTCTAGATATTCTAGAGGGAGATACGGTAAAATTGAACCTATACCTCACAATAAGAAGGCCCTAGTCCTTTTCCTTATTGATCGAAAATCACAGTATAAATGGTGCCTCTCATTAGCTAATAAAGAAGGTCAGACCCTTTATAATGCTATTAAGGGCTTTTAAGGAATTAAAAAATCAATATAATTCGTATCCTAGGCATCTTCATTTTGACGGAGGCACTGAAATCAACAACGACCTCCAACAATGGCTGACTTCTAAGGGAATTTGCTTTAGCACCTCCTGCCCTTATATTCACGAACAGAATGGGCTAGTTGAGCGAGCTATTAGGGTTATCCTCGATCGACTTAGAGCTACCCTACAGTGGTCCAAATTGCCCCTGTATCTCTGGTCTTACATCCTTCCAGCTATAGTGGACTTAGTTAACATCACCGCGAATACGACTAAGCCCCTAACCCCTAAGCAGCTATATCTAGCTGACTTAGAGCCTAAGACCACCTATAAGCCTGACTTCTCGAAAATTAGGGCTATAGGGTCTTATTGTGAGGTTCTAATACCTCCGGAGCAGAGATCTAAGCTGCAAAAGCTAGCCCCTAGGACCATCCCTGGCCGGTTACTAGCTACTCTAGGTTCTAACGTTTATCTTGTTTATATACCCTCTAAAAGGTCAGTCGTCAAGACTAGCTTTGTGAAAATTATAGAGGATATAGGCTCTGTAAGGATCCCTAAATCTTCAGGGAGTTATCCTTCAGAGGGAGGAATCGATGACTTTCTTCGTGATAGTTATCCCTCGCAAGATAATCTAGAAATTCAGGATAATCCAAAGCCTGAAAATCTAGTCCCCTAGAGAGCAGCCCTATAGAAGCCCCTCAAAGGCACCTATAGGTAATCCATTAGCTGATTCAGATGCTATGGATGTTGACGATTTCAATATAACTTCTTTTGTTAAGGAGTTATGCTTTAAGGCTCAGGAAAAGGCTAAATCAACTAACAACAGTGATTCGGATACCCCCAAGACCTGGAAACAAGCATTAAAAAGCAAGGATAGTCGAAAATGGATAGATGCGACTTTTAACGAATTCAAGCAGCTTTTAACTGCTGGAACCTTCAAATTTATAGGGATAGACCAAGTTCCTAAGGGCCGAAGGATCCTAAAAACAGACTTGTCTACAAAGTCAAAAGGGATAAAGAAAATAATCCCCTAAAATACAAGGCCCGCCTCGTTGCTAAAGGCTTTATGCAGATAGAAGGTCAAGATTATCTCGAGACCTATGCTGCCACAAGCATCCCTCCTAGTTGGCGAATATTATTAGCTCTAGCAGCTTCTAATGACTGGGAAGTCGAACAAGTCGATTTTATAGGGGCATTCTTAAATAGTTTACTAAAGGAAGCTATTTATATGCAAATCCCAGACGGATTTACCGAATTTGCCGAAGCCACGCCTGAAATAGCTAGATTACTTAAGAAATATGGCTATAAACCCGCTCAAAAGCAAGTTATTTTCCTTCAAAAAGCTTTATATGGATTAAAACAGAGCTCTAGAGAGTGGCAGCAGGCCCTAAAGGACCTTCTTTGCAAGCACGGATTTCACCCCTTAATTTCAGACCCAGCCGTTTTTATAACCCAACTACATCCACATATATAGCGACTTATGTGGATGACTGCCTTCTGATAGGACCCGACCTCAAATATATCAATAGATTGAAGAAGCTTTTACATAAAGCTTACCCTATAGAAGACCGTGGACTAGCCGAATTTTTCCTAGGTGTTCAAATCACTAGAAATCGAAAGAAAGGGACCCTAACTATTCATCAGTCCCAGTACATTTCTGAAGCCCTAGAAAGGTTCGACCTGAAAGATGCTAAGCCCGTTCAAATTCCTCTTCAACCTGGAATTATTAAACAAGCAGCAACCCACCTAACAAAATCTCTCTCACCCCCGATCATAAGCTATATCAGTGCATTATAGGGACTATTATGTACTTAATGCTTCTAACAAGACCTGATATTGCTTTTCCGGTCCAGTGGCTTTCTACAGCGCTATCTAAGCCGTTTATAGAGCACTTAAATGCTGCTAAACACCTGCTTAGGTACCTATCTGGTACTATGGGTTATTCTATAACCTATAGAAGGTCTAGATCTGTTACAAACTCTAAAGCCTCTACGACCCTTATTGGATTCTGCGATAGCGACTACGCTGGTGATAGGATCTCTTCAAAATCAACCTATGCTTATTTATTTAAGCTAGCCGAAGGACCTATTAGCTGGAAATCGAAGAAAGCAACTACAATAGCTTTATCCACATTAGAAGCTGAATCTGACGCTTTATGTGAGGCTATTAGGGAGCTAGAATGGTTAAATGGCCTATTTACGGAAATTAAACTGCCTCTAGCCCCTCCAGTCCCGATTTTTAGCGACAACCAAGGTGCTATTACGACTGCCAATAACCCTGCTCTTCATAGCAGAACAAAGCATACCCTGCTAAAATTCAACTATACCAGAGAAAAGGTACAGAAGGGTATAGCTAAGGTCATCTACATTAACACTAAAGAGATGCCTGCAGATGGCTTGACTAAGCCTCTGCCCTATGATAAATTTCAACAATTTATTAAATTACTAGGTCTTACGAAGTCCTAGCTAGCTTTATAAAATCAACAAAAAGTCGAAAAATAATAAATCAACAAAATATTGGAATTCTAGTTGAAAAGTTATTGGATTTATAGTTAAAAGTTATTGATTTGTTGGAATTTATAGTTGACTTAGATATCTATTAAAGAGCTAAGTCATTAGGCATTGAATTAGTTATGTCACACTTTTCTAGAGGAGTGTTAAAATAATGCTATTTTTAGCACTATTTTATAGGCCCACTAGTTGCCTAGTTGCGTTGTTGCAACGTTGGTTACAAGGCGTTGCTTGCAGCGTTGCTTGCAGCTTTGGCTGTGACCTGCGTTCTTGCACACAACTAACCCACAGGCTTGTATGACTAAGCCGACTAGGTTACCCTATAGGGAAGCTGAAATCGACTGTAACTAGGGAACTAGTAGTTGTATAAAAGGCTGACGTATACTATTCAAATCCTTGATTTATTCTGGATTTTATGGTATATTTTATAAATAGGGTTATTTATTAAAGTGCTTAGTTAGGCCACACGGGCGTCTAGTTTGTATGGCCGTGAGTCGATTTTTACTTTTCCCATACAAATGAATTATGCGGAAAATAAAAAGTAGCTCGCGAGACCCTATTGGCGACCTGGTTCTGCCAATATGGTCGGTAGGTCTATGAGGGGACTCAGTAGAATCCTCTCATTGCTCGCAGACCGTCCGTTAGCTAGAAATCAACTATATTCAACTATCTTGGCTCTCAAAGTGAATTATCTATCGTGGTTTAGTTATCTATAGGTCGCAGCGCCCTCTATTGCGCTAGCTATCTAGGAATTACTAGGGAGGTCTTCCTATCCCTCCAGTACATTCCCCTTCCCATTTTCAATAACTAGAGTCCTGTTTCCTATAAGGATTAGAGGCTTAGGAGAGTAATCTAGCTGTTAGAATCGCTGCGAATTCGTTGCGGACGAATTCGTCACCACGGTCGAATTGCGCGATTGGATGCACAGGGTCTTATCGCCTCACTGTGCACTGAATTGCGATTGGATGCACAGGGTCTTATCGCCCCACTGTGCACTAGAACGCAACTAGCGCACGGGGTCTTATCGCCTTACCTAGACTAGTAACGCGATTAGTTACATAGGACTATTGCCCTACTTTGCCCTAGATAGCGTGTTTAACCTTTAATACCACGCATGTGAAGGCATCCCTAGGATTAAGGTATATCTATAGCCTTAATCCCCCTATAGCTAGACTTAGAAGATAAGCAAAATTAAACCCTTTATATTAAGTAACTAGTGCACTAGTAACCTATAGTTATAGGACCTAAATCCCCTTAGTTAACTTAATACTAATTAGTGGTTACTTAACTAAGAAGGATTTAGTATAACTAACCATAAAGTAGTAAGAGAATACTAAGAAGAGACGTATAATTACCTCTATAAGAAGACATGCTATAGGGAGAAGATAATGCCTTTGTAGTATTAGGCTTTTAAAGGATTAAATTACTAGCCTTTGTCTAATTAAGGGCTAGCGCTATAAGGATTTAACCCTGCTAACTATCTTAGAATCTTAGCTAATAAGCTAGCTAAATCCCCTTCTCCTTCTCTTTTCCCCCTTCTCTCTTTTATTATAACTTCTTAGATAAAAGACCCTTAAAACCCTTACTCTTATCTAATAAGAGAAGAGCTTCTAGAGCAAATATAATAATACTAGAAAAACCTATTAATAGACTAGGACTTAATAAGTAATAATATTAACCTAGAGACTATAACCACTACTAATCTTAATAATAAGATTACTTATATAATCCTTTACTACAAAGAGTAAGTATATAAAGATTAGGAATAATAGGAGAATTACTAATTTAACTTTAGTAATTAAAATAAAGACCTCTTTAATAAAGCCTATAAAGGCCTAACTAAAGCGCTATAAGACCTCCTTTGCAAACACAGTGTATACGTAAGGAGATCTAGTAGAAGGATTACTAAAGCACTTAAAAGAGTACTCTAAGAAGAAGTATAATCTAAATAGCCTCTAGAAGAGATTAATAAGTAAGTTACTATAGGCAGATTCTATTTAAACCTCCACCTAAATATAAAGCTAATACTAATGATAAAGAACCCACACTCCTCGCCACAAGCACCTAACATTACGCTAGAACTATTATCAATAGCATTAAGCCCACTAATTCTAAATGCCTAGCCCTCTTAACCTGCTATTCCTATTTCCCCATCCCTTAAGTCTAACTAGGAACATATCTCTTACCACCTCTTATAACACCTTAAGCCTAGGAACACTATAATAACATAAGGAAGGTACTTGATCTTATAAAGATCTACAAAGAGGCTAATAAATATAGTAGGAAGATATTTAACTTTATTAAACCAAAGGTAGTGATATTATAAGACTAATACTATTAGCTTAACTTCACAGAAACCACGCTTATAAAAGCATTCCCTATAATACTAATAGGTAACGCAAAGAAATTCTATCTTATAAATATTATTATAAAGCTATTAGTAAGCTTTATATTTAATTAAATAGTTAAGCTTATTAGACAGCACTTTAAAATAGCTATAAATAAGTAATTCTACCGCTAAGAGTAGAATAGTATTACGCTACGTAGTACTATTACTAAATATCCTAATAAAACGACGATAAAGTGCCTTAACACTATAGTTTAAAGCCTTTAAGATATCTATAATAGACTCTTTAACTCTCTTACTAATAATACAGAACTTATTAAACAAACCCTCTAAGCTATTAGAGGTATACTAGAATATAGCCTTATAGAATTTGCAGTTAATAACACATTTGAAGACCTTATAGGCAACCTTTGTAAGTTAATTAGCATTGCCAAAGCCTAAAAAGAAGTTAGCTAATAACAGTTCTATACTAATAACCGCACTAATAAGGACTTCTTTACGGATTATTAATATAAGCGCTCTAGAGGCCCTAATCGCAAACAAGGCTACGATTAAGGCCGCTAACGACGGTTATAATGCTTTATATATGGAAAAGACAGCTACTAGTCCTTAAATTATAGCGATGAGGATTAACAGGAAGCAAGGTAATAATAGTGGAAGAACAAAAGGCATAGGAACCCTCTTTTTAATAACAAATATAAAGCTTTTCTCTAAGCCTACGAAGGCAATAATAGCGCTGTAAAGAGAATGACAAAAGCTCTAATAACAAAGATGCCTAGGATGTGGTTTGTGGCTAGGATTGAGACCCCTTGAGACCGGTCTCTTGGCTGAACAGATCAATCTGGCCACATCGGATCCCTAGTCATAGGCCCCTCGAGACCTTGCTAGTCTATCGGCTTCGTCAGATCGAAATCAGCTACATTTTCAGCTCTGTCAGATTGAAATTAGCTGTATCAGATCCCTAGTTATAGACCCCACAAGACCTCGCTAGTCTATCGGCTTCGTCGGATTGAAATTGGCCACATTGGATCCCTAGGATAGACCCTTCAGTCTATCAGGTCAATAGATCAATCCGGCTGCATTAGATCCCTAGGATAAAATATCCTAGATTTCCCTCCCTTAGATAGAAAATCAACTCTCCCTTTGTGGCCTTTAGCTTAGATTGTTCAAACCGAGATTATTTAAGATTATTCGAGCTTTTGAGATGATTTAAGAAGAACCTGAGATTTCCCCTTTTATAACTTGGATCCTCGCGATGGATTGAAAACCTCGCAGGCCTCGATATTGGTATTGGGCTCATTTTGCTAACATCATTAACATCATTAGCATTACCATCGTCATCGTTAAATTCGTTGTTTTTGGGTGGTGGTTTCGCCCGACAAAAATGGTGGAGAAACGAGGAATGGTCCTGTCAGACCTTCCGCAGTTAAATTCGATGACCTCCTTCTCCTAACATTGCCTCTTCTCTGGTTTTCCCCTTTGGTTGCCCCGTATGATTACTATAATTATCAACAGCGTCTTACCTCTTTCCCCTTTGATCTGGGTTAGCTTAATCAAAACCGATAATCCGATTAATTGATCTAGGTCATCTAACTAGTCTTTTATCGTCAAAAATCGTCAGACAGTTAGAATCAATTAATCGCGACCTTCATGACCTTTCCCCTCGACCCGGGTTAGCTAGGTTGATCTTCCTTTTCTAGCTTCGACCTTTCAACCTTCCTCTTCGACCTTCCTTTTCGACCTTCCTTTTTGACCTTCCTTTCCGGCTTCGACTTCTCTTCTGATTTTCGACCTTCCGACCTGCCCTAGCTCGAATCGATTAAATACCCTAGTTTTGCTTAGCTATCCGTTGGGGAGGCAAGCATCTAGACCCTCGAATTCGACTTCAATAAATCAGGTCTTTATTAGGCCTTTAACCTGACCTTCATCAACTAGGTCCTTTGTCACGGATCAATTGATTGGACTGTCTGACAAGACCTCTGACCGTTGAAGACCTCTCTGACTGACGATTTCCCTGACGATTGAAGGGGAATCTGACCGATAGAAGGTCTTCTGACGAGGCCTTTGCTGATTGAAAAGGGCCCCTTATTACGGATCAATTGATTATCTGACAATACCTTTGACCGACCTCTTTGATAAATGACCTCTTTGATGGATGACCTCTTTGATTGATAGATGGAAGGAGGCTGAAAATCACCAAATTTTTTTATTGTATATTTACAGTTATTCCTTTCTTGTTGTTTTTTGTTGTTACTGTTTTCCCTTTCCTAGGGGCTAGGAAGGAAAACAGTTGGGGAGGTGTTGTGTGGCTAGGATTGAGACCCCTTGAGACCGGTCTCTTGGCTGAACAGATCAATCTGGCCACATCGGATCCCTAGTCATAGGCCCCTCGAGACCTTGCTAGTCTATCGGCTTCGTCGGATCGAAATCAGCTACATTTTTAGCTCTGTCAGATTGAAATTAGCTGTATTAGATCCCTAGTCATAGACCCCACAAGACCTCGCTAGTCTATCGGCTTCGTCGGATTGAAATTGGCCATATTAGATCCCTAGGATAGACCCTTCAGTCTATCAGGTCAATAGATCAATCCGGCTGCATTAGATCCCTAGGATAAAATATCCTAGATTTCCCTCCCTTAGATAGAAAATCAACTCTCCTTTGTGGCCTTTGACTTGGATTGTTTAAACCGAGATTATTTGAGATTATTTGTTATGGACTGGCCCTAAGGCAACTGCTGTTAGGCGTCGATATGATATTGAGAAACTTAAGGAGGGAAGAAAGGAAGGTAGGAAACCTATCCCTTCCTGTGCCCCTTATACTCCTTAACTATCCTAAGCTATC
Source organism: Epichloe glyceriae (assembly GCA_023658535.1). Classification (NCBI taxonomy): domain Eukaryota; kingdom Fungi; phylum Ascomycota; class Sordariomycetes; order Hypocreales; family Clavicipitaceae; genus Epichloe; species Epichloe glyceriae. The sequence goes on along the minus strand of CP098291.1, from coordinate 6,062,034 downwards.
CTATCTATCCTCTTCCTATCCTCTTATTATCTTTACACCGCTTCTTCCTATCCCCTTATTATCTTATCTCTATCTCTTCCAATCCCCTTGTTATCTTACCTCTATTCCCTGCTATCTTATATTTAGCCTTATCTTCATCCCCTACTATCCTACATTTAGCCTTAATCCCTACCCTTACTATCTTAGCTTAGGCCCCTACTTATCTCCGTGTTATCTGCCATTAGCCCTCTTATTATATATGCTATAACTAATGCTTAGGCAAAGCCTAAGCCCTTATATACGTCCTTGCTCACCTATTACAAACCCGTATAGTAGAAATAAACCCCGCGTCTATATTTACTAACTTTAACCATTTGTTCCTTATCCTATCACGCCCTTTCTATAGATAGCGTCTTTATTATTTGTTATTGTTATTAGGTGGCGTGTAACGTATACCTTTCCTCACTAAGTTATAGAGACTGTCTCCACTTATCGCGTTTGCTTTTTATTATTAGGCTAAGTGCGTAATATGTGTTCCTAGCCCCTCCTTTATTATTATAGTAACCTTAACCCCTCCCCACTTATCTATAACCCCTCTAACATAGTTGCGCTTCCTATATAAATATCCTACTTTCTTACCCCTTATATAGCCCCTCCTTCCTATATACTACCTCCCCTTAATAATATCGCGAACTTTTTTATTTCCCTTATCTAGCTCTTCACATTCCCGTTTACTATCCTTATTTATTCACTTATTAATATATCTTATTTATGTCATACCTCTAACGTCCTCTCTCGCATCCCTGTAATACCTCTAGCTTATACTATTAGTAAATACCTTATAGAGGGTGATTCTAATAACAATAACTATACTACTCCTATATTAGTTTTTGTCCCTATAGCCCTTATATTAAGCGGTCTCTAACCATAGGCGTGCTAAACTATTATCCCCTAAAAGTAAAGGCTCTTGTCCTCCTTACTAGCATAACTATATAACCTGTGTTTAGTTAACCAGGTTTTTATCTACTAACCTAAGGCTTTAACGTGCCCTTAAAGACCTTAAAGCCGCTATTACAGCGGGTGATTACATTATAACGCCTAGAGTCGCGAAGACCCCGATATCTAAGCGTAAGATGCCTGTCCTATCTTAGGACTTTCGTGCCCTTATAGGTAAATAGACCGCGCTTCTAATTAGGCGTAGTTTAATCCAGCCCCTGTGCGCTTAGCCCTCAGCCCCTCCCCCTCCTCTAACGCCCCTAAGTTAAATCTAACAGGTTTTAACATTATACCCTTTATAGGTAAGAGTCCCTTAGCTAGCTATTAGATAGGAGGCGCCCTCTAATAGGTTACTAGAACCTTATTCTAGTAAAACTAGTAGCTTATAAACAGCATCTCTGCTATATAGGAAGAGTTTTATGAGCACTTAGCCGCAATCATTAAAGCGTTATCTCCCTACTATTATAGGGTTGCTCAAAGCTGTTCCTAGCTTATTAAAGCTAGTAACGATTTGCCCTCCTGCCGCTATTAGTGATATTCCCGTAATGCCTCTAGTACTAGTCCTATTAATTACTATCTCTCCTACACTATTAGGCCTATTCGCGCTCCTCTTATAACTAGTAATACCTAGGGGGTAGTCCTCCTCCCCTTACACCCGCTTTACGCCCTCTAACTATTAATCTACTTAGGCTATTTAAAGCCTAAGTAGTAGTAGAGGATAATAATATTGCTCCTAGTAAGTAATATCTTATGCCCCCTAGGCACTAATTAGAACTATCCTACCCTAACCTATATTAGGGGTATAAGGGTATAGGGACCTATAATAATAAGAGTGGGACTAAGGGTATAGATAATAATATCCCTAGGAATTTGTTAAGAACTTTTAAATTTATGTAAGCGGCGATTTGTCCGCGTCCTAGGTCTAGCTTAAGCCTACCTATAGTAGTTAAGTTTGCTATAATTAATTTAGTCTATTATTATATTATACACCCTTCTTATTCCTTTTCGAACTCATTAAGTACTTGTGTCTTCACTATATTCTCTAGCGGTTCCTATATTAGCTATAAGTATCCTACCTATTTAACTAGGACATTACATCTATTACCTCTACCTAGTATATTATAAGCCGCTAGAATCTGTTTTACGTAATACTCCTTAATAAGCTTATTATTATCTTCTAACAGTACTTACTCTAGAGCTAGTTAAGAGTTCTATAGTTTCTGACTTAGGAGAGAGTCTATTACTACTTATTTAATAAGGTCCACGTGGAATACTAGATAGATACCCTTAGTATATCTAATTAGACTATTAGCAGTGTAAGTACCTCTACTACTATATACTTTACTAAAACCTAGTTAAGTTTCCTTAAGGGGTGGTTTATCTTAATGTTCTTAAGAGAAAGCCATACTTTATTGCCTACTTAAAAGCGTTCCACTAGGTATTATAAAGCTACTATTACGTCCTGTTATTATTACTATACGTAAGCTATTATAGCCTAGGCTAGAAGAGTCCTCTCCTATAAGTGTTCTAGAAACTAAATAGCCCTTCCCTTAGGTATTATAGTAAATACTAAAAGGTCTAGCTAGGATTAAATAGGTTCTAGGTTATATCTATATAATAACTTATTTAGGCTTACCCCTATGATAAAAGAGGTTTTATTGTTTATTATAAGCTAGCAAGTAGCTAAGTGTTTAGGCTAGTTAAATTAAGAGAAGGAGATTACTACTTACAGTATTACTTACACCTCCTAGTTTGCTTATTCTATGCCGCCGTTAGTCTATAAGTAATATAATATAGAGAGAAGTTAATCTATTCTAACTAGCAAGCATAGCATTATCTAAAATTTCCTAACTAGTCTAAGCCATAGTCTATAATAATAAACTAGGGAACCCTCTAAACCTCCACTAAACTATCTTAAATTATTTTACATATTCCTTAGCACTAATAGAAGTCATTCCCTCTAGCTAGATAAATTTTAAAAGCCTGTCTATAATAACTATTAGGTAATAAGGTCTCTCTGAAGATAATGCTAGTAATTCTATTATAAAATCCATTAAGATCTGTGACTAGAACCTGTCAGGGATTGGTAGCGGTTTTAGCAAGCCTTAATGTTATTAATAACTCTTATAACCTCTAAAACAATAGCAATTCTAAACAAATCTAGTAACATCCTATAACATCCTATCCTAGTAAAACTGTTACTATAGAATCTAAAACATAGTGTTCTAGCTAGGGTGTCCTGTAACTAGCGAATTATAATATTACTAAATAAGAGTTATTATAAGAGGTTCCTATACTAGCACCTAGGTATAACCCCTAAATTAGAGCGCCCTATAGGCACTAAGTAAGCAATCCGCTACCTATTCTCTTATTATCGCTTCTAGGGAAATTTTTATACCCTTTCCTAAATAGCTTTTAGTTAAATATAGTATATAGGGTCTACTATAATAGCTTAGTCCTATAATAACTAAAGGTATTCTATAGTAAAGAGAACCTCTTTAACTAGTAGCGGAGTCGCGTTTAAAACAAGAGAATCCTAATCAGGGTCCTTCTATGAATCCATAGGTAATTAAGAGAGTTATACAATAGTGACTAGTTGTAGTATTTGTCCTGTCCTTACTCCTATACCCTTCTTATCCTACTCCCTTTATAAAAGTGCGTCTAGTTATTAAGCCTATATGCTAGGTCTATAATGTAAGTAAAAATTAAACAGGGCGAGCGTATCTGCTTACTAAGCCTGCCGTTCTATTATTAGATAAGGAGTGGTAAAGTATTCTAGGTTCTTATAATCTATGTAAATTATAAACGGTTATAAAATGCCTTATAGCTTTGCTAACCATACCTTAAGGTAAGAGATAATAGCTAGGAGCTCCTTATTGTAAATAGTATAGTTCCTTTATAAGGCTGACAAGCTTGCGGAGTAGTACGTAACTAGGTATATAATGTGGTTAGGTCCTTCCTATGACATATAACCTCTAAGGGCTAGGCCTAAATAATCTGCCTTAACTACTGTAAGTTAATCTAGGTCCTATTATGCTAGAACTAGGTACTTAATAAAAGCCCCTTTTAATTTCTTAAAGGCCTTATTCTCTTTAGGCCCCTATTAGAAAGGGACATTTCTCTTTGTAAGTTATATAAGCGGTGCTACTATCTTAGAGAAGTCCTTAATAAAGTCTTAGTAGAAATTCGCAAACCCTAGGAAGCTTTAGACCTTACATAGCTTTGTAAGCGCTAGCCATTCCCTAATTACTATAACCTTTGCTAGGTTAGGATAGACTAAATATCCTGCTATAATAATATAGCCTAAGTACTAGACTTCCTTCACAGTAAACACAGACTTACTAAGATCTAGGTACAATCCCGCTGCCCTTAAGCGGCTAAGTATTAGTCAGACCTTAGCCATATAGTCCTTCCTTAACCCCTTAAATAGACTAAGATATTGTCTAGATATGCTATAATAAAATCCCTAACGCATCCCCTAAGGATTTATTAATATAGCGTTAGAAGGTTACTAGTGTGCCTACTAGTCTAAATAGGCAGACTAACCATTTAAACAGTCTAAATCTAGTCTAGAATGCTATTAAGTGCTCCTTACCCTCTGCTATCTGTAGTTTATAGAATACTACGCGGACATTTACCTTTATAAACTATTACGCCTTAGAGAGGGATTATAAGGTTTCCTTAATTAAAGGGAGGGGGTATTAGTCTTATGCTATTATCTTATTAAGCGCGCAGTAGTTTACATAGAAACGCTAACCGCTATTTAACTTCTTAATAAGGAGAACTAGGGCCATAGCTAATAAGGAGCTAGTATAGATTTATCCTTTATCTATAAAGTCCGTAATTTAACGTCTAATTTCCAGAAGCTAGTCCCTTAGCATATTATATAATAGTCCTTATAGCAGTGTAAGTTTAAAACTATCCGGGTTCTTACGTAGCTAGATATAGTGGTTAAGGGATCCCCTATAAGGGGGTAACCTATCTGCTTTAGTTTTGTTAAAAAGGTCCGCGAAGTCCGCTAACTCCTCTAGTAGTGTTAATATATTAGGTTTATTTAGTTATTATTTTAGTGCTATAAGCTATAGCACTATTATTATCTCCCTTAAACTTATAGTAATAAAGTAAGTTATAGTGTCTTTCTATTATTAGGCTCTGCGTGCTTCCACAGCGTATAAGGCTCTAATAATTCCTTAAATAAGCTTATCTATACTACGCTCTAAGGCTTCTAATATATAAAGACCCTTTACAGCCCCTATTACTAGTTATTGTTTTACTATGTAAATTACTACATCTTATTATTCTAACCATAGTATCCTAAAGATTATATCCTAGGTAAGGCCTAGAATAATATATAGGTATACTAATAACTCCCACCTATTAATATTAATCCTAGTGTGTACTATATAGGTAATTAAGGAGGTCTCCTCCTTTATATATTTCCTTACTTCTTTGTTTTTACTATAGTATAGACTTATCTCTGTGTTAGTAGTTATATAAGCTTAAGGCCTAACTATCTTACTACTAGTTCACTAATAGCACTATAGTAATCACATCTATAGTTAATCTAAACATTAAGGTAAGAGCATATATTAAAGAGTATAGGAACTAGGAATAGTGGTTAATCTATATAATATTCTATATCCTTCTTTATACTTATACACTAATTATACTTATCTATAACTATAGGCACTAGCTAGCCCTCCTACCCCTATATAAGACTCTGCTTAGGGGCTACTTATTTTCCGTGTTATTAGGGATAATTTCCTTATCTACGCTTTCCTTATCCGCCCTGTGTGTATTAATGTTAACCTATAGTCACTAAGGCAGGAGGAGGGGTATCCTAGAATATAATAGCCCTTAATGCTATAACATAAGCAGCACCCCTCCTAGTAGTGTTTAGTTATTTCCGCTCCTAATACCTATTTAGCCCTCTATAGTTTAATATCCTTCTAGGCTTTTTCCTTTTTATCTAATTTCTTTTATTTCCCTGCCTATATTACTATAGCCTATACCCTTATTATTAGCGTGTTGCTATTATGGTTAGTTAATTAGGGTACGTGTTAGACTAGCTGTGGTCTATGTTAGTTCTAGTACTTATCCTCCGCGGCAAGAGACTTAATATTAACCACAATACTATAGTAAATAGTAACTGCTAGGTAGTAGTCTATTTTGCTAACTCCTCTGCTAACCGTGATCTCTCTTATACGCTTATTAAGTGTATGTTATAGTTTAGCTAACTTAACTTTGCTTACCTATTAGGCCCCTCCTACTAGGGAGAGCTTTTATTTAAAGTAAATAAAGAATATAGTAAATAATTCTCCTAATCCTTACTCTATCTAGTTAAGTTCTATTAGGGCTATTTCCTGCCTATGTAAGTTTATATATAGGGTCTTTAAGTAGTTAAGAAAGGCTTTTAGCCTATAAGCATTTAGCTTGCCTGCCTTAAAGTATATTATAATACAGGCCTAGACCTTAGGTAAAAGTTATTAGTAAATAAACACCTATTAGTCCTTATTATCTCCGATAAAGTCCACATCTACCTTAAGTTTATATTTTATAAGGAACTTCTAGGCAGTAAATGTGATTTTATTGCTATTATATAGGTTACCTATCTAGATCGGTTTTTATTAAACCTGTGGTGCTATTAGTATTAGGTTAGGAGCTATAAGTTATATAGGAGGGTCTGTATTAGGAGCTGTTAGTTATGTAGCTGCGTCTAATAAGATAGTAACTTGCGGTGCAAGCATTGGATTTGCTTGCACGTTTTATTATAAGGACTTAATTACCTAGCTTACTATTCTAGCATTAGCTAAAGTGTTTTAAATTAGGCATTATAAGCCCCTAGTGGTAAAGTAGCATCTGATAGGGGTGTTATAGTCCCCTAGCTAGTTCGTTTGTCTGGTTAAAGGTTATCTCCTAGGTCTATTACATAATCTATTATTATTTGTTTTAGTAGTCTTTATAGACTAAAGGAAGTTTCTTAAATATTATAGACTAGCCCTAAGGCAACTACTATTAGGCGTTAATATAATATTAAGAAACTTAAGGAGGAAGAAAGGAAGGTAAGAAACCTATCCCTTCCTATGCCCCTTATACTCCTTAACTATCCTAAGCTATCCTATCTATCCTCTTCCTATCCCCTTATTATCTTTACACCACTTCTTCCTATCCCCTTATTATCTTATCTCTATCTCTTCTAATCCCTTGTTATCTTACCTCTATTCCCTACTATCTTATATTTAGCCTTATCTTCATCCCCTGCTATCCTACATTCAGCCTTAATCCCCACCCTTGCTATCTTAGCTCAGGCCCCTACTCATCTCCGTGTCATCCGCCATTAGCCCTCTTGTTATGCATGCCACAACTAATGCTTAGGCAAAGCCTAAGCCCTTACATTATTCAAGCTTTTAAGATGATTTAAGAAGAACCTAAGATTTCCCCCTTTCACGACTTGGATCCTCGCGATAGATTGAAAACCTCGCAGGCCTCGATATCAGTATCGGGCTTATTTTGCTAACATCATTAACATCATTAGCATCACCATCGTCATCGTTAAATTCGTTGTTTTTGGGTGGTGGTTTCGCCCGACAAAGTGGCTAAAGCCTTTATTAAAGAATCCAGTAAGATTAAAAGTAAGCTAACAGTTACGCAATTCTTTACAAGTGCTATAAAGCTAGCGAACGGAGGTAATATCTTCTAAAACCTTAGAAAAAAGCCCTCTAGCATGCTCTCTGTAAGGAGGATTTGTTTAGGCCTTAGTTAACCGCTTATATATTAGAGAAATGCTACTCTAATAAGGTATTTAGAGGTATCATTCCTAATACTAGGGCGGCAGGCTTTTTAACAGCTAGTATTAACTAGGCTAAGGCCCTAGTAAAGAGGATGCCCTTATTAATAATAGAACCTATTAAGAGGTAACAAACCGTGGAATTTAGCGCTAGATTAGTAATATTAGTAGGAATTTAAAGGTTCCTATAGTCTTTAGCCCTATCACGTTTTATATTATTAATATAAGCACACCGTTCTTGTATAGTATTAATAATATAGATAACATAAGGGTTAAGATTAATAACCTTAAGAACATACTGATTTAAGGTGATTAAAGGGTGCTAATTATTAGAAAATAAGGATATCCCTAGTAGACTTTAGAAGCTATAGAAGTAACCGCTTACTTTCTCTTAGAAAAGCAAATTTATTAGCTTTATTAACGATTTAGATATCCTTCTGTATAATAGCTATTAAAGGTCTTATATCGCGTAGGCGAGGATGTGAATAATAAGGTTATTAAGAAGATCACGAAGGTCTGCTACTACTATTAACTTAATAGGAAGTCGCTAGGGCAATTCCGATTTATATTAAAAGATAATTATAACTTTAACTACAAGATAATTATTAATATAATACACCTTAATAAAAGCCTATGCTTTATATTATTAACGTAATAACCTTATTCTAAGTAGCTCACTTCCTTAAACCTTAGAAGTAGAAGGTATATAATATCTAAAACGCGCTAAAAGAGTGCTAGATTAATACCTATCTAGGTCCTCTAGACTAGATAGTTTATAATGCTAGAAAGAATTTTACCTTAAACGAATTCTATAACTACACGCGCGTTATAGTAATTAGCGTTAACGAAGTGCCTGTGAAAGCGTACTAGAGTATTAGAAAGGTTAAACAATACCACGGACCGCTAAGAAAAGCGTATAATATTATTAGCAAAGAGCTAGGCAATAACATAAGCGTGATAATGGATTAAAAGCTTTAAATAGCTATTAAGGCTATTAAAATTTAGTAAGGCTAGATAGGCTTATGCCCACACTCCTTATATTTGGTTTATACTTACAACTAGCTAATGATTTACCACTAAGCCTCTCTATTACATAATAAGCTATAATCTTACAGAAAGTAACTAACAAAGCCTAATAATACTTAGCAAGAAGGTAGGTTAGAGATACCCTTACTGCTTATAATAGTCTAAACACAATGCCTACACATTTACTACCCCTATAGTTAGATGTGCGTGTGTGGCATAAGAAAGAAGGCTAGTAGGGCTTGTATAAGCTAATTACTACTAATAGTAAAAGCTACACTCTTTAAATGCTATACAGACCTACTAGATTTCGATTAACTATTATTAAGCTATATTTACGTAATAATGATAATCCCTAATAAGAAGAACTAGAATCTAAAGCCGCTTCTAACAAATCTAATAATGATTTTAACCTAGAAGAAGAAGAGTATACTATAAGATAAAGAGAGCAACCTCTAAAGCCAAAAACCACAACTAACACAAATCTAATACCTAAGAGAGGTTATAGAAGGCCTAGAAAGAACCCTCTCTAGCCACCTAAAAAGCTAATTTAAAGTAAAACCTTCCTTATAGTAAAGGAAAAGGCTAATTTTAACCTAGCTATATAACTTTATAAAGAAGGAAGATAACCACTCTAGGTGACCTGTTTAAACGCTTTAATTAAGATAAGATTAGCGCTTTACAAGCCTGCGAAGTCTTTAGATTTGTTAGATTTAACCTAAACTTACACAGTAGCTAGTAAATCTTTAAATCCTATATAGTTTAAGAAGTTAAAGGAAAGGGAATAGAAACACTATATAAGAAATCACGGCTAGTTATCTAAGGCCACAGTAATTACAATAAATTTAATATCCTAACCCAATCTCTAACTATCTAACAGGCTAGTTAATAATTAATTATAGCCCTAGCCCCTTCCCTCTGTAAGAAAGGTATTAGCCTTTAGATTCATAATATTACATAAGCGTACGTATAGTTAATAACAAAGCTTAACAGGTGTATTATTATGTAACTTCCTAATTAGATTAAACACTTATATTTATAAGGAATAGTAATAGAAGTTATTAAGCCCCTTTACAGAATTACAGAAGTAGGAACACACTAGTGGTTAATATACTTCTATTATTATTATAATAACCTTAATATAGTTACTTTAATATATAACTTATACCTATTGATTTTAGATAATAAGGACTGCTTTAAAATCATTAGAATGTAAACTAATAATACCTTAAGGCTTAGTAATAATGCCTTCTTTAAGCGTAAAGAATCTAAGCTAAAGAAAGCTAACTTTACCACTAAACTAAAGCAAAGGCTTACCATAGAAACACCACTAATCTTTAATAGCTATGTGCTAACCAAATCTGATAATAACTTGCTAAACCTCTATTAGAAAGGCTAAAGTAAGAAGATTTAGCCTGTTAATATAGCTACAGATTTAAAGCATTAATAATACATTAAATAACGCGCCTATAAAGCGTATATTACTATAATCTATTAGCCTAAAGCATTATATAACCTCTCTATTATTACTTAATAATATAATATTACGATTAATAATATTAAATAACTAAATAAAAGGTGTTGGAATCGCTGCGAATTCGTTGCAGACGAATTCGTCACCACTTTGCATCGAATTGCAATTGGATACACAGGGTCTCATCGCCCCACTGTGCACTAAATTGCGATTAGATGCACGGGGTCTTATCGCCCCACTGTGCACTAGAACGTAACTAGCGCACGGGGTCTCATTGCCTTACCTAGACTAGCAACGCGATTAGCCGCATAGGACTATTGCCTCACTTCGCCCTAGACAGCGTGTTTAACCTATAACACCACGTATATAAAGGCATCCCTAGGATTAAGGTATATCTATAGCCTTAATCCCCTATAGCTAGATCTAGAAGATAAGCAGAATTAAACCTTTTACATTAAGTAACTAGTGTACTAGTGACCTGTGGTTATAGGACCTAAATCCCCTTAGTTAACTTAACACTAATTAGTGGTTGCTTAACTAAGAAGGATTTAGCATAACTAACCACAGAGTAGCAAGAGAACACTAAGAAGAGATATACAATTACCTCTACAAGAAGATGTGCTATAGGGAGAAGATAACGCCTTTACGGTATTAGGCTTCTAAAGGATTAAATTACTAGCCTTTGTCCGATTAGGGGCTAGCGCTATAAGGATTTAACCCCGCCAACTATCTTAGAATCTTAGCTAATAAGCTAGCTAAATCCCCTCCTCCTCCTCTTTCTCCTCCTCTCTTTTATTATAACTTCTTAGATAGAAGACCCTTAAAACCCTCACTCTTATCCAATAAGAGAAGAGCTTCCAGAGCGGATATAACAATGCTAGAAGAACTTATTAACAGACTAGGACTCAATAAGCAATAATATTAACCCAGAGACTATAACCACCACTAATCTTAATAATAAGATCGCTTATATAATCCTTTACTACAAAGAGCAAGCATATAAAGATTAGGAGTAATAGGAGAATTACTAATTTAACTTTAGTAATTAGAATAAAGACCTCTTTAATAGAGCCCACAAAGGCCTAACTAAAGCGCTACAAGACCTCCTCCACAAACACAGTGTATACGCAAGGAGATCTAGCGGAAGGATTACTAAAGCACTTAAAAGAGTACTCTAAGAAGAAGTATAATCCGAATAGCCTCTAGAAGAGATTAATAAGCAAGTCGCTATAGGCAGATTCCATTTAAACCTCCACCTAAATGCGAAGCTAATACTAATAATAAAGAATCCACGCTCCTCGCTGCAAGCACCTAATATTACGCCAGAACCATCGCTAATAACATTAAGCCCGCTAATTACAGATGCCTAGCCCTCTTAACCTACTGTTCCTATTATCCCTCAAGCCTAACTAGGAACATACCTCTTACCACCCCTTATAACACCTTAAGCCTAGGAATAATATAATAACATAAGGAAGGTACTTAATCTTATAAAGATCTACAAAGAGGCTAATAAATATAGCGGGAAGATATTTAACTTTATTAAACCGAAGGTGGTAATATTATAAGACTAATGCCATTAGCTTAACTTTACGGAAACCACGCTTATAAAAGCATTCCCTATAATACTAATAGGTAACGCAAAGAAATTCTATCTTATAAACATCGCCACAAAGCTATTAGTAGGCTTTATATTTAATTAAATAGTTAAGCTTATTAGACAACACTTTAAAACGGCCATAAATAAGCAATTCTACCGCTAAGAGTGGAATAGCATCACGCTACGTAGCACTATCGCTAAACATCCTAATAAAACAAAGATAGAGTGCCTTAACACCATGGTTTAAAGCCTTTAAGATATCTATAACAGACTCTTTAACCCTCTTACTAATAATATAGAACTTATTAAACAGACCCTCTAAGCTATTAGAGGTGTACTAGAATGTAGCCTTATAGAATTCGCAGTTAATAACACATTTAAGGACCTTGTAGGCAACCTTCGCAAGTTAATTAGCATCGCCGAAGCCCAAAAAGAAGTCAGCTAACAACAGTTCTATACTAATAACCGCACTGACAAGGACTTCTTCACAGATCGTTAATATAGGCGCTCTAGAGGTCCTAATTGCAATTAAGGTCGCAATTAAGGTCGCGACCAAGGCCGCTAACGACGGCTACAATGCTTTATATGTGGAAAAGACAGCTACTAGTCCTCTAATTATAGCAATAAGGATCGTTAAGAAGCAAGGCAATAATGGTAGAAGAACAAAAGGCATAGGAACCCTCCTTCTAATAGCAAATACAGAGCTTTCCTCCAAGCCTACAAAGGCGACAATAGCGCTGCAAAAGAGGATAATAAAAGCTCTAATAATAAAGATGCCTAGGATGTAGCTAAAGCCTTTGTTAAAGAATCCAGTGAGATTAAAAGCAAGCTAATAGTTACGCAATTCTTCACAAGTGCTATGAAGCTAGCAAACGGAGGTAATATCTTCCAAAACCTTAGAAAAGAAGCCCTCTAGCATACTCTCTATAAGGAGGATCCGTTTAGACCCTAGTTAACCGCCTATATATTAGAGGAACGCTACTCTAATAAGGTATTTAGAGGTATCATTCCTAATACCAGGGCGGCAGGCTTCTTAACAGCTGGAATCAACCAGGCTAAGGCCCTAGTGAAGAGAATGCCCTCTTTAATAATAGAACCCATCAAGAGGTAACAAACTATTGAATTTAGCGCTAGATCAGTAACATTAGTGGGAATCTTAAAGGTTCTTACGGTCTTTAGCCCTATCACGTTTTATGTTATTAATATAAGCACACCGTTCTTATATAGCATTAATAACATGGATAACATAAGGGTTAAGATTAATAACCTTAAGAACGTGCTAATTTAAGGTGATCAAAGGGTGCCAATTATTAGGAAATAGGGACATCCGTAGTGGACTCTAGAAGCCACAGAAGTAACCGCTTACTTTCTCTTAGAAAAGCAAATTCGTCAGCTTTATTAACAATTTAGATATCCTTCCGTACAACAGCTATTGAAGGTCTTATATCGCGTAGGCAAGGATATAAACAATAAGGTTATTAAGAAGATCACGAAGGTCTGCCACCACTATTAACTTAACGGGAAGTCACTAGGGTAATTCCAGTTTATATTAAAAGACAATTATAACTTTAACTACAAGATAATTATTAATGTAATATACCTTAATAGAAAGCCTATGCTTTATATTATTAACGCGGTAACCTTGTTCTAAGTGGCTCGCTTCCTTAAACCTTAGAAGCAAAAGGCATATAACATCTAGAACACGCTAAAAGAGTGCTGGATTAATACCTATCTAGGTCCTCTAGACTAGATAGTTTATAATGCTAGAAAGAATTTTACCTTAAACAAATTCCGTAACTATACGCATATTATAGCAATTAGCGTTAACGAAGTGCTTATAGAAGCGCACTAGAGTATTAGAAAGGTTAAACAATACCACAGACCGCTAAGAAGAGCGTATAATATTATTAGCGAAGAGCTAGGCAATAACACAAGCGTAATAATGGATTAAAAGCTTTAAATAGCTATTAAGGCCGTTAATGATTTAGTAGGGCTAGATAGCCTTATGCCCACGCTCCTTGTGTTCGGTTTATACCCGTGACTAGCTAATGATTTACCACTAAGCCTCTCTATCACACAATAAGCTACGATCCTACGGAAAGTGACTAACAAAGCCTGATAATACCTAGCGAGAAGGCAGGTTAGAGATGCCCTCGCTGCCCGCAACAGTCTAAACACAACACCTACACATTCACTGCCTCTGCAGTTAGATATGCGTGTGTGGCGTAAGAAAGAAGGCTAGCAGGGCCCGTATAAGCTAATTACCACTAACGGTAAAAGCTGCACTCTTTAAATGCTGTATAGACCTGCTAGATTTCGATTAACTATTATTAAGCCATATCTACATGATAACGACAATCCCTAATAAGAAGAACTAGAATCCGAAGCCGCTTCTAATAAATCCAATAATAATTCTAACCTAGAAGAAGAAAAGCATACCATAAGACAAAGAGGAAGACCTCCAAAGCCAAACACCATAACTAACACGAATCTAATACCTAAGAGAGGTTATAGAAGGCCTAGAAAGAACCCTCTCCAGCTACCTAAAGAGCTAATTTAGAGTGAAACCTTTCTTACAGCAAAGGAAAAGGCCGATTTTGACCTAGCTATGTAACTTTGTAAAGAGGGGAAGATAACCACTCTAGGTAACCCGTTTAAACGCTCTGATTAAGATAAAATCAGCGCTTTACAAGCTTGCGAAGTCTTTAAATTTATTAGATTTAACCCAAACCTACACAGTAGCTAGCGAATTTTTAAATCCCGCATAGTTTAAGAGGTTAAAGGAAAGGGAACGGAAACACTATACGAGAAATCACAGCTAGTTATCTAAGGCCACAGTAATCACAATAAATTTGATATCCTAACCTAGTCTCTGACTATCTAACGGGCTAGTTAATAATTAATTATAGCCCTAGCCCCTTCCCTCTGTAAGAAAGACATTAGCCTTTGGATCCGCAATATTACACAAGCCTACATACAGTTAACAACAAAGCTTAATAGGTATATTATCACGTAACTTCCTGATCAGATTAAACACTTGTATTTATAAGGAATAGTAATGGAAGTTATTAAGCCCCTTTACGGAATCGTGGAAGCAGGAACACACTAGTGGTTAACGTACTTCTGTTATTATTATAATAACCTTAGTATAGTCACTTTAATATACGACCCGTGCCTATTAATTTCAGATAATAAGGACTGCTTTAGAATCGTTAGAATGCAAACTAATAATACCTTAGGGCTTAGCAATAATACCTTCTTTAAGCGTAAAGAATCTAAGCTAAAGAAAGCTAACTTCACTGCTAAGCTAAAGTAAAGGCTTACTATAGGAACACCGCTAATCTTTAATAGCTATATGCTAACTGAATCTAATAATAACTTGCTAAACCTCTGTTAGAAAGGCTAAAGTAAGAAGATTTAGCCTATTAATATAGCTACGGATTTAAAGCATTAATAGTACGTTAAATAACGCGCCTATAGAGCGTACATCGCCACAATCTATTAGCCTAAAGCATTATATGACCTCTCTGTCACTGCCTAATAACATAATATTACGATTAATAATATTAAATGACTAAATAAAAGGCTTCACTAGCAAATAGAACATTAAGACTGTGGCCTCTGCTACGTACTAATTAATCTCTTGTCCGCTAAGCTATATGTCTTTGTTAACGGTTCTTTTGCGAATAATAAGGACTTAAGCTTGTAACTAGGATACGTAATTGTCCTAGGCAACGAAAGCAATAACAAGAGCGCTAAATTCATAATATAAGGTAACATTATTATATATAGCTCTATAAAAAGCAAAAGGGTTATAAGAAGCGCCTTAGCATTAGAGCTATACAGTATAGTACAAGGCGTTGACGTGACCTACGCCGTGAACACCACGCTTAACATTATAATAAAGCAGCTAAAGTTACTATAGGTGCTAATTATAGTCTATACAGACTCGTTTTCGCTTTATAAATGCCTTGTTAAGCTCGGAATAATAAAGGAGAAGTAACTTATGATTGATATCATAGCATTGCGATAATTATACGAACGGCGCGAGATCCACGAGATCCGCTGGATTAACGGAAGAGACAATATCGCCAATGCAATGACAAAAGCCTCATCAAACAAGAGCCTCAAGACCTTCATTGACAACAACCAGGTTAATATACGTGTGGAAGGTTAGGTAAAGAGACTAGTAAATTAACAATGCCCTTATCCCCCTAACATTAACAGTCCGGAACAGATTAGACCCAGACTAATCACAGCCATGGATTTCCACCGCAGGATCCACTTGTTAACACTTCCCTTCAATTCGATTTTTATTACGTTTTTGAGCTTTTTAGCTAAAAGAGAAAAGAGAGATTGCTAGAGCTTCCTACGGCTTATATTCGGCCCCAACGGCTAATGTTCGGATCAGACCAAAAGTGGGTCCACCGAATTAATGCACGCGATACGATTGGCCGCATTAACGACCAGCCCCACTCGGCTACGTAAGCAACCTTATAACCTCTCTTTTTCCTACTTCTATTATTACCTCTGTTTTCCTATCTTTAATAACAGACTTACATATCCAACTAACCAATCAAAGCAGCGAAACCTGCTTAGTTACCCCTTTATTATAACATTTCCTTTAATTAATTTTACTACGCTTTTAAGCCTCTTACGCCCACAACAAAAAGAGAAAATTACTAGTGTTAGAATCGCTGCGAATTCGTTGCGGACGAATTCGTCACCACTTTGCATCGAATTGCGATTAGATGCACAGGGTCTTATCGCCCCACTGTGCACTGAATTGCGATTAGATGCACGGGGTCTTATCGCCCTACTATGCACTAGAACGCAACTGGCGCACGGGGTCTTATTGCCTTACCTAGACTAGTAACGCGATTAGCCGCACAGGACTATTACCTTACTTTGCCCCAGACAGCGTGTTTAACCCATAACACCACGCATACGGAGGCATCCCTAGGATTAAGGTATATCTATAGCCTCAATCCCCCTATAGCTAGATCTAGAAGATAAGCAGAATTGAACCTTTTACATTGAGTAACTAGTGCACTAGTGACCTGTGGTCATAGGACCCGAATCCCCTTGGTCAACTTAACAAAAGGCTTTACTAGCAAATAGAATATTAAGACTACGGCCTCTACTATATACTAATTAATCTCTTATTCACTAAGCTATATATCTTTATTAATAGTTCTTTTATGAATAATAAGGACTTAAGCTTATAGCTAGGATATATAATTATCCTAGGTAATAAAAGCAATAATAAGAGCGCTAAATTTATAATAAGAGGTAATATTATTATATATAGCTTTATAAAAAGCAAAAGGGTTATAAGAAGCACCCTAGTATTAGAACTATATAGTATAGTATAAGGCGTTAATATAACTTACGCTATAAACACCACGCTTAACATTATAATAAAGTAGCTAAAGTTATTACAGGTGCTAATTGTGGTTTACACAGACTCTTTTTCGCTTTATAAATGCCTTATTAAGCTTAGAATAATAAAAGAGAAGCGACTTATAATTAATATTATAGTATTGCAATAATTATACAAACAGCGCGAGATCCACAAGATCCGCTGGATTAATAGAAGAGATAATATTGCTAATATAATAACAAAAGCCTTATTAAATAAGAGCCTTAAGACCTTTATTAACAACAACTAGGTTAACATACGTGTAAAGGTTAGGTAAAGAGACTAGTAAATTAACAATGCCCTTATTTCCCCCTATTATTAACGGTCTAGAACAGATTAAACCCAGACTAATCATAGCCGTGGATTTCCACCAAAGGATCCACTTGTTAACACTTCCCTTTAATTCGATTTTTATTGCGTTTTTAAGCTTTTTAGCTAAAGGAGAAAAAGAGAGATTGCTAGAGCTTCCTCTACGGCTAATGTTTGGATTAGACCAAAAGTGGGTCCACCGAATTGATACACGCGATACGATTGGCCGCATTAACGACCAGCTCCACTTGCCCCACTTGGCTACGTAAGCAACCTTACAACCTCTCTTTTTCCTACTTCTATCATTACCTCTGTTTTTCCTGTCTTTAATAACAGACCTGCACATCCAACCAACCAATTAAAGCAGCGAAACCTGCTTAGTCACCCCTTTGTTATAACATTTCCTTTGATTGATTTTACTGCGCTTTTGAGCCTCTTGCGCCCACAACAAAAGAGAAAATTACTAGTGTTAGAATCGCTGCGAATTCGTTGCGGACGAATTCGTCACCACAGTCGAATTGCGCGATTGGATGCACAGGGGTCTCATCGCCCCACTGTGCACTGAATTGCGATTGGATGCACGGGGTCTTATCGCCCCACCTAGACTAGTAACGCGATTGGTCACACGGGACTATTGCCCCACTTTGCCCTAGACAGCGTGTTTGACCTACAACACCACGCATGCGGAGGCATCCCTAGGATTAAGGTATATCTATAGCCTCAATCCCCCTATAGCTAGACCTAGAAGATAAGCAGAATTGAACCCTTTACATCGAGTAACTAGTGCACTAGTGACCTGTGGTCATAGGACCCGAATCCCCCTTGGTTAACTCAACACTAGCTATATAATTAAATTAGGATTAATAAAGACCTAGATTCTATCTTTAACTGCTCTTACCTTAACTATCTTATACTATAAGTCCTAGTAGTAAGGCTCTTATAGCTTAATAGCTAGCTTATTACTTTTAGAAAACTCCTTAGATATTATAAGAATACCTATATATATATATATATATATATTGGATACGCTAGCTAGCTATATAATTGCTAGTACTAGTACTCCGGCTAGTTAGTCAACAGGAAAACCCATAAATAGGAGAAAAACCCTCTCGCGTCTGTATTTAGGTTAGCACCGGCCCTGTATTAGGGCTGTGCCGCTCGAAAAGTTACCTATTGTGAAAAAGTTATGGCTAGCTCTCGCTAGCCTTATCCCTAAAATCCGAAAATCCGAGTTTAGGAGGAAGGATTCGCTCCTTCTAGTGCGCTTGTAGGCCTGGGGCGGTTCTGGTTGGCCCCGACCCTCACACGCCTCTAAGCCGCCTGTTTCCTAGAGTTCTCTTTCTTTAGCGTCTAATCTAGGTATTCGCATATTGTTATGTGTCCTCTGGGGGCAGGTTAGTCTTAGTCCTATTCCACTTAAGGCAAATGCTAGGTCCTATGCTAGCCTGTAGTAGTTAAGTCTCCTAGTTTATATAACCTATCTAGCAATGGTTCTCGCTTGCGTAGGATTGTCTAGGGCTAGCCTCGCCTCCTGTTTGTCTCTAGGCTACCTTTAGGGTCTTATATAGTTATAGTTACTGTAGCTTATAATAACGTAATACTAATCTTCCTCTCTATAGCTATAGCTGCATATTAGCAATATTACCCTAGGCATACCTTTATTAAAGAGAAATTTATTTAGCCCTATCTTCCCTATATGTAGTTATACTATTATTAAAGAGATATATTTATTTAGGTTTATGTGGAACTTTTAGATCTCTTTTAGGTTAGGGCATAGTAGGCAGTCCTTAGTAAGTTCTCTAGTGTGCTAGCGGCGGCCTAGGCGTTCTCTATTATACTATGATTCCTATCTCTTACTCCACTTATTGTATAAGTTTGTGTCTAGCTCTTCTTCCCTTAGTTAGGTGCGTCTAACCCTTCTACAGCGTAGTACAGTCTTAACTAACCGTAAGGCAGTTTGGATTATCTCCGCCATCCTATTATTAGCAATTCTCTCTTTAAACCTTTATTTAACTATATTAAGGTATAGGTTAAGTGGTAGCACTGCTATTTCTACTTCTAGCTATATAATAAGGGTAGCTTTAAACGCCCTTATAATAACCTAGAGGCAGGCTAATTATTCTATTATAAAGTTTTTACTATCCCTCTAGGTTTCCCTCTAGCTTTAGTTAGGGTATAGTATGCGCTTACTCCATAGGTAATAACAGGTTAAACTACCTATATATAGAGAAGTCTAGTATCCCTAAAGCTATATCCCTATACTAAGGCTAATAATGTAGTAAGGGCAAGCCTTTACTAGGCTAACTTTCCCTTAAGGATATTCTTATAAGTACTCTAGTTAAGTTTTCTATTTACCTATACTCCTAAGAATTAGTAGGACTTTATAGGCATTATCTCCTTATCCCTAAGTTAGACCCTAGTCTAGGGGGTTATTAGGATTTGCTAAAGTATATAAGCTTAGTTTTTAAGGGGTTAAACTTTACTCCTACTTCCTTTACCTATTTTTACATACCTTCTAGGCAGCTTTAAGTCTTTTCTATGTCTATAATGTGTTTTTTCTAAATACTATAATATTAGTATTATCCATAAATCCTATTACTACTATGCCTAGGATAGAGTAAAGGTATATATATAACTTAGCGGAGTATAGTAAGAAGAGGATAGGGAAAGTAAGGAGCCTTATAGGGTGCTAGCCTTAATCTTAAATAGTTATAATAGGTCTTTATTAAAGCTAAGCTAGCTTATTTTACCTATAAGGAAGCTTTATATTACTATTACTAGCTATAGTAGTACTCCTATCTTAACTAGGAGGGTAATAAGGTAAGGGTAGCTAACTCTATTAAAGGCTATAGAAATATCTATTTAAGCTAGTAAGGTAACGCTACCTCTCCCCTAGGCCTCTTACATATATTCTATTAAGGCTCTTATTATGGTTTTTATTAACCTATTTCTCCTGTTACCTATTTGTAGTTCTAGAAGAAGGTTATTTGCCTTAGCGTAGCTTATAAGCTACCTTGCTATCGCTGCCTTTATAATCTTACCTATTATATTAAGTAGTAAAATAGGTCTCTATGCGTTAGCTCTCCTTATCTCCTTTATTATTTTCCTAGGTTTCCTAATTACTATAACTTTAGTGGTTTAGAAGTAGGCTAGAAAGTACCTTACTTCTAGGGTAGTATTAAGTAGTCTTATAATTATATTCTTTACTAGGTTATCGCAGGCTTTAATAAGGCCTGCTAGGAGTTTGTCATCTCCTAAGGCCTTCTAGCTAGCTATGCCTAAGAGAATATTTATAATTTTAGCTCTTATAAATCGCTCTTAGGCTAGAAAAGGGGCGTTTTTAAGTTTAAGGAAGGAAAGGTTAGGGATATAGGAGAGGTCTGCTATTAGTTTAGGGAAAAATCTTTATGTAAGGACTTCGGCTTTATTAGTGTGTGCTATAGCTAGGTTAGGGTTATTTTTAGTTCTCTCTAGGTCTAGTATTCTTAGGAGCTTAGGGGGCCTAGCTCCTAAGTCTAGCCTATCTCTCTAGTCTCTAGACACCTCTGTCCTTTTCCTATATATTAGCATTTTTAGTGCTTCCCTCTATACATTCCTCTTTTTCTCTCTAATAGTACGTTCTTAGTTTGTCTTTACCTCTTTATACATATTCTAATTTATATTAGTCTTGCGTTATCTCTATGCCCTCTTTACTTATCTAGCTTTAGCTACTGCTTCTTTACTCTTCTAGACTACTATGCCTCTAGCCTAAGGAGGCCTTAAGGCCTCCTTAGTGCTACTCTCTCTGCTATTTATTAGAGGTTTATAATAAGCTATTTTATATACTAGTCTATCCCTTCTTAGTTATAGGGGTTTAGAGCGAGTTTAGGCCAGAGTTATACTAACGCTTTTGCTTTTATAAACGGTCTGTCTATCGCTTACTAGTCATGTCTTATTATTAGTAGGGTATAGTCCTAACTACTAGAGTTAATGCTAATTAGCTGCGAAATATAGTTAGAGCCTAATATATCTGCTGCGCTATTGTAGTGGACTTGTAAGTTATGCAAAGCCTAGGCTAGATTAATTATACTATCTCTATCTTTGTTATGCTATCTAGTAGGTTCCCCTTAGGGTATTACTAATCCAAGTCACCACTAGCTAGTAAACTCTAGTAGCTCTTTCACTCTATTACTAGTCCTATTATATTTATCCTATAGCGGGTGTTTTTAGTTAAAATTACCTATAAAGACACTTCTTCCCTAGGGCTCTTCCTTATTAATTATATAAATAGGGGTGTTCTATTTATTGCTGTGTTTTTCTAAGTAAAGGGAGTAGATATTTATTCCTTAGATTTCTATAAGTAACTAGTTAGTGCCTCCGCGGGCTAACCATAAGCTTACTCTGTGTTTCTTATTTATATATACTACATTCTAACCCTTATAATATGCGAGTTAGAATCTAGTAAGGCCTAGAGCTAGGGCTATGCTTATCTTATATGTTCTTATTCTTAGATTACTATCACGTCTATGTTAGTCTAGTGACGGAGCGCGATATATATAAGGTTATTCTTCTTATTTATATTCTAGAAGAGGACGCATATTATTATTATATAAGTCTAGGAGGGGGTTTGCTACTATCTTATACTAGCTCTGTTCTAGCTCTGATTAGCTCTGCGTATTTTCTAATACTGCCTACTCTAGGCTATCTAGCGTTTTATTCTATAAGTATTAAGCGGCCTCTTTTTTTCCTAGTAAGGCTAACTAGTTCTAGTCTCTCCTAGGGCGGGGCTAGGCTACTAGCTAGTAATTAAGTGGTGAAATAGGAAGGGCGCTCCTAATATCCTACTTTTACTATATTCTATTTTTCCTTAAGGGTTAGGTAAGTCCTAGACCACGCTAGGTGCGCCTTAGAGTAAAGTATGCACTTCTCTTATAGTTATCCTATAAATATAGGGCAAGATTTCTTGCCCTCTTTATAATAGCTAGCTCTACACCTACTATACCTTAGGGCCGCTTTGCAGAATTTTGCTATATAACCTATCTAGAAGCAGTTATAACACTGCCTTAGCTATAGTAATTTATTATAGGGTTTAGTCCAGAATAGCTCCGCTTTATATACTATCCTATCTTTATATATCTTATTAGCGTTATTTACCTTAGCTAGGCTAAGGATAAGGGTGGTTCTTAGTGCGTTTTCGCCTCTAGGTTATCTTGCCATTACCCTAATTATATTTATCTTATTTACTTTTCCTATATTTACTATAAGGTTTTCTACTAAGGTATATTTCGTAGGGAAGCCTTTAACTATAACACTTAGGATTTAGCGGTAAAGGGTTGCTTCTAGTCTAAAGGCAGCGATAATCTATTTTTAGTTAGTCCTATATTAGGAGGCGTTTCCTTTAAATATAATAATTATATCTTCACTAGGGAGTCTTCTAGCTATAACTACTGTGGTCTAGCTAGTGGCTTTATTTACTGCTATAACTATATCTTCTACGCTTCTAGTCTAGAGCGGTTCCTAGATAGAGTTACCCTTAATAAGGACCTCTTTGTCCTAGCGGCCTAGTATTTATAGGGGGTTTAGGTTTAATTATCTTTACATTAGCCCTATAGTAATGCTCGCCTAGGTAGGAGGAGTGGTGTTTTTATCTGCCTCTTTAATAGCTTCTTTAATAACTTCTTTAAGGGCTTCTTTTATAGTGCAAATATTACTATTATTATTTATCTCTGCTTTCTTAGCTTAGGCGTAGCTTACTTTTAGGTCTATAATGGCCTAGGTAGCGTTCTATACCTTAGATAATTTATTACTAGGGATAAGGCTAGCAATCTTTTTATAGTATTTTCGTTCTTCTAGGTATTTAAATTAAATCTAATCCGCCTTTAGGTTATTATTGCATCTCTAGACGTTAAACTGTCCTCTACCTACGTTTAGGTAGTGGTAGCTCTATGCTAGCCCCCTTTCTCCTTTATTAATTACTATTAGCGTTTCCTTCTCCCACCCGCCTCTAGCTCTGTCGTAATATAATATTGTAGGAAGGGGTAAAATAGGGTGAGGATTTTGATTATCTTGTTGGTTTGTATTTTAGAGGCGATTCCGGACCTGTAGGGCGGTGCGGAAAGACTCGCGAAAGTTATTAGCTTATTATAATAACTTAGCTAGTTTAAGAATACCTATAGTATTATTATTATTAAACTAATAAATAGTAGTATTAATCCTAGTATACTAGGGTTACCTAATCACAATATTAATAAATTATACCTCTCTTTTACTATATATATACTAATTATTTAAAGATTAAATAATTAGTTAATTTAAAGAGAAGAGTACTAATTTAGAAGAGGGTATAATTATTATAAACACTATGTAATTACTACTATATTAGACTGCGAAGCTAGGGTTTAATGTGATTACCTCTATTAAGTTATCTAACCCTATAAGAGAGTGTGGACTACGGCTTAAATACCTAAGTACCTTTACTATTAGTGGGGTACTTATACAGTGCTAAAACATACTATGAAGTTACAGAGGTCTTGGAAAATGACTAGCTAGGGGTGGACTCTTGTCTCAGCTAGTTGAGTAGCGAGACTATCGTGCGGCCGGGATCAATTATGCCCTTGTGGGTGCAACACTCGCCCTCGGTTGCGGACCAGTCTTGATCGGTCCAATTGACGATAGATCCTCCTCGCGGTACGTCTGGCACGTTCGGATCCTTTAGCACACCCCACACTTTCGTGAAGTAGTGGCGGAGTGTTGGACCGCGAAGCTAGGGTTCAATGTCATCGCATCTATTGAGTTGTCCGACCCTGTAAGAGGGTGCGGACTACGGTCTAAATACCTAAGTACCTGTACTATCAGTGGGGTACTAGTACAACGATAAAACACACTATGAAACTACGGAGGCCGTGGAAAATGACTTGCGTAGGTGGATTCCTGTCTTAGCTAGTTGAATAGTAAGACTATTGTGCGGCAGGGATTAATTATGCCCTTATAGGTGTAACACACCCCCTAGGGGACCTTGTTTAAGGTTCCCTGTAATAATTCTAAATCAATAAAATCAGTTAAATTAATGCTGCGACATTTAAATCAATTCTATAGTATAGAAATGCAGTTAATTAGTTATAATCTTGTCTAAATCGAGGTTATTATGTAATGCTCGCTCTTTAGGTTCTTCACTAAGCATACTAGAGGGCAGTTATATAAGCCCTAATACCTCATAGAAGCTTATAAAAGCATTCCCTATAAGAGGCTTTGTGAGGCTATTAGCAATTATCTCTTTAGTGGTAATCTAGGTAATGTTAAAGGTTCTTTTAGTAACCTCTTAACAGAGCTAGTGGTAATAAATATTTACGTGCTAAAGCTTTATAATAAGCTTAATAAACTCTTCCTTAAGGAGGCAAATTATTTGCATATTATTATATTTAATCTTAATTGTGTTATTACCTAGGCATAGCCTAACCTCTTAATATAATTATCTAAAGGCTATAAGCTCTTTACTATAGTGTAAAAGCGCTAGGAGCTTTACTTTAGTTAATAATATTATTATAGTAGCTTGCCTTCCTACCTTAAAGAGCATAGGTCCTCTAAAGAGCTTTATAACGTAGCCTTATAAGCTCTTTTGTATTATATAATTATTAGCAAAGGAGGCGTCGCTATATGCCTCTAATTCAGGGTTATTGCTGCTATATTTAATTGCTAGGTCTGCCTATACACACCTATACTTAAGGGCTCTTTTAGCTGCTTCTATATGCTATAGCCCTAGGTTTTATAGGTATTGTAAGAGTTATAAAGCTATAAAAGCGATATTAGGTCTTAAAACTATTATTAGGTATAGCAGGGTTCCGATTAAGGATTAATACCTCTTAAGATCTTAAGCGCTAACCTCTCCCTTAAAAGGTTTTAGTAGTGTAGTAGTTATTAGGGCTATAGGCCTTTATTAAGGGATCTTTACGTTAAATTTAGTGGCAGCTTTATCCTAATAGGACTTCTAATTAAGCCACACCTTCCTATTAGTATAGTCTCTAATAATTTTAACGCCTAGAAACTAATAAAGCTCTTTAAGGTCCTTAACGTTATACTTTGCAAAGAGTCTTGCTCTAAATTTATTATATAAATGTGATTTCCCTTTAGCGAATAAAGTAATAAGGTTATCTACGTAAAAGAAGATAATTAACCTATCCTTAATAAACATATAAACGTCCTTAAAGATCTACGTAAAGCCTTTACTAATTAGCTAGCTAGTCAGCTCTTTTATCCATAGAAAAGGTGCTCTCTGTAGCCTATAAACTGCTCTAAGAAGCTTTAGATAAGCTTATTTATCTTTATAGCCTAGGGGTATCTTATAGTAAACCTCTTTATTAAGGTCTAAATTTAGGAATACTATAATAAAGTTATACTAGTGTGCTTCTAGGTTAAAGTAGTATATAATAGCTATAAGCAGCCTAAAGGTATTAGTAGCTAGGGTTACTGCTTAAGTTAATAGATAACTCTTTAGTTAATGATTCCTAAGAACATAGAGATAAGCTTTATATTACTAGAGGTAGCCTTACTTATCTAATTTATAAGCAAAGACCTAAGTAAGGCCTAGAGGCTTTATATATAAAGGAACTTTATCTTTAAATACCTTTATAACTACCTTTCTATTAATAATCTTATTATATTCTTTGTCTTATGCTTTTTAGAATTCCTTTTCCTTTAGATAACTAGCTAAGTTATTATAGAAGCTAGAGGAGGGGGAAGCCTTAATATATAAGGCTTTTCTTCGCTCTTAAGTCCTAGATTAAAGGCTGTAGCAAATGCTTTAAGATTATTATGATCTTGTGGATTTGTTAACACATTATAACTATTACTACTATTAGGAGGGTTAAGTAAATTATTAATACTTAATAGTATATAATCTAATAAACCTAGAAATTGTTTAGGTGAATTTAGAGGAGTTAGCAGATTTGTTTCTTAACTCTCTTTTTCCTTTTCCTTATAGTCTAATTAATTACAACTATTAAGAGTTTTATCCTATTAAAGCTAATTAAGTGGTTATTACAGTAACAGTAGGTATGCTATTTATGAAAGCCTTATATCAGAGCTTTTATCCTTATTATTATTAACTAGCTCTTTAAGGAAGCGTTTTTAACCTCTTTTACACTTAGTAATAGGCCTCTTTCTTAAGCATAGAAGATTAACTTATTAAAGGTAATATAACTTAATAAGAACTAGTAGCTCCTCTTTATTATTAGTACCTAAATTAGGTATTACGTGGAGGAGATGTATCTAGCGAGGTATCTAATATAAGCTCTCTATACAAGCTTTAGACCTGCCTTATAAAGCCTACTTCGTGTTATTACAAATGCTTTATAACTAAAGGCTTGTAGGTAAGTTATAGAGGCTTCTAGGTTCTCTAGTAAGTGACTCTATTAAAGCTTATTCTCTCTTAACCACCTATTTAACGCTTATTGAGGGGATTGCTAGTTAAGTAGCTTTTAAGGCGTGCGGTTTAAGATATAAATAGCTGCTTTAGCAGCTATAGGCCAGAGGTCTTCTAGGAAGCCTAATTATGTTATAAGAGTTGTTATAACCCTTATTATCACCCCCTAGACCGTTTAGCATGCCTATTTTAATATAGGTAAGCCAGGCTGGATTTTCTAATAATAATGCCTCTATTTGCAACCTCTTCTTCTTGTTTTTAGTCCAGAAGGCAGTCTTACCGTTAGTTATCATAACCATAATGTGGATGCCGTATATTCTTGCGTATATAGCTTCTAACTGATTAAAGTAAAGCGCGATATCCGTTTTTAACGGGATCATAAAGATATGGCGCAATCCTATAGCTCTATAGGTAAAGAGAGCAATGTATTAGTCTTTATTATACCCTAATAATTAAGCAAAGAGGTTAAAAGAGACTACCTAAAGTGGTCCTAAAGGTAATAATCCTGTTTAGGGGACTTGCAATATCTGCCTCTACGCCTTAGCTGTTTAGTAGACCTTACATTTACTTACGCTTCTTTTCTTTAAAGGAATTTGAAGCTTCTTAAGCACTTAATCTATTACATCCTTGCCTAGATATGCTAATCTAGAGTGCTATAGGTCCGCAGGCGTTACTATTACAGTCTTTAGGTCTCTTAAATCTCCCTTAACAGCGAAAACGTCTAATAGGCTTAAGCCCTCTATATATAGCTATGTACTAATAATCCAAGTTTAAAATATCTCCTAATTACCTCTCGCTAAGTCTATTACCCTTCTAGTAAGGTTATCCTACCTTATTCCCTTTTACGTAAGCAGCTAAAGAGATACAAGGTTTACAAAGAACGTTAGTTAGTACTAGGCCTTTAATAAGGTAAGGGTCTAGCTATCTATTAAGACAATCCGAGCTATGCTAATGCCGTGAGCCTTAGTGACACCGTAACCGGCTCGAATTCTAGGTTATTAGCTGTAATTAAGGTCTATAAACTAGCGTTTATTATTAAAGATGTGGATTAAAGTGCTGCTATTAAGTATAACTCGCGATTTGCCCTAGGCAAGGAAAGCCTCTACTAACTCTTCCATAGCCGAAAACGCGGTATTCTCTTCTTTAGGTTCTTTTGCGCTATTATCCTTTAACCACGCGTTATATACCTTCTTTATATTATTAGGCTAACGATTTATTACTTCTTTTGCTTTCTTTAATAGCTCTTTATTAACTTTCTAGTCCTTTATTAGGCAGAGTGCCTTATAGACCTTCTATAAGTCTCTTAACTTCTTTACTTTGTGCTTCTTGTAGTATATATAGTCTTTCTTTACTAACTTCTCTACTTTATCCTTTATTTTACTATTAAGAGTTAGCTTAGCTCTAAAGGCATTATTAGTCTTTACCTATAATCTCCTTAAGCTTTAATTAGGTGCCTAATTCTACTTATAATACTATAGAAATCTAGGACCTTTCCCTTACTCTCTGCTATGTAAATTAATAAGTTAACTTAAGCTAAGATAGCAGGGAATTATGCCCTAATAGCGTCATTAATTATCTTTACAGGCAAGTTACCTTTAGTAATAGGATAGTTTGCTTAAAAGCATCTCTTATAGCTAATTAAAGCATTAGTAAGCCACTTATTAATATTTACCTTTATAAGGTTCCGCTTAATAGTCTTATTAAAATTAACTTTAGTGTAATGCTTAATAGTCCTGCTTAAAGGCATTATATTCCTTATAAGCTCCTTAATCTTATTATAAAGGGATACATACCTTAAGGTTATTTACTTATACTTAGGACTAAGCGTTATTATAAACTAAGTGTAATACTCTTATAAAGCCTTTATAAGGCTCTAGAATTAGCTGTTAAATACCTAATAACAATTACTAAGGACTATAAACTAAGCGCTATCTTTAGCATTATTAGGTTATTAAGGGTACTAAAAATAACTCTCTCTAGCTATATTATAGCCTTTAGGAGAGCTTCCTAGGGTTACTACGCGCTACTAACTACTAATCTGCTGCTTTATAAGCGCGTTTAAACTCCTATAGTATTTATTATAGATAATTAACTCTATGTAGCCTCTACTGCTCTTCTCTTTGCTAAAGTCCCGTTTCCTATAAGGATTAGAGGCTTAGGAGAGTAATCTAGCTATATAATTAAATTAGGATTAATAAAGACCTAGATTCTGTCTTTAATAGCTCTTACCTTAACTATCTTATACCACAGGTCCTAATAGTAGGGCTCCTATAGCTTAATTACTAGCTTATTGCCTTTAGAAGACTCCTTAGATATTATAAGGATGCCTATAGTGTTTTTATATTACTATTATTAAACTAATAGATATCAATATTAATCCTAGCGTGCTAGGGTCGCCTAATCATAATGTTAATAAATTAGGCCTCTCTTTTGCCGTGTTTGTACTAATTGTTCAAAGATTAAATAATAGGTTAATTTAAAGAGAAGAGTACTGATTTAGAAGAAGATAAGGTATGATTATTATGAACACCACGTAATTGCTACTATATTAGACCGCGAAGCTAGGGTTTAATGTTATCGTATCTATTAAGTTATCTAACCCTATAAGAGGGTGCGGACTACTGTCAGGGTCGTGGAGGCAATGGAGGCAATGGCATCATGTACAATAGGGTCCAGTGGCGGGTCGCACTGACCTAGCCGCAAGCTAGTCACGTGCACACTGGAGGGTATTTAGCGAGGGCTACACACATGGAATGTGGGAGGCTAGAGATTAAAACCTTTAAGCACACACCCTTACCTTTTAGCTTAATAGTAGTAACACCTTAATTATACCTTCACTTTATTTATATAACTAGCCTATAAGCCTTAATAAGTTAATCTCTCTTATCCTATTAGGGTAATAGACTGTTAGTAGGTTAAGAATATTAGTACTAAGAAGAATAAATACCTAATCTATAGCTACTAATAATCCTAGAGCAAACACGCTACGTGAAGATATACTTATAGATTAAAACCTAGGTATAAAGTAAGAGTCTTTTTATTTAACTACCCCTATAAATTCCTAAGAATTAGAAGTAATATTTAAGGATAAAGAAGCTACACTTAACTATAGCCTTATATAAGCAAAGATATAGCTATAAATTACCTAGAAAAAGCATAGACTAGAGTAACTATAGAAAAATTTATAGGAAGTGAATACCCCTTCTTAATTAGATAATACTAACTTAGGCTTTACCCCTACCCCTTAAACCCCTATACCTAGCTAGCACTAACTACGCTAGGAATATATAAATATAGCTTAGTAAAGATATAGCTAAAGGCTTTTATATATAAGGGGAATACTTATAAAAACCTGTAGATATTCCTAGTAGATTTAAATATAGTCTTTATAATAGATTAAAATATATTTACAAATAATATAACTATAGTTATATATACTAGTAGCTACTTAGTAAATAAGGTAAAGTAATAGTAAATACGTTTTACTGCTATAGATAGTTATATAAACTATAAAAGCTACACTTAGATAGAGTTTATTTAGTGGTTAAAAATAGGAGGAATAGATAAAGATAGTTACCGCTTAGAAGTAATAAGAACACTACTAAACCTTAAGTAAGGCAAAGACTAAATATTTTAGTTATTTATAAAGACTTAGGGTAAGGTAGAAGCGGAACTGCCTAAGCCTATACCTAAACCTCTGCGAATTACTTAGTTTATATAGTCCTTAAATAATATAATAAAGAAGTAGGTATTTAGCTAGGAGTATCTAGTAAGCTAAAACTACCTTATAGGCTAAGGAAAAAGGTAAAGGTAGTAATAAGAGAGGAAAAGGGGACTAACTATAAGGGTAACTAAAGGAGTAACTACTAGAAGAAAAGAAATTATTTAACTTCTCTAGAAGGCAAATTATAAGAAAGGCGCTATATAAGTATAGGGAACTTGTCTATTACCTATTTTAAGTGTAAGAAGCTAGGGTATATTGCACCTAAGTGCCCTAAGCTAGATTATAGTATTTGTGGTAAGAGCAGCCACACTACCGCCACGTATTAAGATAGCAGCGACTAAGCAAGGGGTTATATAAACCCGAATAAGGCCTTAATTAGATTTATATAACCCTAGGGAGACGCTCTTAATGTAATATAGCTTTATAAGAATAGATAATTAGATTTATAAATACATATAAAAGCTAAGTTATAGTGAGATTACCGCTGGATAGTAATACTAACCCTGTTTAACCCTAGTGCTATATATTCTTTAATCTATCCAAACATGCTAACGAAGCTTAACTAGGCTAATGTGTAACTAAGTGATATATATATATATATTGGATACGCTAGCTAGCTATATAGTTGCTAGTACTAGTACTCCGGCTGGTTGGTCGACAGGAAAACCCATAAATGGGGAGAAAAACCCTCTCGCGTCTGTATTTGGGTCGGCACCGGCCCTGTATCGAGGCTGTGCCGCTCGAAAAGTTACCTATCGTGAAAAGTTGTGGCCAGCTCTCGCTAGCCTTATCCCTAAAATCCGAAAATCCGAGTTTGGGAGGAAGGATTCGCTCCTTCCGGTGCGCTTGCGGGCCTGGGGCGGTTCTGTCTCGGGCCTCCTTGCTTTTTCTAGTAGGAGGTGAATTCTGTTGTGGTAGGATCCTCACAGTTTTTCACTTTTTGCCGACTCTTCCGTGGCCCCACTTTTCAGCTAAGTCCGGTCCGCTTCCGACCCGGGTGTGTTATAAACCCCGAGCACCTGCTCTTGGTTATGTGTGGGGGTGAGGCCGGGTCCGGTCCGGTTAAGGATCGGTTCCGCGTGTATGCCTGCCTCGTGATGTCTTTTTCACTTTTCCTTGTGCTTCACTTTTAAAGCTACTATAGTGAATCACTCTGCCCCCCCTCACATATATAAAAGGAAGCAATTCCCCCGCGGGATTCTGCCCTCTTTTCTTTCCTCGTCATCTATCTTCTCTCGGGTTCGTTTATGCCTTTTTTGTCTGCCGGTGCAATTCCGGGTCGGATTTGGTGCGGTTGCTGACTATTGTTGTAGTTTTCTCTATAATCCTCGTCGTCGTCGCTGTTCGCCATGTCGTCGTCTATTTCCCCCGTGAGTCCTGCCCCTTGGGGGTACTCTATCGCTTCTAACTCGCCTAGGAACCGAGCCTCTCCGAGCGATATCCCCGGAAACAGTTGACTTCGGCTCAACTGAGGCGGGCTCTGGATAGGGAGCTTCGTGTGAGTTATTCTTCCGCTCCTATTTCGAGGCTTTTTCGTTTCTAATTCCATGCAGTTGGGTGAGCCACGGCAGTTTCAATGCATTTCCTGTTACTCTCGATCGATGAGGACCCCTGGCCATCAGTGCCACGACGTCGTTGGTATGGGCGGCCCCGAGCCGGATGAGTGTCGGTGGCGTATCTGCTGACCTATGGTTAGGTGCCGTGACCGACGCCTGTTTTGATTGTTGGGTTCGTAACAATGGTTGCGACAAGGTAATGGTTTGCGCCGCGCCCGGGTCTACTTCGTTGCTAATCCGCCTCTTAGCCGAATACCGCGGGGCGCCGAGCCGAACATTTGTGGCTGACGGAGGTCCAAGCTGCTATTGTTGGCGGTGCTGAGGTACGCGTCCGTCTACGGGGTGGTTCCGGGTCTGTGTCGCATCTGACGTGTGTTCATCTTAGGTTCCTGACGATTACCACGATCGTGTGAGAAAGCTCTGCGCCGAGAATCGGAGTAAGAAGCGGAGCGCTTCGGTGGCAGGCCTGGATCGGTCCGGGTCCGGTTCCAATGGGGCCAACATGATGAGATGGTTTTCTGGATGCGACGCTTGGACGCTCGAATGGCGGAGACGAACCGGCTCCTGGCCGCCTCCCTTCCGGCGAAGGGGCGTGCCAAGGTGATGGAGGATGCCATCCCCGTTCCGGAGGAGGAGTGATGCGACGGGCCGGAGCCGGTCCGAGAGCGGCGTTGGGGCGTAGGGGGCCAATGATACCCGGCGTTAGTAGTTTCAATTGAGAGTTTGTTCCTTTCTCCGGTTTTCCCTTATTGTGACGTCGGCCCCGACCCTCGCGCGCCTCTAAGCCATGTTGTTGTGTGTCCTCCGGGGGCGGGTCGGTCTCGGTCCTGTTCCGCTTGAGGCAAATGCCAGGTCCTGTGCTAGCCTGTAGTAGTTGAGTCTCCTGGTTTGTATGACCCATCTGGCAATGGTTCTCGCTCGCGTGGGATCGTCCAGGGCCAGCCTCGCCTCCCGTTCGTCTCCGGGCCACCTTTGGGGTCTCATGTGGTTATAGTTACTGCAGCTCGTAATAACGTGATACTGATCTTCCTCTCCGTGACCGCAGCTGCATATTGGCGATGTCACCCCGGGCACGCCTCTATTAAAGAGGAATTTATTTAGCCCTATCTTCCCTGTGCGTAGTTGTACTATCGTTGAAGAGACGTGTTTATCTAGGTTTGTGTGGAACTTTTGGATCTCTTTTGGGTCGGGGCATGGTGGGCGGTCCTCGGTAGGTTCTCTAGCGTGCCGGCGGCGGCCTGGGCGTTCTCTATTATGCCATGATTCCCATCTCTTACTCCACTCGTCGTATAAGTTCGCGTCTGGTTCTTCTTCCCTCGGTTGGGTGCGTCTGACCCTTCTGCGGCGTAGTACGGTCTCGACCGACCGTGAGGCGGTTCGGATTATCTCCGCCATCCCATTGTTAGCAATTCTCTCTTCAAACCTCTGTTTAACCATATTAAGGTATAGGTCAAGTGGTGGCACCGCTGTTTCTGCTTCTAGCTGTACGATGGGGGTGGCTTTGAACGCCCCTGCAACGACCCGGAGGCAGGCCGATTGTTCTGTCATGAAGTTTTTACTATCCCTCTAGGTTTCCCTCCGGCTTTGGTCGGGGTGTGGTATGCGCTCGCTCCATAGGCGATAACGGGTCGGACTACCTGCGTGTAGAGGAGTCTGGCATCCCTGAAGCTGCATCCCCATGCCGAGGCCGATAACGTGGTGAGGGCGAGCCTCTGCCGGGCCAACTTTCCCTTAAGGATGTTCTTATGGGTGCTCCAGTTGAGTTTTCTGTCTACCCATACTCCTAGGAATCGGCAGGACTCCATAGGCGTTATCTCCTCGTCTCCGAGTCGGACCCTGGTCTGGGGGTTGTCGGGATCTGCTAAAGTGCATAAGCTCGGTTTTGAGGGTTGAACTTTACTCCTGCTTCCTTTGCCCATTTTCGCACACCTTCCAGGCGGCTTCGAGTCTTTTCCGTGTCTGTGACGTGTTTTTCCGAATGCTGCGATATTAGTGTCATCCGCGAATCCTATTGCTACCGTGCCTGGGACGGAGCGGAGGCGTGTGTATAACTCGGCGGAGTATAGTAAGAAGAGGATGGGGAAAGCGGGGAGC
Organism: Epichloe glyceriae; assembly: GCA_023658535.1. Classification (NCBI taxonomy): domain Eukaryota; kingdom Fungi; phylum Ascomycota; class Sordariomycetes; order Hypocreales; family Clavicipitaceae; genus Epichloe; species Epichloe glyceriae. The sequence continues at coordinate 6,027,673 of CP098291.1, read as the reverse complement.
CTTGTGGGGTGCCGGCCTTGATCTCAAACGGTCGTGATAGGTCTCCGTCGAAGCTGAGCCGGCTCGTTCTACCTGCGAGGAAGCTCCGTATTACTGTTACTAGCCATAGCGGTACTCCCATCTTGACCAGGAGGGCGATGAGGTAGGGGTGGCTGACTCCGTCAAAGGCTGCAGAAATATCCATTTGAGCTAGCGAGGCGACGCCGCCTCTCCCCAGGCCTCTCGCACGCATTCCGTTAAGGCTCTTATTGCGGTTTCCGTTGACCTGTTTCTCCTGTTGCCCATTTGCAGTTCTGGAAGAAGGTTGTTCGCCTCGGCGTAGCTTGTGAGCCGCCTCGCTATCGCTGCCTCCATGATCTTGCCTATTATGTTGAGTAGTGAAATAGGTCTCCATGCGTTGGCTCTCCTCATCTCCTTCGTTGTCTTCCCAGGTTTCCTGATCACCACGACTCTAGCGGTTCGGAAGCGGGCCGGAAAGTACCCTACTTCTAGGGTAGCGTTGAGTAGTCTCACGATTGCATCCTTAGCCGGGTTATCGCAGGCTTTGATAAGGCCTGCTGGGAGTTCGTCGTCTCCTGGGGCCTTCCAGCTAGCCATGCCTGAGAGAATGTCTGCGATTTCAGCTCTTACGAATCGCTCTTGGGCCGGAAAAGGGGCGTTTTCGAGTTCGGGGAAGGAAAGGTCGGGGATGTGGGAGAGGTCTGCCGTTGGTTCGGGAAAAATCTTTGTGCGAGGACTTCGGCTTTGTCGGTGTGCGCTGTGGCCGGGTTAGGGTCGTTTTCCGTTCTCTCCAGGTCCGGTATTCTTGGGAGCTCGGGGGCCCAGCTCCTGAGTCTAGCCCATCTCTCCAGTCTCCAGACGCCTCCGTCCTTTTCCCATGTATTAGCATTTTTAGTGCTTCCCTCCATGCATTCCTCTTTTCCTCTCTAACGGTGCGTTCTTGGTTCGTCTCCGCCTCTTTATACGTGTTCCAATTTATATCGGTCTTGCGTCGTCTCCATGCCCTCTTCGCTTGTCTGGCTTTAGCCACTGCTTCTTTGCTCTTCTAGACCACCATGCCTCCGGCCCGGGAGGCCTCGGGGCCTCCTCGGTGCCACTCTCTCTGCTATTTGTTGGAGGTTTGTGACAAGCCATTCCGTGTACTGGTCTATCCCTTCTCGGTCGTGGGGTTCGGAGCGAGTTCGGGCCGGAGTCGTACTAACGCTTCTGCTTTTGCGAGCGGTCTGTCTATCGCTCGCCAGTCGTGTCTCATTATCTGTGGGGTACGGTCCTGACTGCCGGAGTCGATGCTGATTAGCTGCGGAATATGGTCGGAGCCTGATATGTCTGCCGCGCCGTCGTAGTGGACTTGTAAGTCGTGCGAAGCCCAGGCCAGATCGATTGTGCTGTCTCTGTCTCCGTTGTGCTGTCTGGTGGGTTCCCCTCGAGGCGTTACTAATCCGAGTCGCCACCGGCTAGTGAACTCTAGTAGCTCTTCCACTCCATTGCTAGTCCTGTTATATTCATCCCATAGCGGGTGTTTTTGGTTGAAATCACCTACGAAGACGCTTCTTCCCGGGGCTCTTCCTCGTTAATTGTGCGAATAGGGGTGTTCCATTCGTTGCTGTGTTTTTCTGAGTAGAGGGAGTAGATATTTATTCCTTGGATTTCTATGAGCGACCAGTCGGTGCCTCCGCGGGCCGACCACGAGCCTACTCCGTGTTTCTTGTTTATGTATACTGCATTCCGACCCTCATAATGTGCGAGTTGGAATCTGGCGAGGCCGGAGCCGGGGCCATGCTTGTCTTGTGTGTTCCCATTCTTGGATCGCTATCACGTCTATGTCGGTCCGGTGACGGAGCGCGATGTGTATAAGGTTATTCTTCTTATTCACATTCCAGAAGAGGACGCGTATCATTATTGTGTAGGTCTAGGAGGAGGGTTCGCTGCTGTCTCGTGCCGGCTCTGTTCCGGCTCTGATTGGCTCCGCGTATCTTCTAATACTGCCTGCTCTAGGCTGTCTAGCGTTCTGTTCCGCGAGTGTTGGGCGGCCTCTTTTCTTCCCAGTGAGGCCGACTGGTTCCAGTCTCTCCCGGGGCGGGGCCGGGCTGCTAGCTGGCGATCGAGTGGCGAAACGGGAAGGGCGCTCCTGATATCCTGCTTTTGCTATATTCCATTTTTCCTTAAGGGTTGGGCAGGTCCTAGACCACGCCGGGTGCGCCCCGGAGCAGAGTATGCACTTCTCTTGTAGTTGTCCCGTGGATGTAGGGCAAGATTTCTCGCCCTCTTCGTGACGGCCGGCTCCGCACCTGCCGCACCTCGGGGCCGCTTTGCAGAATTTCGCTATGTGACCTATCTGGAAGCAGTTATAACACTGCCTTGGCTGCAGTGATTCGTCGTAGGGTTCGGTCCGGAATAGCTCCGCTTTATATACTGTCCCGTCTTTACATATCTTGTTAGCGTCATCTACCTCAGCCAGGCCGAGGATGAGGGTGGTTCTCGGTGCGTTTTCGCCTCTGGGTCGTCTTGCCGTTGCCCTAATCACATTTATCTTGTTTGCTTTTCCTATATCTGCTGCGAGGTTTTCTGCTGAGGTGTATTTCGTGGGAAGCCTTTAACTATAACGCTTAGGATTCGGCGGTGGAGGGTCGCTTCCGGTCCGAAGGCGGCGGTAATCCATTTTTGGTCGGTCCTGTATTGGGAGGCGTTTCCTTCGAATGTGATAATTGTGTCTCCGCTAGGGAGTCTTCTGGCTGCAACTGCTGTGGTCTGGCCGGTGGCTCTGTTTACCGCTGCGACCGTGTCTTCTGCGCTTCTAGTCCGGAGCGGTTCCTGGATGGAGTTACCCTTGATAAGGACCTCTCTGTCCTGGCGGCCTGGTATTTGTAGGGGGTTCGGGTTCGATCGTCTCTGCGTCGGCCCTGCAGCGATGCTCGCCCAGGTGGGAGGAGCGGTGTTTTTATCTGCCTCTTTGATGGCTTCTTTGATAACTTCTTTGAGGGCTTCTTTCGTGGTGCGGATATTGCCGTTGTTGTTTGTCTCTGCTTTCTCGGCTCGGGCGCGGCTCGCTTTCAGGTCTGCAACGGCCTGGGTAGCGTTCCATACCTCGGATAATTTATCGCTAGGGATAAGGCTAGCGATCTTTTCGTAGTATTTTCGTTCTTCTGGGTATTCGAATTGAATCCGATCCGCCTTCGGGTCGTTATCGCATCTCTGGACGTTGAACTGTCCTCTGCCTGCGTTCGGGTGGTGGCAGCTCTGTGCCAGCCCCTTTCTCCTTCGTCAATTACCATCGGCGTCTCCTCCTCCCGCCCGCCTCCGGCTCTGTCGCAATGCGACATCGTAGGAAGGGGTAAAATGGGGTGAGGATTTCGATTATCTTGTTGGTTTGTATTTTAGAGGCGATTCCGGACCTGTAGGGCGGTGCGGAAAGATTCGCAAAAGGTTTCCATTAACTAAGTGATAATACGCTTAAAAGTGTATCTAGTAATGTTATGCTATATTAAGGAATTTTATAATAGGTAGTAATAGTGGAGGATAGTATAGGACACGTAAAGATATACTAAATTTGCTACTATATTACTAATAGTGGCGAGAAGCTAGTCTTAGGTATTAACTAGGTAAGATAGTATAAACCTATAATAATATTATAGATAGATAGACTCTAGAGACACCTAATAATAAAGGAGCGTATCTTATTAGTAGTGGGGTTATAAAATAGATAGTATATAGTAAAATGCTTAGTGGTTATAGTAATGCTTCCCCTATAGTTAATTAAGCTAGTTAAGCGCGTAGCCTCTATTAAGCATAGGGTACTTAATAGGAAAGATAATAAGGTAGCTAAGGTAGCTAATAGAAGGGATAACTTAGATAACGTGGTGAATAAGGAGGAGGTAAGTAACTGCTTTATACTAATAGACTTAACTAATGTTTTTAACTAAGCGAAACTTCTAGAGGTTTACTAGGAGTTTAAGGATATGTTCTTAAATCTAGAGGTAAGCACCCTTCCTAGGCTAGGTAGTTAGACTTATGCTATTAAATTAGAAGAAGGAAAACACCTCCCTAAGGACTTATATATAACCTAGCTAAGAAAGAACTACAGGTTCTCTACAAGTACCTAGTAAGTGTGTAGGAGAGGGGTTAGATTTAGAGATCTATTAGCCTAGCAGGAGCCCTGATTTTATTTATGCTAAAGAAGGGAGGGAAATTATGCCTCTATGTGAATTATAAAGGCCTTAATAAGATTACTATTAAGGATAAGGCCCTATTACTACTAATCCCTAAGATCTTAGACTAATTAAAGGGAGCTAAGATTTTTATGAAATTAGACCTTAAAGATGCGTACTATTAGCTACGTATTTGCAAGGGAGATAAGTGGAAAACAGCCTTTTAGTGCAAATATAGTTACTTTAAGTATCTTGTGATGCTATTCGGGCTTGTTAATATGCCTATAACTTTTTAGGAATATATTAACAGCGCTTTAGAGGGCCTTATTAATGTTATTTACATTGTTTACCTTAATAACATCCTGATATATAGTAGCGACGTCTTGGCGTATAAGGGCTATGTAAAATAAGTGCTTAAGAGGCTTCAAAACGCCGATCTTTTTATCAATCTAGATAAGTGCAAATTCTCCTACAAAGAGGTTAAATTTCTAGGCTACGTAATATTAGAGAAGGGAATCTCTATAGAACCTAGTAGAGTTAAAGCGATTACGACCTAGCCGGTACCTAACTACGTGTTTAATATCTAGTCTTTCCTTAGGTTCACTAGGTTTTATAGACGCTTTATTAAAAGCTATAGCAAAATAGTTATCTTACTAACTAATTGCCTTTAAGGAAAATAACTAGTAAGGTTTAAGCTAAAGCCTTACGAGTTAGTGGTGTTTAGAGACCTATAGTAGTGATTCTAGGAGGCACTAATTTTAGTCTATTTTAATCCGCTACTCCTATTATAAGTTAAGACTAATGCCTCTAGGCATGTAATTAGGGCTATCCTTGCGTAGTTAGTGCTAGGTTACTAGCACCTTATAGCGTTTATATTAAGGAAGTTAAATAACACTAAGCTACGCTATATAATACCTAATGTAGAATTGCTAGCGATCTAGGAGGCTTTTTGAACATAGAGGCATTACCTTACTTACTTAGCGCACCTAGTTAAAGTAATAACGGATTACTTAAACCACAAGTACCTTGTGATAAAGCTAAAGCTAATAAGTCGCTAAGTCACTACATTAGATAAGCTATGCCTATTTAATTTTATTATTAAATATAAGGTAAGTAAGCTAAATCCTGCTAATACTCTATTAAGGAGATTAGATTATATTAGTAAGGAAAGGAAAGCTAAGGCATTAACCTCTTAGTTACTGACCTTCCTTACTAAGTTCGTAGCCGTTAAGTTATAGGGACGCTATAATAATACTGCTAATATTATAGGTCTAGTAAAACCGCGGTATATTAGGTTTATAATTAATAAGTAGTAGGAGAGCGGTGGTAGTACTGCTAACACCCTACGTCTAAGATCGCCGCCTATTAGTAACAGGGAGCGAGGACCTAGTAATAGTACTACTAACATTACTAGTTATAGGAAATCGCCCCTGTTAACGTTTAAGCGGGTAAAGAGCTGTAAGGACTTAGCAATAGTACTGCTAATATCGCTAGCCATAATAGTACTGCTAATATCATTAGATATAGGGTCCTGTACCTCGCTGCTATCTAGTTGTGTAGATACGGTGATAGTACTACTAATATCACTAGCCTAGTTAAAAGAGTTATATATAGCGCTGCCAGAGAGCTATAAGCTTACAGGAGTATTATAGCAAGAATCTTAGTTATTGAAAATGGGAAGGGGAATGTACTGGAGGGATAGGAAGACCTCCTAGTAATTCCTAGATAGCTAGCGCAATAGAGGGCGCTGCGACCTATAGATAACTAAACCACGATAGATAATTCACTTTGAGAGCCAAGATAGTTGAATATAGTTGATTTCTAGCTAACGGACGGTCTGCGAGCAATGAGAGGATTCTACTAAGTCCCCTCATAGACCTACTGACTATATTGGCAGAACTAGGTCGCCAATAGGGTCTCATGAGCTACTTTTTATTTTCCGCATAATTCATTTGTATAGGAAAAGTAAAAATCGACTCACGGCCATACAAACTAGACGCCCATGTGGCCTAACTAAGCACTTTAATAAGCAACCCTTTATATACAATATACTATTAAATCCAGAAAAATTCAAGGATTTGAATAGTATACGTCAGCCTTTTATATAACTACTAGTTCCCTAGTTACAGTCAATTTTGGCTTCCTATAGGGTAACCTAGTTGGCTTAGTCATACATGCCGTAGCTTTGCTTAGGTGGCAACGCAAGATGCGTTGCACAACCACGCAACGTAGCGCGCAGCAACGCCGCGCAACAACGCAACTAGGCAACTAGTGGGCCTATAAAATAGTGCTAAAAATAGCATTATTTTAACATTAGTAGTTAGGAGAACCTCTGCTAAGTTAAACTTAACTGCCTAGGATAAGAATATAGAGTTAGAACCCCTAATCCTAGTCTTACTATCTAAAGCGTAGTAAGGGGATGCCTTTATTACGCAGCGGAAGTTATTACTAATAAGTAGTGACTCTAGCGCATTATTAGGACTATGGACGATTAGGCCCTCTAAGCTATTAGCTAGTAAGTCATAGACATAGTCTATAGTGCCCTCTAGACTATTAATGTATAATAATAGAGTTTATATACTATAGGGGATGCGAAAAGAAGTCTTACTACTAACCTATAATAATCCTACAGCGGGTTATTAGGGGTTAGTAAGACACTCCACTAGATTATAAACTAATATTACTAGCCTTTAATAAAGAAAGACATTAAGTTACATGTACAGACTTGCATTAGCTATTAAGTTTTAAAGCTAAGGTTATATAAGCCTTATAGCGAGTTAGCTACGCTACTAGTACTTAATTATCCCTTTTAAAAGCTATTAATAGACTTTATTATAAGGCTACTGCTAGTAAAAGATTAGAAAAACTAAGTGTATAACGCGATATTAGTTATTATAAATAGGTTTTTAAAGTATAGTATTTATATACTAGTATTTATATATCTAACTAGCAATAGGTTAGCTATAGTTTTCTTAGAAAACGTTTTTAAAGACTATAGCGCTCTAGAAGGTATTATAATAGACTAAGGTTTAACGTTTATAAGTAGATTTTAAAGAACGTTCTACCACCTAATTGCAATAAAGTGGCAATTAAGCACCGCGTTCTACCCCTAAATAAATAGCTAGATAAAGCAACTAAACTAGGTTTTAGAGCATTATTTAAGAGCTTATATATACGCTAAATAGGATAATTAGGTAAAATATTTGCTAATAGTATAGTTTACCTATAATATAAGTAAGCATAGTAGTTATAGCCTAACGCTAGCGGAGGCATTACATAGGTATAACCTAAGAGGACTACACTAAGCGGTCCTAATAGCCTTATTAGTAAATAACTAGGTAAAGAATAGAGTCTTAGAACTAAGATAGAAGCACTTAGAGATTAAGTAACTACTAAGTAATGCTTAAGTATAGTAGAAGAAATACTATAATTAAAAGAGAATACTAATAGAGTTTAAGGTTAGAGACTATATACTACTATTAATAAAAATATTAACCTAAGATGCCTAAGCTAGAAGCTTACTATAAAGTATTTAGGACCTTATAAGATTAAAAAGGTAGTTAGTAACTATAGCTTAGCCTATTAATTATAACTACTAGCTAGCATATAACTATATAATATGTTTAATATTATAAGCCTTAAACCTTTTAAAGGGGACTTAACTAACTTTATAGATACGTCCTTATTGCAAGATAATATTAAAGATAATAAACAGGAGTTTAAAGTTAAGAGAATTATTTTATATTAATATAATAGCTAATGGCGAAAATACCTAGTAAAATGGAAAGGCTATAATAGCTTAGAGAATTTCTAGGTGCTAAAAAGAGATTTTATTATAAAGGATATTATTAATAACTATAAGCGGTAATTAAGTAGCTAGGTTATAGAGAGATAATTACTTTAGCAATTTAGTATATAATAAAATTTAATAATAAGTTATATTTTTAGCACTTTACCCTGTAGCTACCTAGCACCTATTACTCTATAGTTATATTAGTAGCTGTATTATTATTTATATTCTTAATTACTATAGCTATAGGAGTGTTTTTATTAGAAGACTTCTCTTTATCTTTATATATAAAGGTATAGAGCTCTTTAGGGAGCTTAGAGGGGCTAATATAAGTAGGAACATTAGAGATAGACTTAGTAAACTAGTAGCTAGTTAGTGGATTAGAAGCTACGCTTAGGACTTTAAAGATAATACTATAGGAGTATACTAAGTAATAAAGCGTAAGCTATTTATAATATCAATCTAGACCTTAAGGTTAGTAGCATTAAAAAGCTGTGATATAATAGCGCGCTTATTAGCGTCTGCCTTATAGGCGGCCTTAGTAGTTAATTAAGCGCAGCGGACATGACCGTATTTATTAGCGTTTTTATAGCTAATAGAGTATTATATAATTTACACTTAGCTTTTATAAGAGCCTAGTAATAAGTTAGCTATAGCTAAGTTACTAAGAATAAGGAAGCCCTTACTAGATAAATATAGTAAGAACTACCCTTAGGGATAACCTTTATAATCTTAAAAAGCTTTTAATAAAGCTTTATAATTTAGGTAGGATACTAGTAGTGTGTTAGTTATCTATAAGTAGTGTCTATAAGGAGAGGAATATACTCTAATATAAGACTTATTATTTTTGCGTAATAAGCGTATTTTAAAGAATTCTCTAGTTAAGTTAGTAATAGGAAGTAGTAGGTAAGTAGCTTAGTTATACTAGGAGAATAATAATATTTATTAGGGATAGGCTTCCTATTAATAATATATTAGGGCTTACTATTATTATTCTTAGAAGCTATTTACTAAATAGTAGCCTACTAGCTATAGTAAAGATATAGAATTTTAATACTACTAATTATAAGTTAGTAGTAAATACACTATAAGTAAGTAATAAATATACCTAGAAGTCTTAGAGGCCTAAGACACCCTCTTATAAGGAGATTTCTCTAGGATAGGAGTAAATATAGCTAGAGTTATAGTATAAGCAGTAAATATTATATACTAGTAATAAGTTAGTAATAGGTAAGTAAGAAGAAATAAAGTAAGGGAAACTAATAATATTAAGACTAATAAAGTTAGAGATAAGGAAAATAAGGCGTAGAAGATATTATAATAAGGCATAGGGATATAAGAACCCTAAGAAGGTTAGTAACTACTAAGTAATAGTAGTAAAAACGCTACTATTAGGCTAGTAGGGGTAACTTATAATATATTAAGAGGGATAAGGAGGAAAGGAAGTAAGGTAAAGGGGGAATTTAGCCTCTCTTATATTAACCACAGACCCCTTAAGTGATTTACGCGCGCTACATAAGTAATCTGTAAATTAGAAAATTTAGCATTATAGCTACCACTATTAAGAATATAGGCTAGCTACGTGCATATAGCGAATTCGCCACTACCTTATTAGGATTTATAAATAAACCTATTTAGATAAATAGTGTCTAATACCCTATTCTTTTAGCCTAATTATAAAATTTAATATAGGGTATTTACTTCTATAAAATTAGTAATAATAAGGATAAGAGTAGTTATAAGGCTATACCTTAGCTATAATTAAATTACTACCTAGAACTAATAAGTAGTGTAGAGAAAACCTATAACCTATATTATTATTATTATTATAGTTTCCCTTATAGTGCGTTAAGCTATAAAGAGTTATAATAAACCTATAGGAGGAAGTTTATATAGTAAGAATGCTATAATAGAGTAGCTTATTATAATTAAGGATAATTATATAAAGAGAGGGAACTATATTAGGGTTATAGAGGTAATAGAGGTAATAGCATTATGTACAATAGGGTCTAGTAGCAGGTTACACTAACCTAGCCGTGAGCTAGTTACATGCACACTGGAGGGGTATTTAGCGAGGGCCGCACACATAGAATGTGGGAGGCTAGAGATTGAAACCTTTAAGCACACACCCCTACCTTTCAGCTTAATAGCAGCGACACCTTAATCATACCTTCACTCTGTTCATGCGACCGGCCCATAAGCCTTGACAACTACGGTCTAAATACCTAAGTACCTGTACTATTAGTGGGGTACTGGTACAACAATAAAACACACTATGAAACTACGGAGGCCGTGGAAAATGACTTGCGCAGGTGGATTCCTGTCTCAGCTAGTTGAATAGTAAGACTATCGTGCGGCAGGGATCAATTATGCCCTTATGGGTGCAACACGGAGGCAGTATGGGTCGTGCTGCAGGTCAACGCGGCCGACGTCGTCCATGCGGACAGGCAGCGAGCAATTCCCGCTGATTTCCACATTCGGCGGCCAGCGGAGTTGTCCATGCATTGTATTGTCGCCATGGCCATCGTCGCGCTCTGGTTCGGTTGTCGCATCTATGTCCTCATGCTTATTTTCCTCCGCCTCAGAGAGCCGTGCCCCTCGCATCAAGGCCCGGTCCGCGCGCGGTAAACCAGTCTCAGAGTAATACTGAGAATCTGCAGGCACCAAGTTGGCGCCACCCTCATGAAAGAATCTACAGTAGCCTAGAATGAGGCCTTTCATGATGACCTTTTTTGGTCGTCCTCCACTGTGTCCACATTTTTGTCAGGTACGCTATCAGCCGAGCCTTCAGCCGAGCCTGGGGAAAGACAGGAAGCACCTACATTCATTGAACTCTTGTAATGGATCATTCGCGTACCCGAGAGCCTTCAAACCGTCTCTGGCCTCTCTGGCCTCGACGAGGCGCCTGTTTCGACTCGTATCCTGGGCCTTGAGCTCGCTCTGCGGAAGTTTGAGCATTTTAGAGACTCTGCGCGGCCGGGCTGCGGCCTTTATGAAATCTGTCGCCTGCTTGCTGGCCTGACTTGTTGGATGTCGCCTACCCGTGATGGATGGACTAATCCCATAAGCGTGGTGCGGGTGCAGATCAGGTGCAGATCGGGTGCAGATAGATAGAAGAACTTTAGGCTCGAGATAGGAGGTTCGAGTGGAAGAGGGCAGCTTGTTCGTACAACACGTAATGCCAAGGGTAGGGTGGGGCACCTACCTCGCGCGCGACCGTCTCCAGAGTGACTTCGAAAGCACAATCTCTTTATCGTACTCCATCGCTGTCCGACCCTCAATGTTACAGGAGACACCATTTCGGGTCGCCGCTGTTTATGCGCCGCAGCACAGAGATGGAAGTGGCTTTTCTATGATGTCTCTGATCTACTTTTCCTACGTTGATTTTCTATCTAAAAGAGCGGAATTAAACGATATTAAATACTTACTGGAATACTGCTACTTAGGCAGCAGTATCACCATTCCTATTGCCACTTGCCACTTGCCGGTGACGGCTACACCAAGCACATCGTTCACAAATTCGGGCACGGCGAAGAAGCGCAGGGGTAAGAAATAGGAATCTGGTTTTTCTGTTAAAACACCTGTCAATTCGACCGTGTGGTCCACCGTGTTATTTACTTTATCAAACGCATGCCGCTCTTGTAAATCACTCAGCTGTATCAACCACTGCTTGGCAAGAAAACCATCAACTAAGAAATTGGTCAAAGCGATCCGTGGCACTTTTGGGGAGATCTTGGGCACTTGTCCACCAATTATGTGAGCTGTTGTAGCCTTTGAACTTGACCAAGTACTCTATAATGCAACCGCGCCCTCGCTTGCGAACGCGCTTCTCCAATATTTCCTCCACTGGGAGATATTCGCTTCCTAGGTTGCCAGAGCTGTGGGTTTCGTGTCTTGCTGAATAAATTTCTGGTCCGGGACATAAGGCCGCAAGCCGAGAGCTGCGACGCAGTCCTTGGGTTAATCCCCGAGGCGACGCGTTTGATCCAGGTGACTGACTGCTGGAATTCAAGTCTTGTACGCTTTGAGTTTGATACTGATCCAGTTGTTGACTCCCGCCTATAGTTGGGCGATTCCGAATGCGCAACAGTCTCGAGCCGTGACCCTGGACATTTGACTTCAGTCTTTTACGGCTTGACTGCGTTGAATGGGTATCTTCAAATGTAACAGTGACATTTCTCCTCTTCTGTGAACTGCCCTTTGAGGTTGCAGATTCTGGCTCGACTTCGATTGAAGGCATTTGCTCCGCCGCCTGTCCAACGGGGTTGGTTTGGCTAGGATACGTGTCTTGTATGCTGTGGCCCTCGTCTTGGTCAAGTTGTCGATTTATGTCTGTTGATGAGCGAGTTCGCCTGCGTAAAGCCTTTGTGTCTCCCTTGCCGATCTCATCATTGCTCGGTTGCAGGCTATGCTTTCGAGCGTTTGACTTCCTTCTCTTCGGGTCTGACTGCAATAAGCATCCATCTTCGGCAGATGCTTTTCTTTTCTTCTGGGAGCTGCTCTCCAAAGTTGTAGATTTCTGTTCAGCCTCTATTGCGTCAGCCTCTATTGCGTCAGCCTCTATTGCGTCAGCCTCTATTGCGTCAGCCTCTATTGCGTGAGCCTCCGCCACAGCCCAGTCCACAAGATTCTTCTGGTTAACTATATCTTCCCTCGCATCGTCATAGTCAAAAGTTCCGCGGACACATTGAATAATAAGATGACTCCGCCGTTTAGCGAATTCACAAGCTTCTCGTGCTTTTAATAGTCTTTTCCTAGCCCTGACCATCATTTGCACACGCTGTTCCTTTGGAATGCTTAGGCGATCAGGATCCTTCTGCGTTATCTAGTAGACCTTTTCCACCTCCGATTTTGCATCTTGCATAGCTTTCCGAGCGTCATCTTCCTCTCTCTGACACCATATACCGGACGCATCAGTGCGAACAAATTCCGGAGTCTCGTCATCGATTACTATCTTTGATCTTTTCAGCTCCTCCTAAGCCTCATCGTGTTTCGGCTTTAGGCGCTTAATTAATGTAGTATAGTGGTCAAGCCACCAGTACTCAAAATCAAGGTATTCGATCCAGGTTGTCAACTTGTCCTGCTGCTTCGGGTCTTCTGCTAGATGGAATGGTCGCGTAAAGCCATGGCGCGTCAACTGTGCCTTCACCGCTTTTTATAATCAGAGAAGCTTTCGCATCCAGGCTCCCGCTGGTACCGTCGCTGCCAGTTGCGGTGTCTTTGAATATAATACCACCCCCGCCTGGCTGCTCTAAGATTGTCGGGTCGGCCTCTATCTCGGCGGCGCTGTCAGCCCACCCCACTTCTATATAACTACGCTTCATCTTCTCAGTATAAGCTAGAAAGTCGTCATCTTCGTCTTCGTTGTCATTCCCTCTATTATGGAGTTGCCACTTCCGGAAATTCTGCCACCGATGCCATTGCCGTCGAAATACTGCTCGTGCGTCGAAGTGATCCATCTCCGATGGTTTGTTGCCTCGAGGTTGTCCCCAAAAGGCCGCAACATCTCGTAGTACGCAACCGGGGTCTTTGGAAACCAAGTCCACAAGGCCAATCGGGTACAGCGGACGACTACCGTCATTGACAAGATTATTGTATGCTTCGGTCTCGCTTTCCCTGTATACCTCTCGCGGATCTTCCGGCGATTCGGTTTGCCTTTCCGCTGTGTGCGGTCGGTCTGGTGACATAGAATTGTCTCTACTAGAGGCATCACGCAAAAGCGCGTCGAGCTTGTTGAGATCGAGTGGGCGTGAGTTGGCAATGGGGTTGTCGGCAGATGCTCGTTGTATCGTCCTAAGAAGAGGTGAGGGGATGAAACAGCTATAAAGACAAAGAAGCGAACACACTGTAGTCTCTCCGCCAGGCGGTCTCGCTCTCCTTTGGGCAATGTATTCCAGTCGTCGATAGGAAGCTCAAACGAGCCGTCAGGGCGGCGGTGTTTCTCCATAAACTCGCCGAGCTGTGTGTCGCTTAGGGCGGATAGATCGTCAACGGTCATCAATCGTGGGCGAGGCATTCTGTTGTAGATAGCGCAGGCATGGCCTGCGTGTTTGCAGTTGTAAGAGTGAGAAATGGGGTTGTTAGTGTTTGTGTTTTGATGACCCAAGTTTATTGTTGCAATGCGTAACCTAAGGCTCCAATGCCATTGTTCTCAGCTGAGCATCCGGCGAACGCTCCCTATCCTTCATATTTTAGGCGCGGACACGACCAATATGCAGCTACATGCAGCTACATGCAGCTACATGCAGCTCATGGCCAATGGGGACAGCCACGTAGCCGCCCTTTGTTTGGTCTGAGGGCACGCTGCGCTGCGTGGTTGTACCTATGTACCGTCGCTTTCTCCCGGCAAAAACTCTACTCGGATCCCAATGATCCAATCAGTGACAAGACTGCCATCTCTCGACGCACACACCTTGATCAAACCCACGCCCCATATGGACACAAATCGGCGCAAATGGCCGCGCAGACGTCCCAAGCGCCGCCGGCAGCATTCGCATCTCCCGAGAGCGAGAGCGAAGTGAGAGACGACTCGAACCGCCCTCCCTCACTTGACCAGCTACTCCGCCGTCACTGCCGAGAACGACTCGTCGTAACCCCTAAGTCTTACATCATACACATCATACCAAGGCAACGACCGGCGCGGCTGCAGTAAGACGTTCTTCTTGTTCAGGAGAAAGCTGGCGCAAGTCACTCCAAAAGACCCCTGGCGTGACCCCTACATTGTCGCCCTCTTGATTGCAATCGCACAGAAGCAGCGCAGGAACCTGCGGCGCCCGCAGCCCGAGGACGGCGCATTCGTTTTTCGGTGAGGCAGAAACGTCCCAGTAATAGACTATTGGCACTGACCCAATGTCACCGTGGCTAGCCCAAGCTCGTGCTTTCTTCAAGGAAAGACCGTCAACGTTTGTTTGTCCACACGTCGGAGATTCCGTCATCCTTTCTCGACACGCTCGACAACCCGACCATGACCCCCGCCTCGCCTTTTGACATGGCCGTAGGCGTGACCGAGGTTCAGTACGAACCATACGCTTCTCTTCGCGAGCGCCTCTTCCGCTCAGACCCTGCCACTGGATAGTCTTTCCCCAAGGCATAAGGAATGGTTCCAGTCAGAGGCCAGGATGATGCAAGAGTTTGTGGATGCGCTAGTAAGTTATTGAAACCATCCTCATCATGGCACCGGCTAACTATTGCAAAAGACTAAAAATCACGAGGAGGGGAAACTCAACCATGCGTGGCATTTCTACTACCACTATTCTTAGAGAAAGTGTCGTTGTATCGGACAGGCTTGCTCCATGTCCAAAATATCTAGGAGTCGTGGACTACACACTAGCGCTACGCTGCAACGTGCTCCATCATTCATGGGTGCGATCACTAGAAGAGCGCTTACGAGCAAGACTACGGGCAATATTCACCCCTATGTTTGCGACATTTAGCAGGGGCAAGTTTTGCAACCTGCACATTTCTCCGACCGATTCGACGACATTTATAAGCAGTCGCATCACACGTGCCCTTCGTTCCGGCTTCCAACACCTGGAGGCGGCCCAGCAGATGGCCGGCCACGCCAGGATCGACTTTGACGCTGGAACGGCGGCTCGGACAATCGACGCCTTCACACCAGATCTCGCGTTTTTGATCTGTCCCTCCCAGAAAGGACGAGACCAAACCGTTTGCCCGGTGACATCAAACCTTTGTTCAAATGGTCAACGAATCTCCAAAATGTCAATTCCGAGCCCGCTCAAAGGGAATCCCGTCAAGCACTCGCTCAGGTCAACTTCTACATGTTCATACACAATGCGTGGATACGCTGCCGTGCGTGACAGATCTGGCCCTCGAGTTTGACACGTGTCCCGGGCCAGACTGGGCCATCACTGATCTATCGGGTCTGGACGATTGTGGCAATGATTGCACAGCAACCATGGCCATGATGTAGTAGCCTGCTTTTTGGACTGCAAATTGTTGTTAGCCACAACACAGAGAAATACCTAGGATTCTAGTATCGAAGAGCGAGCAGGGTCACGATGGCAAACGGCGCAAACATGCAGAAACCGGGTAAATCGAGTTTCGACAAGGTCAGTCCCCGACATATTTGCTCTAGTGGCGGCGCATTGTCGGGCATCTTTGTGAAGACCAGTATGACTGCGCAAATCACACCAACTGGAAGGTTGACGTAGAAGCCTACATGTGAGCGACGGATTGTAGGGATTCAATGCACTAGTGCACGCGCGAGAGGTTGAATTCAACGATGGTATAATTGATGATAGATGATTGACCCGGCCGGTTATTCAGCCAATTTCGCCATTTCCCACGTCAATCGCAGAATCAGCAGCTTCTTTTCTGGCACCTTGTGGACGTTCAGCAGAGACTTACCTGCACGGCAACAAATCGGAAAACATGGATTCCACCCAGAAGGGTGATGAGGTGCAAAACTATTCACCTGTTCCATACGTTCCTGGAATATCGGTTCCTCGGCAGAGAATCCACCAGTGCAGCATCGCCAGTCAGCTTAAACTTGAACGTGGCTTCTTCACTGTTGTCCACTGCAAGGACATAGTCTCCAGGATATATGTACTTGTCGCCGAGGCCATCAGCCCTCGCAAGGGAGCCCATGCTTATTGTCAGATCAAGCGTTTTGCTCGTCCCAACCTCGATATGGCGCAGGCGACCGTATGCCACAAGCCGCTTTTTGGGATACGGCGCGGGCCCGGCATTGGTCGACGACAGAAACAAAAGGCCGACGTAGTCAGATGCCAGTTTCGCCGGTCCACCCTCGTTCTTGACATTGATGGAAAAGGTCTCAAAGCGACCGAGATCTTTGTGTTGTCCCGCGGCAGAAGACATCAACGACGCAATCTCGAAGGAGGCCTTGTCTGGAACTCGGTCCCAGGTAACGGAGAATTTCGTGTAATGCAAGCCGTGGCCAAATGGCAGCGTTGCTCTCCCGTGTACCACATGTATGTTCGGCCGGGGAAACCAGACGAGGGTCGCAAAGCCATGTCCTTGATCCGGTTGCCCTCCACGTAGCTTGCTGGATATTGCGTGATGGGCAGTCGACCAGCCGGCGACGCATCGCCATTCAGCACGTCAAGGAGAGCCTTGCCACCATCTTGGCCGGGGTATCCTGCCCATAAAACGGAACCAACACGATTGTTTCTCAACAGAGGGGCATCATCGACTTGGCCACCGCCGAACTGAACAACGACCAGAGGCTTCCCGACGCTAGACAGCTGCGAGATCAGATCCAGTTGGTTGCCGGGCCAGGTAATGGCCGCTCGGTCGTGACCCTCACGCTCCACCGTTACGTCTATGCCCCCAGAAAGATGACGCAGTCCGCCGTCTTGGCGATGGACAATGCTGCGGCGAATCCGCTCGTACTCTGGGAACTGATGTCTGTTCCTGGCTCGAACTGCACCTGGGGCCAATACCGTCGGAAGGCGCTGAGCGGACTGGTCAAGAAGGGGCGGCTCCCTGGTAGTTTCCTTGCATTTGCGTGGTTGCGTTAGCCCAGGGTCCAACAAGGGCGACTTTCCTGACGCCCCTGTTCAGTGGCAAAGTGCCATCGTTTTTCAAGAGAGTCATGCCATCTACAGCCGCTTGGTACGCCAGCTTCTGAGCGTGTGCCGTGTTTACATCAGCCCACGAGAGGGAACTATACTCTGGGACTGCGTCAAAGTAGCCGGCCTGGATCAGCGCAGAGTACAATCGGATGAGTGACTTGTCCAGTGTTGCTTCCGAGGTCAAATGAGACGCGATGGCATCGTTCAAATGAGCGTAGGTGCTCCCACAGTCAAGATCAGTCCCGGCATTGAGCGACTCGGCGGCCGCTGCGGCCAGGCTGGGGGCGAAGTGGTGAGGATCGTACACGTTCTTGATGGCATCGCAGTCCGATACCACGTAGTTGTAGGGCTCGGTGAAATTCCAGTGATTGCGCAGGATGTCCTGGAGCAGGTAGGTGCTCGCACAGGAAGGGACGCCATACACCGAGTTGTAGGCGCACATTACCGAGCTAGCCTTTGCGTCGCGGACGCAGGTTTGGAACATGGGCAAGTAGTAGTCGGCCATGTCCTGTGGCGTTGGCTTCAGGTCGTTGGCCTCGCGTCCGTCTTCGACATCATAGGCCGCATAATGCTTGCACGTGGCCATGGCTCTCTTGTATTCGCGGCTCCGGTCGCCTTCGAAGCCCGTGATGAGGCTGTAGACATATCCCTGAATGCGATGCGGATCCTCACCTGGTGTTTCCATACCTCTTCCCCATCTCGGATCCCTGAATGCGTTGATGTTCGGGGTCCAAAAGTCAAGGCCGGCATGTCCAGCATTTCCGAACGCGCGCGACTCGGTGCCAATGACCGAAGCTACTTGATGGATCAAAGAGTCATCAAAAGCTGCGCTCATCGATATTGGCATCGGAAAGCTCGTGGCCGCGCTGTACTCGGCCCCAGAGGACTCTGAAACTGAACTCCGGGACTGTATGCAGGACCATGAAGTGCTTCATTCCACCATCCGTAAGATGGCAGGCCGAGCCTGGCGGATCCAGCAGCGAGATAACCTGCATTCGAAATCTTCTCCTCCAGTCTCATTACACTTACCAAGGCACTGGCTCTTTCAGACATCTTCAGCGACCTGTCGCAGACCTTGTTGGAGCAGAGCGGCTCTCTATTGCAATCGGGGATACCTGCCACGGACCGACCGCCTTCTTCCACGGGGTTTTGTATTTTATAAATGTTGATCCTTCCAGATCGTTAGCGCCCGTCCCTGTCTTCAAGATACCAATTCATTAGACACACGCACATGTACGCGCCACCGCATTTTTCGCCAGCTTTGCCGGGACACGTTGCATTGCAGGAAGTTTCGTCGGACTTTGCTGCATTGGCCTCGATCCGATGTCCACAGAAACACTGACTGATTCGAATCTGGATTAGGCCACGGCACCAAGAAAGATGAGGTTCAATGATACATTCTTGTAAAAAATTAAAAAAACTCACGTTCCGGACTCCACGCCGCTATAGGAGAAGCCGGCTGCCCCGCACGCATTGGCACAGTACTGAGGAGAATTCGCTTGATATAGGGTCAACAGCGGCCCTTTCAGATCGCGCGAGGAGGTTTGATCATGGAAACAGCCAACGTGATCTGCTTTGGCGTCATAGGCTGGCAGGCAACTACGAGTGTCGCCTCGGCATACCCAAACAAAGACAGCAGCCAATACTGACAGCCAATGCTGGTGAATCATGATGGGAGACTGGGCTACTTTGTCACGGTTTGTACAGGGAATCGAGCTGCGGCAGGCTCACGGAGCAAGTCATGACAAGTTCCTATTTACAAAGATGTGATGCGATGGCTATTGAACAGAGGGGAAACGTTTCACTTCGGATCACGGCATCCACGGCTGATGAAATGATTGGCAGGCTACTACTGGTCTCCCCGACTTCCCGAGGCGGATTAGCCAGCACAATTGTCCGTGGCCAACATCCGTCAAATCGTATGTACTTACACGTCCATCGACCCCGCCTTCTCGAGCCCATGGTATTCTGCCTAAAATGAACCCCTGAGGTAATATGTATATATGTATATATGTATATGCAATTCACAGAATGAAATCATCGTTTCGCTGAAATTTAACCAGGCGAGCCAATTGAGTCATTTGTTATCCCGGCCATGGCCATCGTTCATCGCCCAAGCCCTGAAGCCATTGACCATTGTCCAAGCCAATAATGATATCATTCGACTTGGCGTATTGCACAGTAAAAGCGTATGCGGCCATCAAGACTTCGTAATTGCCAAGTCAACTACGCTCTTGGCCTACAAGCCCCAGCTCAAACAGGCGCGCTTGGCAAGGAGCCGCGCAGTCATTCAGCTTGGATTGTTGATGAAGCAGAAAAAGTAAACAGAGCAGCCAAGATTCGGCGTTAGTAGTACGTGGTACGTGGTACGGAATGTCGCCGTCTAACAACCAAACTCTGCGGATTTCCTTAGTTGTCTAATAAAATGCTAAAAGAAAACTTCCAAAAAACAAGTCCGACATGACTATGATAGCTCCTGGCCCACCTCGCGTAGTGCTTTGAAGAGACCGTCTACAGTCCCTCGCAGAGTCTGACAATTTGTCACAACTCGGAA
Organism: Epichloe glyceriae; assembly: GCA_023658535.1. Classification (NCBI taxonomy): domain Eukaryota; kingdom Fungi; phylum Ascomycota; class Sordariomycetes; order Hypocreales; family Clavicipitaceae; genus Epichloe; species Epichloe glyceriae. The sequence continues at coordinate 6,007,630 of CP098291.1, read as the reverse complement.
GAAATAGCCTCTTGGTCCTGGTGCAAAGTCAAACATGAAGCCCCGCCCCAACATCTTCCTGACCATGGAGCGGGTTCTCTCTGTGTTCTCGTCTTTGCGATCCGAGGCCTTTCCCCGTCTGGGGCGTAGTAGAAGCACACTTGTAGGCAGGGAGGTGGGTTCGGGGAGAGTAACTCAAAGTCTTCACTTTCTTGCACGAGCGTGGCAAGGTGCGCAGCCATGTCGAAGGCATGGTTTATGCCTTGCTCAAAGCCTTCCGCTCCGTAGTAAATCCACGCCAATGCCATCTTGAAGCTGTCCGCTCGGCGGCCGCACTGCAATGTGAGGTCCGCCAGGTCCCAGACTTCGTCATCATCTTCCGGGTCATGGAACAGGTACTCGGCTCGTAGCGAATTTGCGTTGTGGAAACGCTTCAGGTCGTTGGTCAGCAAGAATGAGCAAGTCATGGGAACATTGAGCATCTTCTGTGGATTGATCGTTAGAGAGTCGGCCAGCCCGCACCCATCGAGCTTGTGTCGATGCTTTGATGAGAAGGCGACAGACGCGCCCCAGGAACCGTCGACGTGGAGCCACATGCCAAACTCGTCGCAGATGGTCTTGATCTCTCGGATGGGATCAAATGCACCCAGCACCGTGGTGCCGGCCGTCGCATTGACATAGAGAGGTATTTCTTTCCGAGCTTTTGCCTCGGCCGCAAGACGGCGCAGGGCCGAAGGTAGCATGCGGCCCTCCTCGTCGACAGGGACACGAGTGATGCTGGACGTGCCCATGCCAGCCGCCACCGCGGCCTTTTGCATGGAAAAGTGTCCATGACGACTGGTGAAAACGGCGAAACGGTAGCCCTCGCCGCCGTTCACCTTGACGGCCGGGTACAAGGCATTGCGCGCAATGACAAGTGATGTGAAATTGGATGCGCTGCCTCCTTGACAAGTTATGCCACCGGCTCGTGGCCCCTGGAAGCCGAAGTACGATGCCAATGTGCGAGCGGTCACCTTCTCGATGATGGTCAGAGCAGGTGCTACGTGAAACACGTGAACGTTGGTATTCAGCACGCCGAGAACGATTTCGGAGATGACCCCGACAGGGTTTGTGCTCGCGGTGAGCTTGTCCATGAAGCCCTGATCCCAGGTGTTGACACTATGCCGCAACACGTTGTCAATGGTCTCCAGCAAGCCCTCTCGGCCTCGCCCAGGACCTGCGGGCAGCGAGAAGTTCATGCTCTCACGGACTGCTTGTGGTGGTTGCGCATCAACGAGAACATTCCGTCCGTCGCGCCGCAGATGACCCGTGGGCTTGACAGCGGCCTCCGAGTCGGCCGCTCTCACGAAGGGAATGATGAGCGATTTGACAGCATCCAGAAGGTCCTCGAGCTCGCCTGCCCGATCTGGGCCGGATTTGCTGATGACTTGTGCTTTCTCCCTGGTCTGATGATGCCATTTTCGCCGGTACCCCTCCGCTGAGGACGGCGGCGCCATTGACAGGGCTGTTGCCATTGATGGTGAGGGCAGAGGACATGATGGCTGCTGCGACTACGACTCCTCGAGATTTGGAGTTGTGCAGTTTTGGCCTAATTTGTTGGGAGGCCGAGAACGGTGCAAAAGGCAAGCTAGCTATCTTGAACACCACATAGGAACATCACGTTTCCATGATTTCGCTGACGGGTCTCCGGGGTTGGTCGTGTTGACAATCGCGGCTTGTTGTTTTTCCCCTCTTGCAAGCCCCCTCCTGCAAGCACCGAGTAGTACTCCACGTCTGCAGAGGCGATGGAAATGGATGATGCAGCATTGCCGCTTTCTTCGACCGCTTCGGGGCGTGAGGGAATTAAACGCAGTGGCTGGGGGCTGCCAAGAGCTTCTTCATGCCTTCATGTACCCGGGAGTTTTTTCGGTGCATTTCGACACGAAGAAGTTGGCCCGCCGTATCTCACGTGATCTGCACAATGCTCACCCATAAAACATGTACCCCACCCCAATCTCACCTGCTGCACTGCGCAGAATTTTCTCTCCCTCAACTCAAAAACTCGTACACGACGCCGCGCCGCCCTTGAATCGTCGACGTAGGCCCCAACGCCCCTCAGAACTGGTAAGTGATGCATTCATTGTCTTTGCAATTCTCTCGAACCATCATGATGAATTTTCCCTTGTGAAATTACCGCGGCTTATGACAACTCGCAAGAGTGGCCTGATTACGAATTACAAACAACCTTTTCCTGACTTTATCCTTCCTACATTCTCCCTCCTCCGCACGAGACGCCATGTTTGACGGAGCAGGCTGCTAACAAACGGTGCGATTCTCAAGGCAGGCGGAAATAGCGTAGTTTCGAATCGATTGTTCATCTCCACGTCACGTAGAAATTTGCCAGTCATGACCTCGGTTCACTAGCGAAAGGCTGTCAGTTAGGCGGCAAATCCCATAGAACACATCCAGTGCTGCGACGCACATGTCAATGAAGATGGCCATGCGTCCGCTTTCGTGAACAATCCATGATGGTCGCGCTTCCCGATCGCACTATGCTTGGAAATGTGCCAAAACACGATTCCTCCGTGTGCGAGCTACCGAGATGGAACGTAATCAAATCAAGTCAATGAAATGAAATATATTGCCATCCTCGCATCGTGATATTCGGTTTGACTTGAATACTTTCGATGTTGACCATTTCTAACCAAGCCGGAACGCAGCCCAAGAGGCAAAAGAGAAGTCCACAAAAGAACATCTGCGCCCAACAAGCCAATCGTTTCCTCTCTCGACGAATGCTTAACCTCGGAGATATGCCCCGTCGAATCGAGATGCTGTGTATACCCACAAATCAGCCATTACCACGAAGCCAGGGCAATAACTAACCCGGCGTCAGAACTGCATTTCGACTAGTCCCTGGCTGGTTACATTCGACAGCGTTCAATCGCGGGACGTCAAGCTTGGGGCGAGGCCAATGTTTTGCAAACACCCCAGGCGTGTGCGCATGGCGGACGCCGAGCCGCTTCCTTCAGTGGCGGGCTGGCTTGAGACATTGTCTGACCCAGGTGATTGATCCGCCGTCGTGTCTCTTGGTTTTGCTCCTGGTGCCTGCATGTCTCACGTCCCGCTGGAGTAATTGCTTTTTGGTCGGCGTGTTATTGCAACGCATAAGGGGTTCGAGGCAGGGTAAACTTGGCATCGACACCCCAACCTCCGCCCACCCCCAACATGAAAACGCCAAAAGTCACGTAGACATGCTATGAGTAAGATATTAGTCTCAGCATTTCTTGGTACCGAGGTTGGCGACAGAGGGGGAGGGCTTCAGCTCGACACTTAATAGCACGCCAGGTCTAGTTTGATGAAGGGGCTTCAGGCATCCGTCCTACGTTATTTTTCATCTTCAATCTACTATCGAATCCATGCCTACCCTCATCTCAGCAGACAACGAGTGGTCTCCGCTCAAGGCCGCCATCGTCGGCAGAGCAGAGCACTCAGCCTTCCCCTCGGAGCCCCGGGCCGTGTTCGAAGCGAGCATGCCAGCCGAGCATGTGGACGAGTTTAGGCCCGGAAATCCGTTTCCCCGACATTGTCGCCAAGGCACAAGTTGAGCTTGATCATTTCGCCTCGGTCTTGCAGCAGCACGGCGTCAAGGTCTACCGCCCTGACAAGGTGGATTGGCTCAAGGTCGGTGGGTACACGGGTTCCATGCCTCGAGATACGCTCATGACGGTGGGCAACACCCTGATCGAGTCTCCCTTTGCCTGGGCTTGTCGTCGTAACGAGGTGGAGCTGGGATACTCAACCATCCTACGCGAGCTGTCGTCGGGCGGCGGACCGGCCCGCATCTGCCGCGCGCCGACCATTCTGGGCAAGGACACCATCTACGACCAGTCCTTCATCGACGGCACGCGAGGTAGGGCTTCCTCCAACGGGACTCCGGTCTGGTCCATCAACAACACGCGTCCGGCATTCGACGTGGCAGACTTTATGAGACTGGGAAAGACACTCGTGGGGCAGCTGAGTCACGTCACCAACATGAAGGGCGTCGAATACCTGCGGGCTCAGGTCCCGGACGGCTACTCGGTCGAGGTGCTGCACACGACCGATGACCACGCCATGCACATTGACACGACGATCCTCCCGCTGCGGCGCGGTCTGGCCATCTACAACCCGGAACGCGTGACGGAACAAGAGCTGCGGAGACACGCCGTCTTTGCGAATTGGGATCTGCGCGCTTGCCCCCTCAAGCCGAAGCCTCGGGGACCACCGAGCCCCCATGTACATGTGCTCGCCGTGGCTGGTTCTCAACGCGCTGTCCCTCGACGAGAAGCGCATCTTCGTCGAGGAACAGGACACCGAGTTCGCCAACTGGCTCAAGGAGGAGTTCGGCATGGATCCAATCATGCTGCCGTTCCAACACGTGAACTGCCTGGGGGTCCTTCCACTGTGCCACGGTCGATCTTGTGCGCGAGTAAGACAGAAGAGATGATGAACAAGGTTCGATTTGGGATCAGTCTACCCAATGGTGCCACATGTGTGAATTGTGTCCCAACGTGCCATAATGTAATGTATTTACGGAGTTAGCGTGTGCGGATTGCCATTGCCCATCCCTCGGACGTGTCAATGGCCAGAGAGAAATGATTCATCGACAGACCGGGACCATTGATTGAAAAAACAAGGCAGCAAGTACTCCGTAGGCGTTGTGCAAGTCTCAGAACTTGAAGTTGGCCGCCGGCCGAGCTGAAAATGGTCGCCGTCCTTCTATTGCGCTAAAGAGAGAAAGTTGGGAAGAAAAGCGCGTGCAAGGTCTAAAGCATACGACGGCACGCCACCTACGCTAGGTCTGTCCCCTGTCGATACAAAAAAACAGGAAGCCACAGTTCCAGCCGCTTTGGTGCAATCAGTCGCACCAGAAACACCCTCTTCAGCTTGCTTTGTTGCTCTCTTCTGCCCACAGCAGGATGAGACAAAAGTCAATTCCGACCCGTCCGGCCATTCCATTCCAATGCAGGAAGGGGCGTGAAGAAGTTATTACGGCTTGAGGGCGGCTGTGGAGAACAGACCCATCCAGCCGGGGTGGCACCATCGGGAAAAGCTTATTCAATTCGTGGAACTCTGCGTCTTCAGCCATGATACGAGTCGAGGACGGGGCATCAGCAGGGGCGGGAAGCTCGGCAGCTTTGGAGGTCCCAGGATCAATCACCGCTCGGCTCAAATACTGCAGAGGAGGCGTGGGTGGCTCCGTGATAGACCCAATGATGGAACAACAATGCTGCTGCGAGTAGGCAATCGACCCACGTCCAAGTGCGGAATGGGCCGGGAGAGGTTACGTTCGAGAGTGCACGGTTTACGGACTCGATTCGGTTTAGTATTGATGTTGATATTCATGTTGATATTGGAAAATATGACATGGCTAGGACGAAATGTCCCGGCCCGCAAGTTCAATCCGCGGTGCTGGCTGTAGCCGCGTATAGCTTGTAGAACGGTGAAGTCGGGTCAGCAACGAGTTCCCGTGGATTTCCAGATTCCACAATCTTCCCCTTGTCGATGAGAACGACGCGGTCGTAGTCGAGTACCGTGTGTAGCTTGTGAGCAACGGCTATCAAGGTGCGGCCTTCAAACTCCTCTCGTAGTATTCGCTGCATGAGTTCGTCCGTTTCCGAATCAACACTGTTTTCCTAGTCAGACACTTGGAGCTTCTCAAGACGACAGGCAGCCGGGGTGTGTGCAGTGTGTTTTTCAATTCATACCTGCTTGTTGCCTCATCGATGATGACAATGTTGCCTGGGCGCGCAATCGCACGGGCCAGACAGAAGAGTTGGCGCTGGCCGTGAGACAGGGCGTCCTCGCTCATCGGCGCGTCGAGCCCGCCGCGGCTAACTAGCATATCCCAAAGTTCAACAGTACGCAGCGTGTCAATCATGCGCTCGTCAGTCGTGAGGCCCAGGGGTCAACGTTTTCACGCACGCTTCCCTGCAGGAAAAATGGTTCTTGGGGCAATGTGTTGAGACGCTTTCGCAATTCCTCACGCGGTACTTGGCTGATATCTTGGCCGTCAATGACGATTCTTCCAGTTTCAAGCTCAAGCATGCGGAGGATGGTTAGGAGAAGTGATGATTTGCCACTGTGAGAGAGAGAATAAAATATCAAGTTGAGATGTCAGCTCATGCCATGGAATCTGCAACTTTGCACCGCCGGATGCTCACCTCCCAGTTCGCCCGCAAAGGGCAACCTTTTCTCCCGGCTGTATTGCCAGATCAAATCCATCCAAAACAGGCTTGACAAATGTTCCGTAGGAGGCTGAAACATTTTCAAAGACAATGACACCGGCAGACGGCCAATTGTTTGGCAAGTTCTCCACCTCCGAACCCGAGGATTCTGGCGCAGTATCCTCGACAAAGGCTTTAACGCGGCTGATGGCACCAAGCGCTGTCTCTAGTTGAGTCCACTGGGTGACGAATGCTTGGAGAACGCCGCTGAAATTGATGACATTGAACAGAGCCACGCCAAGGAATCCCGTCGATCCGTTGCGCACCTGGGTCGCGAATGCAACCAGCATCACGGCAATGCCACCTGCCAACAGATCCAGTACGATGGTGAGCCATCTTTGGATGCACCATAGCAGGTAGTATGGTTTCTGCGAAGCGTCAAGAACCTCGTAGCTTCGCTCCATGTACTCTGAGGACCATCCATAGGCACGTATACAGGAGACACCGCCTAATGTCTCGATGAAATGAGAAAACAGAGGCGCCTTGGTTTCGATGTCAAGCAAGCGCAGCTGGCGGGAAGTGCGTAGATAAAATGTTTGGATAAGGGAGATGAGGACTACGCAAACAGGAATAGCAGCAGCAACATAGCCGGACCCAGTGAACACCAGCACCGCTGAGACGATGACGCCGAGAAAATTCATGACTGTCTCATCAAGAGACTGTGGAAGATCGCTGTCGATCAGCTGTAGATCCTGGCTGAATCTATTTGTAGTTGATCCGGCATTGGTCGACGTCAAGAAAGAGGTAGATGCGCTGTAGTAGCAATTAATATTGACCGCCTAGTCCAAGGAGAGAACACGTCCGACTGCTTACCGCATAGTAGTATTGAGTAGAAGTTGATGGAATTTGTGCGACGTCTTTGGAACTAGCAACATCCGGAAAGCCCTGTAGATATAGACGGGTTAGGCTTCTTCGCGACGTGCGGTGTGTTATAGTTGAGCCGGCAAACCATACCAGTCAGATCCCATGCAGCCCAACACGGCCAAAGCCGCGAGGCCGAAATACACGCCCAGCCAGTATTCGATGTTCTCATTCGGGTGCTTTGTGTTGTAGTCGGTCCACCACTGCAGCCAGATCGCTGGAGAGGATCAAGGTTAGTAGGTAGGCCAAGGGGAGAGTTCCACGAACACCTACAAGGGAAGCTGAGACCAAAGGTGTAGGCTGCGCAGATGAAGAGATATATGGAGAAGGTCCATCCACCGGCGACTTTGATGTAGTAGGTGTAAACCTGCAGGTCGCTCGTCTCGCGGCCAGAACCTTGTTCGTCGTCTTCGTCGGCCAGGCCGAGTTCTCGGTACATGTCCTCTGGCAGCTCCAACACCTCGTGGCGTGAAGTCTCAGCTGTTGGTAGACTCGCCAGGCGCTGCACATAGCCACCAGACCTTGAGACTTGTTCAAGAGTGCCT